>BKCH01000153.1:0-427500 GCA_008635985.1 Ficus erecta | reverse complement strand
TACTAGTTATTTATTCGTTGCAATCTACTGCTAAGTTAGATATCAAATCCGTAATTGTTTGATCTCTCTAATTTGTGTAGCAACTAAGATTTAATGATTTGCTGCGTCAGAAATTATTAGACCTTAGGAAGATTATTTGACTAAATTAAATGCAACCGCTTGTGTTTGTGTTGTTTAGTTTCATCGATCTCTCTAATTCTTAATGCTGCTACTAGATTAAACTTTAAGCGCTTGTCTTAGGTTGTTTAGTAGTTAGGGTTGATTAGATCGCATGTTTTCTAATTAATTGTGATTAAGGGGAGATAGGAAAATAATTCCAACGGTGAATATTCAAAGTGTGAATTTATATATTTGTATCAATGATCAGTTGCAAAAATTCCAATGGTAGATGTTGACTTAGACCAAGGTTTGTTCTTTTGATTGATTTCAATATTTCAATTTGAATTGTTCTTTAATTGTTTTTCTTAAAATTGTTTTTTTTCATTATATTCAAACCCCCTCTATATTTGTTCACGTAGCATAAAACTAGGCTAGAAGCTCTCTGTGGGAACGATCCTTTTTCACACCACTACATATATTTTTAGGAGTATAGGTTTTATTTTGGTTGCCTACGATAGCACACCAAGCACATGGCCGTAATAGTGCTAACATGAATGGAACATATTTTGAAACTGATATAGCTCATATGTGATGTATTTCCAGTACTAACATAAAAGATGAAATTTAATATTTTGCACACCTTTGTCTTGTGAGTATTTTGAAGTATAGTCATGAATTGAAGGTTTAAATCAAAAGATACATTCTTGTAAGTATGAGTATATCGATGAGAAATTTGGATAAATATTACAATCTAGTGGGGGATTGTTAGAGAGATTATAATATCTCTTATATTACCATTGGGTAGTGGAAATAATAAAGTCTCACATTGGAAAAGCGTAAGAATTACTAGTGAACATTGGATAAATATTATAAATTGAAACAAGTAAAGTGTAAGAATTACTAGTGTATAGTGGGGACTATGCTACTACTATGCACCACCACACGCACACGCGCGCGAGAGCGAAGGCGATTGGGCGTTTAGGGCATTTTTGGTTGCTTATTAGGGCACACTTTGCACTTTGCACTTTGCACTTCGCATGTACGCATCATCGCAAGGAGTCAAGGAGCACTAACCTTTTCAATGTGGTGCTTTTCTAGATTAAATATGGATCGTTGATTTGATTAGGCACGATTTAATGGCCGGATTTAAATGATTTCAGACTTAATTTTAATCATTAATTGAATTATTACAATCATAATTAAATTCTAATGACCAACAGGTATGTCTGTTGAAACAGATACGATTTTTCACTGAAAATGCACCTTTTAATTTAAAAGGCATGACTGTTGTATTTGTTGCAACTCTTCATGAACAGACATATCAAATGTTATTAAACACCAATTTTTGATGTCAGTTTCATATCTTGTTTTGGAATTCAATAAGATTGCTACTTACTAAATTCGTGAGTTTATTGTATCTTGGAGGTAATTTGTTAAAACACTTGATAGCAAACTGTTCATAGTGGGGGCAAATAAAACTTTAAGAAAAGTAATTACTATGCCTAAAACCCCTTTGATTTTCTCTTTTTTTGTTTCGTTTTTTTACACCCAAACTGTTTTCCACCACCCACTGTTTTCAACATATTTTTGTGGGAATAGAATGGGAAATTGGGAAAATAGATATTTGATTGAATTGCAAAATGGCAAACGGCAACAAAATATTTTATTGAAAATAGTAAGCAACCACACTAGTACGTGTTTTAAAAATAGAACAAAATATGGAGCTCTTGTCTCCAATTTCTAGAAAAGGCCATCAGCCGTGAGAGTACAAGCCGTGTGTGCGCTCCCTTAGCTGCTAGAATTATATGTGATGGAGAGATTGACAAAATGAAGTTCATAGCTGTGATATATATAGCCTTCGATTGGCGGTTGTCGGTGTCTTTCACCTTTTTGCCGACTTCCCTTGTGCAGCTTGTGTATAATGAGCCTTTGTACTTGATTGGTTAAGTCATGTAATTACTTGCTACTTATTGGTTGAGTGACATGGTTTCTTGATTCCTATTGGTTGAATGAGGTGGTTTGCTGCATGCTGCTTCCTTAGCCGTGTACGAATTGTATTCTACCAACTAAGTTTTCTAGCTGCAACATTCAAGATTGTTCTTCACATCTCAACACTCCTCCTTGAAGAACATTTCTGATACACCAATCATCTCTCGTAGTAGTTCAAACCTTGGTCGAGGTAGTGCTTTCGTAAAGATGTCTGGTAGTTGTTCTTCAGATTTGCAGTACTTGACTGCTATCTCTTGATTAGCTTCAGCTTCTCTTAGAAAATTTGAAAATGATATTTGATAGCAATGTTTTTTGTCCTATTGTGAAAAATTGGATTCTTTGCCATAGCAATTACAGACTTGCTATCACAAAAAATATCCGTAGGTTGACTTTAAACTTCTCCCATGTCTTCTAATATTTTCCTTAGCCAAATTGCTTGACTTGGTGTACTTGCTGCTGCAACGTACTCTGCTTCAGCTGACGATTGCGCGACGCTTTCTTGTTTCTTCGAAGTCCATGAGAATATTCCTGATCCAAATGAGAATGCAATGCCAGAAGTACTCTTCATGTCATCTATTGATCCAGCCCAATCACGGTCAGTGTATCCAACCAATCTTGCATCTGTAGTAGTCTTGAACCAGATGCCGAAGGTTTTGTACCTTGTAAATATCTAAGAATTCTTTTTGCAGCTCCATAGTGATCTGGTGTTGGATTCTGCATGAATCTCGAAAGCAAAGTTGTTGAGTACATGATGTCTGGTCGTGTAGTAGTAAGATAAAGTTGACTTCCAATCAAGCTTCAGTAGAGTGAAGCATCTGCTAGATTCGAACCATCTTCTTTCATTAGCTTTTCATTCGTCACGAGCAGTGTTGCTATTGTCTTCCAATCACTCATTTTGAATTTTTCCAGCACTCTTTTAGTGTATTTATTTTGTGAAATAAAGATGCCATCTTCCTTCTGATACATCTCAATGCCGAGAAAATAGTGCATCAAGCCCAAATCAGTCATCTCGAATGTCTTCATCATGTCCTCCTTGAATTCCTTCATTATCTTCTCATTGCTCCCTAAATAGATAAGATCATCTACATATAAGAAAACTATGAGAATGTCATCACCTTGGGTCTTGATATAAAGTGTCGGCTCACTTTTACTCCTCCTGAAATTGTGTTTAGTGAAGTATTCGTCGATTCTGCTGTACCACGTTCGCGGTGCTTGCTTTAGTCCATAAAGTGCCTTCTTTAGTTTAAGAACTTTATCTTCTTGTCCTTCAATCTCGAACCCTTGTGGTTGATCCATGTAGATTTCTTCTTCAAGATATCCATTTAGGAATGCTGACTTCACATCTAGTTGGTGAATCTTCCACTTCTTCTGTGCAGCAAGAGCGATAAGAACTCTAATTGTGTCTAATCGAGCAACAGGTGCAAATGTTTCGTTATAGTCAACTCCATATTGCTGAGAGTAGCCTTTCACTATGAGTCTTGCTTTGTGTTTCTGAATCGAACCATCAGAATTAAGCTTCGTCTTGTAAATCCACTTAACTCCAATGATATCTTTATCTTTTGGACGGTTGACTAACTCCCATGTTTAGTTATTCTCGATCATATTGATCTCTTCTTCCATCGCTTGCTCCCACACCTTTTGTTTAGAACTTTCTAGTTCCATAGTGGCAAAGTTGCAGGTGTCATAAATGTCAGCTAGTGATCTCATTCTCCTAGGCGGTTGTTCATTTTCTCCATGCTGAGTTGTTGTAGTCTGAGCAGGAGTTCTGGGAGCTTCTAGTTCTTCTTCTTCAGTTTGCCTTTGTGTAGAAGTTGACGGTTGCATCAAAACTGGAACATTTCTTTATCAACTTTTTCTTCTTCAAAATTCCAAGCAGCATTTTCATCGAACTCTACATCTCGACTAATAATTAGTTTCTTGTCTTCAATGCTGTAGACTCGATAGCCTTTTGATTGAGGACTGTAGCCCATGAAAATCCCTTTATGAGTTTTATCATCCAGCTTGCTCCTTTTTTCTTTTGGTATGAGCACATAACATACACAACCAAAGACTTTGAGATGTTTTGCGGAAGGCTTGAGCCCGCTCCAAGCTTCAACTGGAGTTCTATTTCGAACGGGTTTAGTTGGACACCAATTCAACAAGTAGACTGCTGTAGAAACTGCCTCAGTCCAGAAGGGTTTTGGAAATCCCTTCTCCTTTAGCATTGTATTTGCCATCTCCATTACTGTTTTGTTCTTCCTTTCTGAGACTCCATTTTGTTCCGGAGTATGTCCAACAGTAAGTTGACGATCTACTCCATCTTCTCAGAATTTGTTGAATTGTCTAGAGTTGTATTCAGTGCCTCTCTCACTTCTTAGAACTTTGATGTAGCGACCACTTTGCTTTTCAACATAGTTTTTGAATTTTTTGAAAATTTCAAATGCTTGTGATCTTTCTCTGAAAAAGTATACCCATGTCATTCTAGTGTAATAATCAATGAATAGAATGAAGTACCTATTATGGCTGTAGGTAGGAGTTCTCATTGGGCCGCAAACATCGGGGTGTACCAACTCTAACAATCCTGTAGCTCTCCAGGCTTTGTTTGAAGGAAACGGTTGGCGATGTTGTTTTCCCAGTAGACAAGCTTCACACACGTCATCTTTGTCTCTGATGCGAGGTTTGTTTTTCATCATACACTACTAGAAAAGTAGGATTACACGACGGGCTTTAACCGTCGTGTAAAGTTTGCACGACGGTACCTTAACCGTCGTGTAAGCCAGCGTCGTGGAAGATAACACGACGGTTTCATTACTGTCGTCGTATCTTAGTTTTACACGACGGTTTTCCAACAGTCGTGTAATCCCGATAAACAGTAATGTGGTGGAGCAAAATAAAGAACATTACACGACGGTTTTGGAATGAACCGTCGTGTAATCTGTCGTAAGTCCATAGATTACACGACGGGCCCATGGGGCCCGTCGTGTAATATAATAGATATTACGACGGGCCCATGTAATCTCCCCGAGTTGGGGAGATTACACGACGGGCCCATGGGCCCGTCGTGTAAATCGTGGTTTACACGACGGGCCTAAGGGCCCGTCGTGTAATCTCCCCGAGTTGGGGAGATTACACGATAGGCCCCATGGGCCCGTCGTGTAAACCACGATTTACACGACGGGCCCATGGGCCCGTCGTGTAATCCGTGTGATTACACGACGGGCCCATGGGGGCCCGTCGTGTAATCTCTCCAGATTTGGGGAGATTACACGACGGGCCTCTCGTGCCCGTCGTGTAATCTCATATTACACGACGGTGTAAAATACACCGTCGTGTAATCGTCAAAAAAAAAAAATTTTCCACACGGGTGGCCTAATCTGTATGTTATCCAATACACGATCCAAGTATTATCTTCATTAATCAAACTAAAAATACACTCCAACTATTACATTACAAGTTTATACATCATAATTAATGAATTCCATTACATGGCTAGCCCATTCTCCCCTAATCATATCCAAATCCTCAGAAGTATAAAATTGTTTACTTTCAAGTGCGTCAATTCCATTCATCACTATATCCCTCATAAAACTTAAAACAAAATAACCACATTCAACAATTCCCTCTTGGAGAGGACAAGGACGGTTCGAGATTTTGGTTTTACAGTCTCATCTCCTTCTAATCCCTTCTCCGGTCGTAATCTTCCAATCCGTTAGGGCCCTAGCAAATTGGTAAAATTCAAACTAATTAAGATGCATATAATTAAGATTAAAAAAAATGTCATGTTCAAATTGACTTACATGTTCATTAGCTCAGTAAAATCGTCGCGTTTCTTCTCCCGAAGAGGATCAAAATAAAGGACGAGGTCCTCCCATGGGTCAATGACACCCAAAACCCAAGGGCGCCTGGGCGCCCCATAAGTGTATGTAAAATTTCATATTATTCATGTAAAAACTCTAGTTGACATTTCATCGAGCATATGGTGGGCGGGAAAAATTTATGTGCATGTAAAGTGTGAAAACCACTCACAACCCATTAATCTACAAAGAGCATCATTAAGAACTTAAACACCCATGCTAAAAAATGCATCTTTAGTGACAAACAACAAGACAAAATCCCAAATTTAATTTAACTTGTATATGAACATACCTTGTTTTTCTTTGAAGATGAATAGACACTCCAACACCAATAATTTTGGAATAGGTGACGGCGGCGACACGATGGCGACGGCGGCGGCGACGACGGAGTTGGCGGCGGCTTGGAGGAGGTAGTGGGTACTTGAGAAATTTAGAGAGAGTTTAGAGAAATGAGAAGTTATGTGGAAAGAAAATAAGAGGAAGTTGTATTTAAGTAATAAGTTTGCGCGCGGAGTTCGAAAAACGAAAGTTCAAAATTTTTTGACGATTACACGACGGGCACGAGAGGCCCGTCGTGTAATCTCCCAAAATCTGGGGAGATTACACGACGGGCCCATGGGCCCGTCGTGTAATCACACGGACTTTACACGACGGTTCTTTGGAACCGTAGTGTAAAGTTCCTCCGCGAGGCACTTCACACGACGGTTCTTTGGAACCGTAGTGTAAAGTTGCTCCGCGAGGCACTTTACACGACGGTTCCTTGGAACCGTAGTGTAAAGTCCGATTTTACACGACGGTTCCTTGGAACCGTAGTGTAAAGTCGGACTTTACACGACGGTTCTTTGGAACCGTAGTGTAAAGTTGCTCCGCGAGGCACTTTACACGACGGTTCCTTGGAATCGTAGTGTAAAGTCGAACTTTACACGACGGTTCTTTGGAACCGTAGTGTAAAGTTGCTCCGCGAGGCACTTTACACGACGGTTCTTTGGAACCGTAGTGTAAAGTCCGACTTTACACGACGGTTCTTTGGAACCGTCGTGTAAAGTCCCTCGCGTGGGAGATTACACGACGGTTCCTAGGAACCGTCGTGTAAAGTACGACTTTACACGACGGTTTTAAGGAACCGTCGTGTAATCTCTGTCGTGTAATGTACTTTTTGTAGTAGTGATATTTTTCTGATAGACAATCTTCATGCCTTGAAAGTTGAAGTGACCAAATCTCCGATGCCAAAGCCATGATTCATCTTCTTGTGTCTTCATAACAACTTCTTTTGAGTGTCTCCATTGGATGGGAAAGCTTCTATTCTCCATCTTCACAGCAGCAATTAGAGCTTTTTTTTTTTTTTTTTTGTCATAGATTCTGCACGTGTCTCCTTCGAAGTGAAAAGAATACCCATTTTGTATCATTTGTCCCACGCTGAGCAAGTTTTGCTCCAAATTGGGAACTAGTAGAACATTCTGAATGTACCTCATGCCTTTCTTTGTCTTGATAGAGATCGTCCCTCTTCCTTTTGCCTCCACTAGAGCTCCATTTCCTAATCTCACTTGAGATTTGTTCGATGTGTCAATCTCGCAGAATATGCTTGCATCACCTGTTATGTGATCGCTGCATCCACTATCAATTTACCACTTGCTCCATTCTTTACTAGAACCAGGTTGTGAAGCGTAGAACATAACTGATGATTTATCCTCGTGATCTTCAGATTTGGGGCGTGAAACTTGCAATTGAATTATAAATTGAAAATTGGATTCAAATTGGCTAACGAAGCATATGAAGGACTCACGACACCTCCCTTAATTTAGTATTGAATTTTCCTCTGCCTAAATCTCCTTTTTCATATTTTCTTCATTTTCTATATTATAAAAATCAATTAAAAATATTTTCACTTTTTGTTACATTCTTTCCATTCCTTTTTTACGTTCATTTTCACTAATATTGTTTGTTTTTGTTATAGCCTCCTTGTGGATACGACCGCCCGATTTGTACTACATTCGACCGCTTTGCGAGTGCATCCTTGAGCGTTAATCAGGATGATCTCGATGTGGTCAAAAATGATGTCTGTTGGAAATTGGATGATTTTGGCTGAGATGTTGTCGAAATCATTGAGATTTGATAGCTTTTCTATTTATGTAAATATAGGATTAGTCAACTACTGTAATTAGGAAAGTTTTCTCTGTAAAATAGCTGCAATTTCCTGATTTCATGGTTTGTATTTCCAACAAGTAGTCTACACGGAATACCTTATTCATTGAGTCAATATACAGAAACAATTCACAAAATCATTCTTTGTTTTTATGGTATCAGAGCTGACTCTAATCTCTGGCCTCTGGCCTCTTTCTTTGAAACCCTAAGACTCAATTGGCAACTTTAGTCTTTCCTTACAATGTCTGAAGTTTCATCCAATTCCACTCCTCCACCCACTGTTCCACATATAGCCAATGAAATTCAAGCCTCCAAGACTGAGTCTCACTCAGTTCAGATCACCACAATTTGTTTGAATGGTGATAACATTTTGCGATGGTCTCAATCTGTTTGGATGTATATTCGAGGGCATGGGAAGGTCGGATACTTGACAGGAGACAAGCCGACGCCTGCAAAAAAGGACCCGACTTATGCTACTCGGGATGCTGAGAGCTCTATAGTGATGACATGGCTTGTGAATTTCATGGATAAAGATATTAGTTCCAACTATATGTGCTACCCAACTGCAAAGGAACTTTGGGACAATGTTAACCAGATGTATTCTGATCTGGGCAATCAGTCTCAGGTCTGCAAGTTGACTTTGAAGCTTGGTGAAATCCATCAAGGAGAGTATAGTGCTACAAAATACTTTAACTCCTTGAACTGGCTGTGGCAAGATTTAAACCTATTCAACAGCTATGAGTGGAAATCTGTTGAGGACCGCAACCACAACAAGAAGACAGTGGAAGACAACTGTATCTTTAAGTTCCTTGCTAGACTCAATATTGAGTTTGATGAAGTGAGAGGGAGAATAATTAGTAGGCAGCCTCTTCCCTCAATTAGCGAAGTATTCTCTGAAGTTAGAAGACAGGAGAGCCATAGAAGCGTCATGCTTGGAGAAAAGGTGACTGGAGCCTCTATGGAGACCTCAGCCTTGACTGTCTCTGAGGCATATGCGAGCAGGGCCATCCCAAACCAAAGGAAAGCAGATGAGAAGCCTCGGGTTTGGTGTGATTAGTGCAATAAACCACACCATACTCAGGACACTTGATGGAAGATTCATGGCAAGCTAGCAAATTGGAAAAGCAACAAAACCAGTGAGAAAGCTAACCGTGTTTTTCCTTCTACAAATGAAGCTGAAACAAGTCCCTTCACCAAAGAGCAGATGGATCATCTTCTAAAATTGCTAAAGTCTAGTTCATCATCTGGTACTTCTAATGTTTCCTTGGCCCAAATTTGTAGTGAATCTTGTGCTCTTTCATGTTTTTCTGCTCCATGGATCATCAATTCAAAAGCATTTGATCATACAACTAATGCCTCTCATCTATTTAAATCTTATTCCCCATGTTCTAGAAATGAAAAGGTTAGAATTTCACATGGAAGTTTCTCATCTATTGCAGGAAAAGGTTTAGTACAAATCTCCAAAAAAATAGATCTTAAATATGTTCTCCATGTCCCTAAACTTGCCTGCAATCTTTTATCTGTGAGAAAATTGTCCAAAGATTCTAACTATCGTCTCATTATCTTTGATTCCCATTGTGAATTTCAGGACCAAAACTCGGAGAGGACAATTGGCAGTGCTAAGATAATCAATGGTCTCTACTACTTTGATGACAACCAATCTAGTAATAAAAAGCTCACGGCTTGAGTAGTATTCGTCCGATTCCTATTCATGAACAAATAATGCTTTGGCATCTTAGACTAAGACATCCTAGTTTTCCTTATCTTAAACATTTATTTCCATCGTTATTCAAGAATGTGGATTGCTCATCTTTTTAGGGTGAAAGTTGTCATTTGTCTAAAAGCCATCGTGCTACTTATCTTAAAAAACCATATCGTGCTTCAAAACCATTTTATTTAATTCATAGTGATGTTTGGAGTCTCTCAAAATTTACTACTGTTTTTGGAAAAAAATGGTTTGTGACATTTATTGATGATCTTAATTGATTATGTTGGATCTATTTGATGAATTATAAATTTTATGTTGAAAAATTGTAAAAGATTTTTATAATGTAGTTGAAAACCAATTTCAAACAAAATTAGCATACTTCATTCTGACAATGAAACGGAGTATTTTAATGAATTATTGGGAAATATTTCGAAAGAAAAGGGTATTCAACATCAGTCTACATGCCGTGATACTACTAAACAAAATGGTATTGCTGAGAGAAAAAACAAGCATTTGCTTGAAGTGGCTCGAGTTATAATGTTCTCTATTCACATTCCTAAATATCTATGGGAGACGCGGTTTTGACAGCATCATATTTAATTAATAGGATGCCTACTCAAGTTTTAAACTATATCACTCCTTTAGCATGCCTCAAAAAGTTTTTTCCTGAAACTCGAATTAATTATGATTTACCCTTAAGGGTTTTCGGATGCAAAATTTTTGTTCACATCCCGAGCAAATTTCGATAAAAACTTGATCCTAGAGCTAAAAAATGTATTTTCATAGGCTATGCTCCAAATTAAAAAGGGTATAAGTGTTACAATCCTAAAAAAAAAAAAAAATTATGTGAGTATGGATGTTCATTTCTTTAAAAACAACCTTATTTCAACAAATATTTTCTTCAGGGGGAGAAAATAGATGAAGATAATTTTTGGAATGTATCTTTGAAAATTTTGAAAATTTTTGAAAATTTTGTTGAAAATTTTGTTCAAGATAATGGACGTGTGGAAGATCCTAGTAACACTTTGGCAATCATAAATAATTTACCAACAGGGAGAGTAATATTACAAAAGGATCAAAATAATCCAAACTCTAAGCTTCAGGTTTTTACTAGAAAAATGTTTCATAAAAGGAGTAGAGATCTACCAATTATCTCAGCTCAAGATCAATAAAAATCTCTGAGAGATGGTTCTAATCCTCCGGATACATCAGGTAATCCTTCTTCAACTCTTGTTTCTGTCTCAACTCTTACTCCTATTCCTCCTCCAATTCCTATCTCTATCTCTTCCTCTTTACCTATCATTCCTTCAAATAATGAACCCTCTCTACCAATTACATCTCAAAATAATGAACGTACAGATCTTCATATTCCTATAGCCTTAAGATACAAACCACACCAACAACGTGACGAAAGCCGATACCAAATCTGGAAACAACAACCAAAGATCTTTCAAGTTTGATGGAAACCGCGACCCGTTGTTTAGCAAGCAAGAACCTTAGTATGATGAAGACGACACAAACGGTTATGGAAGTCTGTTTGATAAGTCGATTTGAACGCCACAAGGAATCCTTGATAAGTTCGGATAAGTTTCTTCAAGAACTCAAGAAGAATAACTCAAAATATGAATAAACATCAAAAAAACTGCTTCCATAGTCTGAAAATTAGCCTTATATAGCCAAATTTCAATTTGTAAAGTTCCTAATCTACCCCTAAAGATAAACATGCCTAAAAAACCTAGGAATCATATTTATCTAAACAAAAACACTTAAATTCAGATTTAAATTCAAATTTTGAACGAAAAGTTAAAACTAAAATAAGATTACAAAGAAATCAAATCTTGATCAGATCTTGTTTTGAATTTTGAACTTCTTGAACACTTGAAAACGTAATCTTGACTTGATTCTTTGTTGGAAAATAATGTCCATTTCAGCCTTGGAAAATAAAAACGTCCACATCAGCCTTAGCTCTCTTCCGGATCAACTTTGATGAGTAAAATTAGTCTTTGTTCACATCAGTAGTGAACACACTTTCTTCTTGTTGTAAAACTCTCCGGACTAAGTTATTCAGCTCTGCTTTGAATCTTTTAGCTCTAGTTCTCGTCACCAGATCAACTGGAACTTGAATTGGTTCGTGAGTATTCCTTGCAGCCTTGATGTCCTCATCATCCCCCCCCCCCCCCCCCCCCCCCCCTTCTTAAGAAGGATTTTTCCTCAAACCATCACCTCTATCAAAAGGACTCAAGTCAGTAACATTGAAAGTAGCACGAACATTGTACTCACCAGGTAAGTCAAGTCTGTAGGCATTGTCATTGATTCGTTCTAACACTTGAAAAGGACCATCTCCTCGGGGCAGCAACTTAGAACGTCTTTGTGCCAGAAATATTTCTTTCCTCTTGTGCAACCACACCCAATCACTGGGTTCAAAAACCAGCTTGTGACGTCCCTTGTTAGCTTTCTTGATGTATTGATCGATTCTCATCTCTATGTTGAGTCGTGCCCTCTCATGGAGTTGCTTCACTAATTTTGCCTTCTTTTCACTATCTTGTTTATACCGAATGACATAGGGAAAAGTCTCAATGAACTCAACCCTATCATGCCTCTTGTTCAGCTTGTGTTAACCTTTCAAATGTTTCAAGGATTTATGATCCGTACGAACCACAAACTCCTTTGGCCCCAAATAGTGCTACCATGTCTCTAAAGCTCGAACCAATGCGTACAATTCTTTGTCATAGGTGGGGTAGTTAAGTGCAACCTCACTTAGCTTCTCACTAAAGTACGCAAGTGGTCTCTCATACTGCATAGGAACAGCTCCTATACCTACACCAGAAGCATCACATTCGATTTCGAACGTTTTGGAAAATTTAGGTAAAGCAAGTAAAAGAGCGTGAGTAAGCTTGTGCTTAATAAGCTGAAGCCCCTTCTCTTGTTCTTCACCCCATTTGAACGCAACGTTCTTCTTGATAACTTCGGTAAGCGGTGCAACGATGGTGCTAAAATCTTTCACGAACCTTCTGTAAAAACTAGCAAGTCCATGAAAACTTCTAACATTACCTACACTAGAGGGGGTCGGCCACTCTTGGATGGCTTTGGTCTTCTCTTCATCAACCTCAATACCTTTAGCACTCAGAACAAAACCTGGGAAAACAAGCTTATTGGTGTAAAAAGTACACTTTTTGAGGTTAGCATATAACTTCTCTTTTCTAAGCACATCCAAAACCGAATGCAAATGTGAAACGTGGTCATGCAAATTCTTGTTATAAACTAGAATAACATCAAAATAAACAACAACGAATTTACCAATGAAAGGATGCAAGACATGATTCATTAGGTGCATTAGTTAATCCAAACGGCATGACTAACAACTCATACAATCCATATTTAGTTTTAAATGTTGTCTTCTATTCGTCTCCTTCTTTCATTCTATTTGATGATACCCACATTTCAGATCGATCTTTGAAAACACACAAGAACCATGCAGCTCATCTAACATATCATCTAAGCGAGGGATAGGGTGTCGATACTTTACCATTATGTTGTTGATGGCTCTTCAATCAACACACATTCTCCATGTCCCATCCTTCTTAGGCACTAGAATCACCAGAACTGCACAAGGACTCATGCTTTGTCTCATGTACCCTTTCTCCAACAATTCTTTGACTTGCCTTTGAAACTCCTTCGTCTCCTCCGGGTTGCTTCTATATGCTGGTCGGTTTGGAATTGATGCACTGGCAATGAAATCGATTTGGTGTTCAATCCCTCGGATAAGTGGTAAACCATGTGGTACCTCCTCGGGGAACACATCCTCGAACTCCTGCAAGAGGGAAACAACAATACTGGGCAACAAAGAGTTAAGTTGGTTACTGTTTAAAAGAGCCTCCTTTTACATGAGTACAATCATCAGCCCTTTGAAATCAGCTCTTGCTTAACCTCACTTGTTTTTTAATAGAAATTTCTTTGTTTTCTCTCTTTGGCCGTGTATCTCTCTTTCCCTTCACTCTCACTATGCTCGGCCTCACTCTTCTTTTCACTCTCATTCTATTGCTCTCTCAAGTTCTTTTGTTCACTCAATTTTTGCAACCTCACTTGATCCTCATAGACTTGTTTTGTTGTCATTAGAACTAGAGTGACCATCCGTTGATTGCGCGTGAATGAGTATTTGTTGGAGAAGCCGTCATGTTGCACACATCAGTCGAATTGCCACGGTCTTCCTAAGAGAAGATGTCCAGCTTGCATTGGTACCACATCACACAATACTTCATCCTCATATTTACCGATCTGAAATTGTACAACAACCTACCTCGTAACCCTCACTTCACCACTATCGTTCAACCATTGTAACTTGTATGAACAAGGGTGCTTAAGTGTTGTAAGCCCTAGCTTTTCAACCATGGAAGTACTAGCAACATTAGTGCAATTACTGCCATCGATAATAACACTACATACCTTGTCTTTCACATGGCAACGAGTGTGAAAGATGTTCTCCCGATGTACTTCTTCTTCCTTTTCTCTAGCTTGTAAGCATAAGGCTCGTCATGCGACTAGTCCAAGCATCTCACCATGATCTGCCCCGAACTCCTCATCTCCTATGGGGGGCATCCTCCAATGGTAGCATGTCATCTAGATCAGCTTCGTTCTCGGATTCAATTTCACCACTTTCACGGATGACCATAACTCACTTGTTTGGACATTGGCTAGCTATATGCCCTCTCCCCAAACATTTGAAGCATTTAATCTCACTAGAACGAGTCGAAGTACGGGCTGATTTACCTTGAGAGGCCGTGGTAGTGGTGGCTAGTTTGGACTCGAGTTTGGCCTTGAAGGTGGATGGGTTTTCTTCTATCTTTGGGTAGTTCGACATCCAAGGTGCTGCGCTCGAATTTTGTGGAATTGGTCTAGGTCGTGTTCCACTTCTCCTGAGTTGCCTCTCAACCTTGATTGCCATATGCACCAAATCCTCCAATTCCACATAATGGTGTATCTCGATTGTGTGAGCAATCTCTCGGTTTAAACCATTCAAAAATCTGGCCATTGTCGCCTCTCAATCCTCCTCCACGTTGGCTCTAATCATAGCTATCTCCATCTCTTTATAATACTCATCAATGCTCCAGTTACCTTGACGGAGACCTTGCAGCTTGAGGTATAGATCCAGGTAATAGTGACTTGGTACAAATCGTTGTCTCATCACTCTCTTCATCTTATCCCAAGTTTCAATAGGATGTTCTCCGTTCCGCCTCTTTTTGATGCACAACTGGTCCCACCACACAATAACATAATCAATAAATTCAATTGTAGCAAGTTTTACCTTCTTTAATTCAGAGTAGTTGTGACAATCGAATACCTACACCATCTTCTTTTCCCACTCAAGGTATGTTCCGGGATCACTTTTTCCATGAAACGCAGGAATTTTCATCTTGATGCTTCCCAAGTTGTTATCCACCCAGTTCCTAGCTTCTCTATCCCGGCCATATCTCCTATGGCTGCCCACTGACATCCTATCAAACTCCTCCTCTAAACCGTCCCCTTCAAATTCACCAACATCCTCAACTTCCCTTTGATGCAACCAATTCCTCCTTGGGGTGTTCGGAGCAAACAGTGGCTGTCCCCGTTGTGTTCCCTCTTCTACCCTATCCAACCTCTCATGTATATGTTCTAACTCCACCCTCATTATCCATCTCATCTCCCTCATTAATGCTTGTATTTGCAGTTTTGGATCTGCGGGTGGTGGAATCTCTTCGTTTGTGTTTTTCTCTTGATTTTGCGACATGATTGAAATCTGCAAACAAGGTTAGAACAATACGAAAAAAAGAAAAGGTTTTCACCACACTCCCTCACGTATTTCACTCGAAGAATAATTCACTCAAATCTACTCGTGTTTCACTCATCTAATTTGGCGTCTACCCTCTAATAGACTCACACACTCTGCCTTTTTCCACTCGTTTTCTTTTTTTAGTTCTTTCAAAACTAAAAAAACAAGAATAAAAAGGATTCAAGCAGCAAATCAAGACGAGAAGTAAACCAAACGGATCAAATTTTTCATGGATTCTGATGATTTATGACACTCGAACGTGGGGTTTCGGCAAAAGGGGTCTAGGACTTAAGAAACAAATTAAACACAAATTTTTTTTTTCGGATTCTTGTCTTCTTCTTTTTTGCTTTTTATTTTATGACTCTAATGATTGCAAGAACACAAATTTAAAGTGCAATCCAAACAAGAACAAGAATCAAAATCAAAGGATAGGACATATGGCCAATTGGTTTGTAAACCTAGTGGAAATCAGATTAAGGTTTCAAAATCCTAGAAGACCTCAATCTTAAAGCAAGTAATTTAAATCTAAATCAAACACTAATATCATGATTTTAAGGAGAGAAAAAACTAGATTTTTAGGGCAGCAGTTAATTTTTTTTTTTTTTTTTTTTTTTTGTTTAGGATGAATTTAAAACAAGAAAAAACAAGAAAATGATAGGCAAATCGGAGGAACCTAGGCTCTGGTATAAGAAAAAAGGAACATGTTTCAATAATAAGAGTGAAACACGTGAGGGAGTGTGGTGAGGACCTTTTCATTTTTCCGTATTGTTCTAACCTTGTTTGCAGATTTCAATCATGTCGCAAAATCAAGAGAAAAACACAAACAAAGAGATTCCACCACCCGCGGATCCAAAACTGCAAATACAAGCATTAATGGGGGAGATGAGACGGATAATGAGGGTGGAGTTAGAACATATACATGAGAGGTTGGATAGGGTAGAAGAGGGAACACAATGGGGACAGCCACCGTTTGCTCCGAACACCCCAAGGAGGAATTGGTTGCATCAAAGGGAAGTTGAGGATGTTGGTGAATTTGAAGGGGATGATTTAGAGGAAGAGGTTGATAGGATGTCAGTGGGCAGCAATAGGAGATATGACTGGGATAAAGAAGCTAGGAACCAGGTGGATAACAACTTGGGAAGTATCAAGATGAAAATTCCTTCGTTTCAAGGAAAAAGTGATCTAGAAGCATACCTCGAGTGAGAAAAGAAGATGGAGTTGGTTTTCGATTGTCACAACTAATCCGAATTAAAAAAGGTAAAACTTGCTGCAATTGAATTTACTGATTATGTTATTGTGTGATTGGACCAGTTGTGCATCAATAAGAGGTGGAACAGGGAACGTCCTAAAAAAAAAAAAAATTTAAGAAGGGTTTCCCTAGTGCTACTCTTTTTATTTTTTATTTTTTTTATGGATTTTATGTCTCTAATGATTATAGGAAAATGAATTAAAGAGCAATCCAAACAAGAACAAGAATCAAAATCAAATGATAGGAAATCTGGCCAATTGGTTTTTTATTTATTTATTTTTATTTATTTCTTTTTATAAACCTAGTGGAATCCGTTTATGGTTTCAAAATCCTAGAAGACTTCAATCTCAAAGTAAGTAATTTAACTCTAAATCAAACACTAATATCATGGATTTAAGGAGAGAACAAACGGATTTAGTGCAGCAAAATTTTATTTTATTTTATTATTATTAAATTTTTTTTTTTGGTTTAGGACGAATTTAAGAAAGAAAAAACAAGAAAACAACAGGTAAACCGGATAAACCTGTCTTTGATACCAACTGATACGAACCACGCCAACAACGTGACGAAACCCGATAGCAAATCTGAAAACAACAACCAAAGATCTTTCAAGTTTGATGGAAACCGCGACCTGTTGCTTAGCAAAGCAAAAACCTTGGTATGGTGAAGACGCCACAAAAGGTTATGGAAAATCCGTTTGATAAGTCGATTTGAATGACACAAGAAATCCTTGATAAGTTCGAATAAGTTTCTTCAAGAACTCAAGAAGAATAACTCACAATATAAATAAACATCAAAAACTGCTTCCATAGTCTGAAAATCAACCTTATATAGCTGAATTTCAATTTGTAAAATTCCTAATTTACCCCTAAGGATAAACATGCCTAAATAAACCTTGGAATCAAATTTATCTAAACAAAAAAAATACTTAAATTCGGATTTAAATTCAAATTTTGAACTAAAACTTAAAACTAAAATAAGATTACAAAGAAATCAAAATGTAATCTTGACTTGATTCTTTGTTGGAAAATAATGTCCACTTCAGCCTTGGAAAATAAAAGCGTCGACATTGGCCTTGGCTCTCTTCTAGATCAACTTTGATGAGTAAAATCAATTTTTGCTTAGCATCAGTAGTGAACACACTCTCTTCTTGTTGTAGAACTCTCCGAACTAAGTTATTCAGCTCTGCTTTGAATCTTTTAGCTCAAGCTCTCGTCACCAAACCAACTGGAACTTGAATTGGTTCGTGAGTATTCCTTGCAGTCTTGATGTCCTCATCAGTACGTGTACCAAACACCCCATTGCCAAATATCTATCTTACCAGAAACTTTCCCATAATCATAGAGCATTAATGTCTAAGATTTCTTACTTATTTATTCCAAGAAACATCCAGGAAGCTCTAGATGATCCGAATTGGAAATTAGCAGTTATGTCGGAGATGAATGCCCTTAGGATAAGTGGTACTTAGGAAGTAGTTAATTTGCCAAAGGGAAAAGGGACAGTCAGGTGTAAATGGTTGTTTACTATAAAGTGTTAGGCTAATGGATGTATAGAGAAGTACAAGGCAAATGGCTTTACACAGATTTATGGAATTGACTACCAAGAAACATTTGCTCTAGTTGCCAAAATCAACTCAATCCGTGTGTTGTTGTCCTTAGCCGTGAACTCCAACTGGCCATTACACTAGTTAGATATAAAAAATGCCTTCCTAATTTTGAATTTAGAAGAGGAAGTTTATATGAATCTACCACGTGGGTTTGAAGATAAGCTTGGAGTGAATAAAGTTTGCAGGTTAAAGAAATCTCTATATGGACTCGAACAATCTCCTAGAGCCTGGTTGAATGCTTTGGGAAAGCTGTAAAAAGTCATGGCTACTGTTAAAGTCAAGCTAATCATACTATGTGTTACAACCATTCAAAAGATGGAAAAATTGCCATCTTGATTGTTTATGTCGATGATATAATCTTGACAAGTGACGATGATGTAGAGTTGGAAAGATTAAATAAGAAACTTGCTGATGACTTCGAGATTAAGGACTTGGGTGCTTTGAAGCACTTTCTAGGGATGGAGTTCGCCAGGTCTAAGGAAGGAATATTTGTCAGCCAACGAAAAAAATGTACTTGACTTGCTCGGAGGAACAGGGATGACGGGCTGCAAAGTTGCTGAAACACCAATTGAACCCAACTTGAAGCTACAATTAGTCAAACTTGAGAGTGTGATGAATAGGGAGTAGTACGAAAGACCTGTTGGCAAGATTATTTTTTTTATATCTCATACACGTTCTGATATAGCTTTTGCAATAAGCATGGTGAGTCAATTCATGCACTCTCTAGGATAGGAACACTTTGATGCAGTTTAGAGGATTTTAAGATATCTAAAAGGAACACTAGGAAGAGGATTGTTGTTCAGAAAATGTGAACATCTACAAATAGAAGCCTACACTGATGCAGACTGGGCTGGAAGTATAAAAGATAGAAGATCAACTTCTAGCTACTACACGTTTGTTGGTGGGAACCTTGTTACTTGGAGGAGTAAAAAACAAAGTGTAGTTGCCTGAAGCAGTGCCGAGGCTGATTACAGATTAGTTGCCCATGGAATTTGTGAATTTTTATGGATTAAGCGACTTCTAGAGGAGCTGAAGATATCTAATTCCTCACCAATGAACGTGTACTGTGACAATAAGGCAGCAATCTCCATTGCTCATAATCTAGTTCTTCAGGATAGGACAAAACATGTTGAAGTGGATAAGCATTTTATTAAAGAGAAACTCGATGTGGATTGATTTGCATGCCGTATATTCCAACCACATATCAGGTTGCTGATATTCTCACGAAGGGACTACACAAAAAGTAATTTGACGTTTTATTGGCAAGCTGGCTATGGAAGATATTTTCAAACCAGCTTAAGGGGGAGTGTTGGAAATTGGATGATTTTGACTGAGATATTGCCGAAATAATTGAGATTTGATAGTTGTACTATTTATGTAAATATAGGATTAGTCAAATATTGTAATTAGGAAAGTTTTCTCTGTAGAATAACTGCAATTTTCTGATTTCCTGGTTTGTATTTCCTATAAGTAGTCTACATGTAATACCTTATTCATTAAGTCAATATACAGAAACAATTCCCAAAATCATTCTCTATTTTTAATGTCCGATGAATTGGGAGGATCTCTAATAATTTCTCTTATGCCTCAGGTGAAAATCTCTTCTTTGGGCGTTGAATATGAGATTGGATCCTTTGGGCATGTGGTGATGCCTTCTATTTATAGATGATGATTGCTGACTTTAGTTGTCAGCCTGATTTGGTGTAGATCTTGCCATATATGTTGATGAGGAATTGCCTTCTTTGATATAGGTTGACTTTTCTTACATAGCTTGCTTTATTAAATCCAAAAAGTACTCCTTGTGCATTGATTCTTATGCAGGAATGAATCTGGGAAGTTTCCAGATCGTCTTGTACGTTGACCTTGGATAGGTGCTCGGGTTGATCTAAGTCTCGAGCTAATCTAACTTGTCTTCAAGCTGATTCATGCACTTTGATTGACTTAGAAGTGATGTCGATCGAGTAGAGGTTAAGGTCCATCGACTCGTGAGTCGAGCTTCCTTATCAGCTGATAAAGTCTTCCAGCTTGTTTTCGGGCTGATCCTTGATCTACGAGCAATCCAAGTCGACACGTGGTTGGTGAAAGATGAGGTACGAATTTTGACCTCAACAGTAAGTCCCCCACTCCTTAGTCGATGGAAATCGGCTACAGGAGTGTCTATTGAGTTGTTCATCAGCTTGATCAACTATTCTTGCTTTAAGTCGGGTCTTCCATGAAATTGCGAACTGTTGTCCTTATAGGCTTCTGTTGTCCAATGATCCGAAGTAAGATCTAAACGATCGTTGCTTGGCATTGTCACTGAGTCAGACTGATTGCGTTATGGAATCCATCTCGCATTGATCTTGAAATCGTTAAAGTGGCAGCTAAGGGATGAAGTTGATGTTTGCTTTTGAGATCGCATCCTGACTTGATCACACCTGATTGTGTTGAAGTTAAAGCAGTCATGTTCGCTTCAATGTTGATGTCCAAACCATTTTGCTTGATGTTGAATAGTTGAGAGGAGATATCCTCTTTTCCTATAGAATTCCTAAAATACAAAGTTGAAACTAACTTGGATTCTGTGTAGAAACTTACCAAACCGGTTTATATTGACTCCGTTGGAGCGATGATCATCGTGGATCTATGTTGAGATCAAGTCGATGAGAAGAGATCAGCTAGGGGAGCTGTTCAAAACGAGCCCCTGATTTCTGATGTCGTTGAGCATGTAGTTGATTAGGCTGAAGAGTTATCAACTTGTTGTGTAGGGAGTCGATGTGACTGATGATGAGGCAATTCATTTGTTTGAATCGGTTGAAGTGTTGTCCCGAAGGGTGAGCATATCCCTGATGGACATGAAACCGATGATTCACGAGCGAGCTATGAAGCTTGAGTCGATTGGTGACTCGTTGAGCTGAAATTGGCTTTTTGCACGAGTGTTGCGGACAAGCAATTTATTGGATGTAATTGCTTTGCAAGAGGAGGTGCAGGATAATTGCTTCTCGAATTGCATGATGATCTACAATGAATCCATGTTAGAATACAAAATATACATACCTCGTGGCTCAATTACCAGCGTTTGGCCAACGAGAGGCCAACATGAGTGAATTTCCAATTATGGGAGATGTTGCGATTGTGGGATCGGCTTGCCAGCGGATGATTAACTCGATTGGTGACTTGCTTCGAGCCGTGACCATATGGTTCATTGACCTTTGAATCGTTCTTGTTGAGTTGAGTCAAGGTTGCTACGTCGGCGAGAAGCAAAGTGACATACAAGAATTGATTCAAATATTATTGGAGTTCTTGAGATGATGGAGAAGGGATTGTTGCCTTAGATCTCATTGCATGGTTGTTGCTTAAGATCATGATCTCATTGCATGGGCATCTTACCATTTACCTACAACATAATCATAAATTATGAGCTTTCGCCTAGCAAGTACAACTTTCTTCCCGCAAAATCATTTTAGTAAAAGAATGCATGAACCAATTATGCTTTCTTATGTTCACTTAACATGAATCACTTATACTTTCTTGTTTTAACTTAGCCTTGGGGCCCCTTTAATAACATAAACATGAGTGTACGTACCGTGGCGCACAGCCATAGATTAAACCCACCTTTGTGGCAGGTCGGTAGGACGCAAGGCAACTTGCTTGCCTTCATTCTTGAAAACTTGTTCTTAATTTGATCATACTTGAAAGCTTAAATCTTTATTGTTTCTTACTTGAAAACTTGATCTTATTCTTGTCATGTGATTTATTATTAGTGAACATGCTTTCATGATGCCACAATAATAGAACATAAAACATATGTATATCATGTAAATCAATGCATGACTTTTGAAAACATGTAAAGCAGTAAAAACATTTTGCTCATGCTGTAGGTGGAATTGTAATTACAAATTCTCATATGCTCTTAGTTTATCGTTCCAACAAGGCACGACAACATGTTATATTATATTTCTGTTTTCAAACAGGGTGTACGAATCATTCCATTCTACCTTAACAATCCGTAACATATTCATTGAACCATAAATCGGTCTCCAAACCGACTACCATCCGTCATAGAATTATTACTTATACTTAAGTAACTTGGGCCTTATTTTTAATTATTTGCTTTTTCTCAAAAAATACCTTGTTTTCTTAAAAAACACCTTATTTACTTGGAAAATAACTTAGCTTCATAAATCAAGTATTTCTTGATACAATACTTAAAATTATCCTTAAAAAAAAATCATTTGTGAAATTTCAAATGGATTTAAACCTCTTTGAAACTTATCTTCATAAAACCATTGCTTCTTTAAAAAGAGTTATAAAACCTCGGAAACTAATTTTCTCAGATAAAAACAACATTTTAAATTGTATGTGTGCAGGAATTTCTACTTCCATGCCCAGTTTTGAAAATTCAATTTTATCTTTAAATTAGTTTAGAATTTGGAAAAGTTTTCTTCACAGAAGTTATAGATCTCATCGGAACCTACACCTTTTGTTTTTGTCCAAAAATTAAATCCATCTTTAACTTGCTCATTTTTCTCCTTGAAGAATTCTGACCTTGTACAGTACATGGACCTGCCAGTTTTTAAAACTCATAAAAACAGAGGCCTTTGGAGCCTTTTTTTCAAAAACTGTCCACAATAGCCTCTAGGTTTTTTGTTTTCTACAATTTTTCAGTTATAACTTTTTTCAAATTCGGCATCTAAGGGGCTCAAAATTTGGTTTTCAGAAAACTGTCCAATTTATTTTCAAAAATCGATAGTTTGTATTTTGTTGGTTCTTTCTTAAAATTTCGCACACACTACCTCAAACAGTTGAAACCATGAGCCTACATCAACATGCAACGTGTAGGATTCGCTTTTAAAATTCAACCATCACTTATCTTATGCACTTGAAAAACACAACATTGATTACTTGCTATTTTTACCCACTTGTGTCTTTAGGTTGATTTTTTTTTTAACCAACATATATATAATCATTCACATAACCATCATACATAAAATATCCATATTTAACCATGTGAGAGCATAATCAAAAGCACATAGTGAGCACACATAATCTTAAAACTCATCCTAGAGCATAAAATCAAACCCATGCTTAGAGCTAGCAACAAGATAACCTAAGCATAGATTTAGCATAAACCAATCATATAAAAACCGTAATATAGCAAAATAAGAAACATTAGCTTATGCTCTTACATCCCATAACTTGAAATACGTATAAATTCCTCAATCAAAGTGTCACAACCCTGACCTATGCTACGTAGGGCTGTGACGTCCGTAGTTACTTAACTTCTTGATTCAAATACTTTAAACTTACTGCAAATTTCCAGAGTAAAATTTTTTTTCTTTTAAACTTTATTTTAAACTCAAACTTAAACTTGATTTAATCTCATACTTATACTCATGCTTATACTCATACTTATTTATAGGTACTTACTCGAGTACCAAGCTTTCACACCTCATTTGAAAGCTATCATATTCAAACCGTGGACCAAACCCGACCTAGTGTGGGTCGGTACAACACGAGGCAACTAGATGCCATCATACTTGAAACTTTTCCTTACCCATACCATTACTTCATTGTAACATAAACCCATTTTATAAATATATTTTACAAAACATATTTTCTACGATCTGTGACGGTGTCCATCCCACATTTCACAGTCCGCAGCGCCATCTCTCCACAGTCTTGCATCAAGTATTGTCGGTAGGTTGCTTACTTACAGCATGAACGTAAGTAATGAGCTTATGCCCAGTAAGTACAATATTCAATCCGTAAAACATTTTTAGTGCAAGAATGCATGAACCAATTATGTTTTCTTGTGAATCAGTTATGCTTTCTTATATTAACTTGGTTCTGTTCCTTTACATGTCATGCGTGCACGTACCGTGGTACATAGCTATAGAGTCGCTGGAGGTGACCAGTCCAATCCAACTCAAACCATGAAACAAACCGTTTAACATGGAGTGATTGGGGCAGCCAATCCAATTCAACTCAAACCATTTAAACCCGCCCTCGTGGCAAGTCGGTACGACACAATAACATTAGCTTGTCTTATCTTATAACTTAAAACTTGTTCTTACCAGGTGGTTTAATATTAGTGAGCATGCTGCATGATGTCACTATATCAAAACCTATAACATAACATAATATCAATCGTAACATAAAATCTCATGACATAATACATCGTAACGTAACACATCATAACATAATACATCGTAACATAAAACATCATAACATAATACATCGTAACATAAAACATATGTAAATCATGTAAATCAATTCATGATTTTTTAATAAACATGTCATGCAACAAAAACGTTTTGTTCATGCTGTAGGCGGAGTTGTACTTACCTGTCGTCTTACGCTCTTGGTTTATCGTCCAAACATGGCACGACAACAATTCATACTCCTGTTTCCAAACAGGGTGTAAGATGAGAGTCATTTACATTCTATCATACCATAAATCATAATCATTAAATGTTGGTATCCTAACCAACATCTATGAGTAGCCCTAGTTATATGTCCCCCATATCTTCTTATGGTAACTTGTTCGGTTACTTTCTGTAACCCTAGGGCTCATGGCCTAACCAGACTTAAACAGTATCTTGTTAGGTTACTTCAGGTAACCCTGGGTACCAAGTCCAGTCATATTTGAATAGTGTCTTATTAGGTTACTATTAATAACCTTGGGCCTAAGCCCAATTACTTTTAATTTATGTCCCACTAGGTTACTATGGGTAACTCTTGGTTTTAGGCCCAACTAATTTTGAATAATACCCTATTGGGTTACTAGGGCCCAATTAATTTTTAAAGTATTACCCCATTAGGTTACTATTGGTAACCATAGGGTAAGACCCAACCCAAAAACTTGGGTATCCTAACCGATTATTATTAATCATCTTTCGGTTATTAAATACGTTTTGGCCCAAACATTTATTTTTCTCTTTTCTTGACAAACTTTGAAAAAAATTCTTGCAAACAGTTTCTTAGTTTAAGTATCAGTGCATGTGCAGAGATTTCCTGCATACGCACCGTTTTTTTAGAAATCCTGTGCAAGAATTTCTTGTTTTCTGCACAGTTCTTAAGATCCAGTTTTATCTTTAAATTGGTTTAGAATCTGGGAAAACTTTCTTCATGAAAGTTTTAGAAATTGAAAAACCCTAAAACTTTGGTTCCTTACTCAAAACCCAGTTCTACCTTTAACTTAATCATATCTCTAGTTGAAACTGACTGGCCGTGCACAGGGTCTACCAGACCAAGGCTCGAGTTTTCACAAAAACAGAGGCCTTTGGAGCCTTATTTTTTAAAATCTGTCCACGTTTTCCCCTAGGATTTTCCATTTCCTACAACCTTTTAGTTTTGAGTTTTCCCAAATTCGGCCTCTAAAGGCCTCAAAATCCACTTATCAGAAACTGTCCAGTTTTACCCGACTAGCAGTTTCTTTCTTAAATCCATTTTTACGGTCAAATTACGCACACCCTACCTCAAACGGTCGTAACCGTGAGCCTACAACAATCATGCAGCGCTTTCTAATGAAAATCTCATCATCATATATTCATGCATTCACATGCAAACCCTTGGGTGTTCTTACACCAAGCTAGGGTTTGTAAATTTGGGTTTGTATATCCATTCATCACATAAGCTAACAACCTAACTCAAACAAAAACATACATAACCTGCAATTTCTTAGACACATTGGGGCCATTCAACTAACATCATAAAGCATACATGCAAACCCTGAAATCATGCAACCATAATCACATAATCATACATAACACATAAATCAAAACCACCCAATAACCTAATCAAGCACTAATCTAAAAATCTAAACTAGGGCATAAGAAATAAAATGAGCTTATGCTCTTACAAGCTAACTTTGGAAATACACTTAAATTTCCAATTAAAGCTTAAATTGAAAAGCTTAGGGAACCAAAGGGAATTACCTTAATCCACACAAAGGTTGGGGCTAGATTTGGATCCAATATTTTCCCCCTTGCTTTCTACCAAATATCGGTCTCCCTCTAGCTTGGTTTTCTCCAAAATTTTCGGCCACCACTGGCTTGGTGTTTCTCCAATTTTCCGACCCTCTCATTCAATTTTTTTCTCTCTCTATTGGCTCGGCTTTCTAAGGGGGGAGAGAGTGAGGTGAGATTTAGGCATAGTTTTGGGGTATTTTCATATAAAGTGAAGCAAATGCCCCCCCCCCCCCCCAATCACCTATTTATAGGTGATAATTATTTAATTTTTGGATTTATTTTTAATCCAAAAATTGCATAATAGCCCTTAAGAGAAAAATATTTGCCTTTGGTCCTTGGGAGGTGGTGGCCGGCCATGATAGGTTGCCTTGGAGGCCAAGTTACTTGCTCACCAAGCAAGTGTTTGGTTACCTCACCATGCCTATCTCACCAACATCATCAAGCTTACATCATCATGCTTACATCATCAAGCATCCAATGACAACCGGCCATGTGTTGGCTTGAACCAACCAAAAATATTTCTATACTTATCTCTAACTTAATTCTTTGTTCCAATGTAACCAAGCTTGTAACCAATCTTTGACCTAGTTGGAGGCTTGGTTAGGAATATCCATAAATTCCTTAAATCAATAATTACATACTTATCCATAATTACTCACGTTTCTGAAAATTGGACTTTGGCCCCTAAGTACAAATATTTGCACTTTAGTCCCTGAAGGTGGCCGGAATTAGTGGAGCCACTTGGCTTCCAATGCATGCATAATTATTCACTTAATTCCAAAAATCCCTTAATATAATTATGCAGTCTATTTCCTTATTAACTTAGATAATATCAATATTGTTTTTCACTAAAAACAGTATTGTCATACTGGACTGCAGTCCAGTATGACAATACTGTTGATTACACTGCAGTACCGTCTCAGTAAAACCTAAAGTCAACCTGGTCAAACTTTGACCGTAATAAAAATCATAAATTCCTATTTCGCCCCTTTTCTCAAAAGGCCTCGCGCTTGACTAAGCAAACTATTATTGAATCTCATAGCTAATTAAACGAGAACTCAAACATATACTGATATTCAACTCAGATCATGAGCTTCATATCAACATACATGGTTCAGTCTTAGATTTTCCTTGTCTCTAAGGAAATCATAGGTTCATCACAATTTCGGGTTCTTACACAAAGTTTAACGAAGATCTTAGTTAGAGGATCAAGAGTAATACTTCCAAAGCTTGGAAAGATTGCTTCTAGACCTTGGGATGAGAGAAATTTTTGCTCTCTACTTCTCCACACCACAACCGGCCACCTTATCTCTCTCTCTCCCTTTTTTTTTTTTTATGGGCTAGAGAGGAAAAAGTTTGAAGGGAACTAAAAGTTGAGAGACTAACTAAATAATCCAACTCTTCATCATCCACCTCTATTTTATATTTATAGGTGGAATTTCCAAAATTTTTCAAAATTATTTTTTTTTCTTCACTTTTCTTGAATTACATATTTGGCCTTAAAGACAAAATTTTTACCTTCCAAGTCCTCAAAGTGGCTGGCCATGTGGAGAGCTTAGACCAAAAATTTTTTTTTCATACTTATCTTTTCTATTTATTTCCTTAAAATCCATAAATCCCAAAATTTGCATAATTATCTATAATAACTTGGCATCTAAGTAGGGCCATGTTTGGCACTCCCTCCTAATATGTAGTCCATTTTCTTAATAATCTAGATAGTAAAAATACTGTTTTAACCATCAACAATATAGTAATATTGAACTGTAGTCCAAAATTTATCTACACTTAACTGGACTGCGTATAGTTTTTTCTTATGACTTGAAGCTAGTTAATCCTCATTACTCCAAATATTATTCCTGATCATTCTGGAGCATTCTTAATCATTTTTCTTAATTCTGCATTCGTAACGACGGTCAGTCACAGTATAATTTCACAGTATGTCATAATTTTTTTTTCTGGTCATACATTGACCAGGATAAAATCATAAATCATGATCGGACTTTTTCATCATAAGGCCTCATACTTAAACTTAAACTGTCATTGAGTCTTATAACACTATAAGAACTCGAACATATTCTGGTAATCAGATCATGAGTTTCCTATTGATATCCATAAGTTCCATGAAGCATCATAATAATACTTAGTAAGGACTTAAATTTCTTTATATATAAATATAAAGAAATCACGAGTCCGAAAAATTCAGTTATTACAAGTACGATCCGTCTTATGTCTGTTTCTTGCTCATCTTCGTGATGGAGGGTCTTGCTCCATGTTTGGAGGCTTTTGCTCTGTGATTAGAGGGTTTCACTCCGTGATTGGAGTCTTCTTGTTCCGCGATTGGAGGCTTTGAGTGATTTCCTGAAATAGAGAGATTCTTAATAAAATGAATAACTCAAATAGATCGTATACCTAATTGGTAAGTTGACTGAAACTCGTGGTATGGTGAAATCGACTCGAGGTTGTGCAAATCTAGTGGTGTGTTGACTTAACTTGAGTCACAATGGACATTTGGGTGTCATGGACATTTGGGTAGTAGCAACCGTCGTTTGTTGATTCACTCCATGTGCAGTGCAAACTCCAAGGCCAGATGTTGGCTTGTCATATTGTGGCGACCAACCTTACGTGGCCGCTTCTTCATACTTAACCATATTTAAACTCAAACTTATTTTTCATAAAACACCGAATTTTTTTTTTTTTCCGCTAAGGCTAGAGAGGAAAAGTTGAAATGAGAACTAAAAATGAGAAGATGACTAAATGGCAAATTTTTCCACTACTAACCCCTTTTTATAGGTGGAAATTTTCAAATTTTGCACAATTATTTTTTTTCCTTCAACTTTCTTTGAATTGCATATTAGTCCTTAAAGACAAAATTTTTGTCTTTCAAGTCCCCCTAGTAGCCGGCCATGTGGAGGCTTAAACCACAATAAAACCTAAAATTTGAGTTGTACATGGCGGTGATACCCTCCATGGTCAAAGCCATGGTGGTGGTGCGATTGCCATCCGACACCAAGGAATCTGTGAGATCTGGTCTGATCACTGAGGCTGAGAAGCGAGAGATGCTGAGAAAGAGAAAGGCATGGAGAAAGAGATAGGGAGAGAAAAAATTATCAACTTTAATATTAAAATTGATAATTTTATCATTTTACACTATTAAAATTATGAATTTTAATGTTAAAGTGGACAAAATTAAAAAGAGATACTCAAAACATGACTCTCCACCTAATTTTCTCTCTTTTTTTTATTTAATTTTATTAAATTTCATCTTGAACATCACCAAAATTAAAATTAATATTGTAGGACGATTGTGGGACCCAACCCAATCTCTGTGGACCGGAGGCCACCAATAGCAATTATCTTGGTCCATTACCTCATCCAAAAGTAAAACCCAAACCATGCTCTCACCACCATCTTCCCCTCATGGGCTGCTCCGTCACCGCCCCACCGCCGCTTCCCTCGCTCATCTTCTCCCACCACCGCCGCCTCCATGAAAGCTCCGCCGCCGTCACTACCACCATCAACCCCCAGCTCCACCTGACGCGCCGCTCCCTCCTCCTTTCCACCACCACCCTCTCCCTCACCCTCTCCTCTCCACCGCTGTCCAAGGCCTCACCTCCTCCTCCGCGGCCGCCGTCGCCGCCCCCAGACACCACAATCACCGACCGCATCTACTTGGACTTCAGTCTCTGCCCCAACTACTTCCGCCCCCGACCGCACCCTCTCCGACGACGTCTCCTCCCTCTGCTCCGACTCCCTCCTCCTCGGCCGCGTCGTCCTCGGCCTCTACGGCAAGCTCGTCCCCCTCACCGTCTCCAACTTCAAGTCCATGTGCACCTCCAACACTTACAAATACACCTTCGTCCACAAGCTCTTCCCCGGCCAGTTCCTCCTCGCCGGCCGCCAGGGTGAGAAGCCCGGCGAGGTCCGCCGCCCCTCCGGATTGGCGTGGAACACCGAGACCGTCGACTTCAAGTCCTTTGCCCTAACTCACTCCAGGCCTGGCTTGCTCTCGCTCTGCCTTTCCGAAAACGACGACGACGACGACATTAAGCTCGATCCTGATTATCGGAACGTTGAATTCCTGATCACCACTGGTCCTGGTCCTTGCCCTCAGCTCGATGGCAAGAACATTGTCTTCGGTTCAGTTCTTGAAGGTGAATAAATTGTCGAAATCTGGAATTTCTACGTTTTATAACTGGAAATTGAAGTATGGATAAATTAGAAATTATTGTGATGTGATGATGTGATATTGTTTAATTAGTGATAAATATATAATTTTTTTCATGACCGAAATTTGGAGTTTGATTTAGAATTGAAAGCAGAAATAATCGGAATTTTGTAGATAATCATAAATAGAATTATGGAGAAACATGAATTTAAGAAAATAGAACTTAGTTCATCAAAATATAAGATTTATGAGATGATTTTGCTAGATTAGTGATTGTCACTGGCATATAGTTATTACATTTGCTGAGTGTGTGATTGTATGGAAAATGACTGAAATTAGGAGTTTGATTTAGAACTGATGGTAGAAATCATCAGAATTTTGTAGATTTGGTGGAAATATGCATTCAATTAATTAGGAAAAGAAAAACATGATTTTTGTCGTAATACCGTGATAAGCAGAATTCGATACGAACATGGGAAAGAACCAGTTTCTTATTTCAATCATAACTTACTTTCGATGGGAGATGACCATATTTGTATGATGAATTTAAGAGATGATTTTATCAGATAAGTTTGTCACTGCCAGGTAACTCCTACATGTGTTGTTAACTGTGTAGTTGTGATTAAAATGTCTCAGGTTTGGAGTTTGATGGGGAACTTAAGGTATAATAATCAGAATTTTCTTGGTTTGGCACTAATTACAATTATGTATAGACATGAATTCTCAGAGCTCAAAAATAATTGTCGTAACATAAACAAAAACAGGATAGGACATGTACATAGTTCAATATCTGAAGACTTCAATCTCAGATTAAAGACAGAGAAAGAATTTCCCGTTTTTTTTTTTTGTTTTTTTGGTGGAATAATTCTAGGAATAGGTTTATTAAGTTAGTGACTATCGCTGCCATGTATTATGTTGATGTGTTAATAAGTGATTGCTATGGAAATGGATGAGGTTTGGAGTTGGATATCGGATTTCGTATTTGCAGGTGTCGGAGAAAAGGATTAGTGGCTGCTGTTACTTGTCAGGCTGATTTTTCAAAAATAGCTAACTAATTCCGAGTCCACTTGATCAACTTGTAATGATTTGTTAGGTATACAGTTTGCTAAGTAGTTTCTGTTAGAAGATGTATTGAGTAATTCTGTTCCTAGCAAGCTAATGGGAGATTTACAATTCAGAATCGCTCTTTGATCTTCCTTCTCTCTCTCTGTCTCTCATTCATCTTTCTCAATAGCAGGTTTAGATGTCGTGACAGCCATAGCTGCAATACCTACGTACAAACCGGCGGAGAGGATCCGGCAATTCAATGATTTGGCAAAGTTTCTTGGCGATGAGAGGGCTCAGAACGCTCGTGCAATTTGGAACAGACCGCTCAAGACTGTTTTCATCAGCAACTGTGGAGAGCTCAAAGTGGCAAAGCCTGCGCTTACTCCTAGTCTGCCTTGATTGATACAATTTGTTGTACGGACAAATTTTCAAACTTCCACGAGGAAGTAGTTTTTGCTGGTTTATTTTAACGTCGTTGTATGTCAAATGATGTTCTGTTCTGAAAAGGATTGTTATGAGTTTAGTGCCCAAAAAATAAAAAAAAAACGATATAAACCACAGTTCAATTCATTTGATATTGTTGTAAAGGTATTTTATTCATGCTCTGTGCCAATTTATGGCATAAATTGGAAGTATCATCCAAATTCTTTTTCTCCCTTTTGTTAATTCGATATCTTCTCCTACATGATTTTTGGCATGCTGTTGGGAAAAAAAAACAAAAAACAAAAAAAAAAACAAACAAACAAAAACAAAAACAAAAGCAAACGGGGAAAAAAAAAAAAACAGAAAAAAAAACGGAAACCAGTATTTCCTGGAATTGAGTATGAGGCCGAGGAGGAATATAGATCATTTCTGGCATGGAGCGGGAAAACAAAAAAACAAAACAAGAAACAAAAGCACATATAAATTTTTTTAATATATTAATATTGTAATCTGCTGAAGCTCTAAAGGGTTTTTTTTCTTCTTCTCCTTCTGGTAGGAAAGGTCCAACTCTAAAGCAAGGATAAAAATGTCCACGACATTGTCGACATTTCCACGACATTATTCATATTTTGAAGTGTCGACATGGATAACGAGGGGAAAGATATTTCTTCTCGAAATATCTATCAAATGTCCATAATAGTCAAAAATATCCGCAATATCCAAGAATATCTAGGATATTTTTGGAAATTTCCACAAAAAGTCCAAAACCTCGGGGAAATTTTTTTTGCAAAAATTTTAATTTTTTTCGTGCAGTCCATTTTTTAAAATGTGATAGTATTTTTCAACCCATAACGATTATACCAAAACAACATATAAGAAAATGTGATGTGACTGAAATGAGTCAAACTGATTAGTATTCTATCATTTTGAGTTTTGATTACATGAGCTTAGGAACCGAGTAAAGTTTATACAGTTATAATCCTCTTCTCATGGTTCTCAAATAGGGTCTAGTTTAGAAGTACAAAATCGAGACGGTTTCTTTGTGTAACGCCCATTATAATTAATTATGCTTAATTAAACTAAATAGGATTAATTGATGTGCTAAAATGTGTTTAAAAAATAATAAATCAGCGTTTGAAATTTCACAATTTAAATTTTAAAAGTATTTTTTAAAAATTACATTTTCACCCCTCAACTTTTGCATATTTATATTTTGGCCCTAGCGTTTCAAAAATTGCAAAATAACCTACGGAACTCCTTGACATGCTAAAATCCTTTTCCTGTGCGCCTGCAACAGCCAACCTTAGAAAGAATAAGAAAAGGAACCAAAAAAAAAAAAAGAATTTACATAATGGGCTCTTCTTCAGTCCCCAAATTTAAATCTAAGGAACCAAACCCAAAATGAATCTCCACCGCATTTTAATATTTTAAACATATCACCCGGTTAATATTACTTGCGAGTAATCAAGGACATTTCAAAAATTTATTCACTTACCGCCAGTTGAGTAAATAAACTTCATTAAAAAAGAAAAAAAAAATTGCAATAGTTGTTCTTCAACGTCACATCTTGAGAGAGAGAGAAATAGAGGGAAAAAAACTCACGGAAAAGCTCCCCTTAGCATTGCTTTCATAGAGCATACGCCAAACAAGCAATTCTTCTCGTATGTTTTTCCTCAGTTTGGTAATGGAGAAGGCATCGAAGTTGTGGGTGGAAGACGACGCCGGGAATGGACGAGCTCCAGACCTTGTTGGGGTCAAGTCGTTGGACATGGAGGAAGTGGCCCAGCAGTTGGACCAGTATGAGGGCAATTTTCAGCTTAGCAAGACAAATCTCTCCCCGCTCGCTTCCGACACCCCTTCCGATCTCTCAACTTGGCTCAAGAGCCTGCTCAAGGAGCTTAATCCTCCCCTATTTTTCACTTCGTTATGGCAGCGCCACCGCCTTCTCTGCCTTCGTCACCGTCGGCCGACGATTCGTTCATGGCTCCGGCAAAATCCTCCACCATGCCGATCGTCCTGGTCGAGTTGCAGGAGAACGGGATCCAACTCATGCACACCCTAATGGCTTGCAGGGAGGCCGTTCATGTTAGAGAATCTCCTTCAGATGACGCCACATCATGAATCTACCCTCAAGCCTTGGTCTCCACTTTTCTCTCACTAGACTCAAACAGTTTAGTTGCAGCAATTTCAACAAATTTAGTTCCTATTTTATCTCCACATATTTCTTTTAATCTGTTATAACAGTTGTTTGCAATTGAAAAGTTTGTTTTTATCCTTTCCTTGTATATAGGAACTTTTACGTCTAACAAAGTGCACAACTCTTGTGTATATATATACTACATTAAATTCAATTGATGAAGTCGTTATTCATCTCATAAAAACTTGTTATGGTATCAGAGTTTTTCCTCTAACGAGCTAGATCCAACTTTTCTTCTTATTCTTTTTTTTTTTTTTTTCCTCTTCAACATGACTTCTGATTCTGCTACAAGTAATCGACAGATGTTGCTGCTCCCTCAAACCCTGCCCAGAATCTAATAACGATCAACGCTGCTGCTCAGCTGCCTCTAAAGCTCACGTCTCTCAATTATTTTTCCCAAGCCGAAGCCACTAGAAAGTTCACCATCTACTTTCGCCACCACTATCGACGTGATTCACCAAGACCGAGAGTGAGACCAAGTCTTTGAAAAACCAGACTTGAAGGCGATTTAAGCATATTCAGAAATCCAATCGGGATCGAGGATGATGAATTTGCAGAAGTTTGGAAGGGGGCGGTGACATCAAATTGTAGTCCATGGTGAAAATACTAAAACGGCAAATCTGTGTTGCTTAAAATGACCCACATGTATCCATTACTTTGTTTTCCTTTATCAATACGTTAACTTGCTATCATAATACTTCTACCAGATAATTAAAAAACTATTTCTGAATCTAAATTTACAAATTTATCCCGATTAGATTTACAATTACACCCCCACAAGTTAGCCTTTTTAAATGACAAAAGATAAAATTATGATCATTATTATGTTAAATTACACTTGGAATTTTGTGAAATAAGACCCAAAGTCCCATCTTAACTCCCGTTCTCTCCCACTCACGTCCTCTCTTTGCTTCTCTATTTATGCTTTCACTAAGAAACCCCCCCCCCCCCAACAAAAAAAAATAAAAATAAAAACAAACAAAAGAAAAGAAAAGAAGAAAACACACACACACACTCACACTCTCTTTTGCTCTGACCCTCTCGGTTTTCTTTCTTTCTCTTGCAAAATTGGAGTTTTGAAGAGATTTTCTACCAAAATCCATGGGCTGTCTTTCTGACATTAGACTCGTAATTGTTACATTATAATTTATTTATTACTTGTTTCTTATTATAATTAGGTTTATTTCTTTTTAACAGTTTAAAGGTAAATTAGTCTTTTTTATATATTTTTCAAGTTAGCCTATATAAACATTTCTTGATGTATTATTTTGATTTATTGATTAGAATAAGAAACCTTAGCCTTCTCTTGTTCCCAAATTGGTTCTTGGTTTTCTATATGGTATCAAAGACACCATCGTATGGATTTTGTTAATCTTATTGAAGAACGTTTGTTTTCTGTAAAAACTTTTGCTGATCGAATTCCTCGTTGATTTCTGCTAGGGTCCATACATGTCCGTACAAGAGCATTGCCGCCGTCTGTACATGTGCATCGTATTTTCCCGGATCTTTCGTACAATCGTTCCCTACTTCTATTTGCTCGCTTTTGAACGTCTTGATTGTTTGTGGTTTGATTTTGCATCGCAGTATTGTTCTTTCTTATTTGGTGATTATTGCCTCCACCTTCATCAAAATTTCGCAATCAACAGTAGACATACAGACCACCTCAACCAAATCCTGAAATGGCTGCATTGTCATGAGATTCATTTATGTTCGATCAGTTTTCAAAAATTTCTTGCCACATAGCCACAAGCTAAATCTACCTTCTCTCATATAGGTTTGTCATCCTCTAGTCATTCAGGTATATCTTCCTCCTTGTGGGTCTTAGATTCTGGAGCTTCTCATCATATATTCCCTAATCTATCATCTTTTGTTTTTTTCTCTCCTAATTCATCTGTGTCAGTTATGACTGCTGATAGTACTCTTATGTCATTAGTAGGCGTTGGTTCGATTGTCACAACTTATATGTCTCTTTTTAGTGTTTATCACATTCCCAGTTTTACTTTAAATCTTGTCTTTATTAGTCAATTGTGTGAGTCAAGATACTTAGTCTCTTCTTCTTCCACTTGTTATATGCAGGATCCGCAATCTCGGAAGCTAATTGGGAAAGATAGTAGGCAAAGGGGACTCTATGTTTTGGATGAGCACAAAGTACCAGAAGTTGTAGCTTCTAGTGTGGACTTGTTATCCTTTCGTTTGAGTTGTTCATCTTTTTTTTTTTTTTTGGCATTCTCATCTTGGTCATGTTTTTAGCGTCTCGTTTACAGTTTTTTGCTTCTACAGGAGCATTAGGCAATTTACAAACTCATGATATTTCTGATTGTAGTGCTTGCAAACTGGAAAAATTTTCTACTTTGTCATTTTGTACAAGTTTTTCTTTTTCTCTTGTACCATTTGATCTCGTTCATTCTGATGTGTGGGGACCTTCTCCTATGCTCACAAAGGGGAAGTCATGAAATTATGTTTCGTTTATTAATGATTGCACTCGATATTGTTGGGTTTATCTTATGAAGCATCGTTCTGATTTTCTTACTATTTTCAATACTTTCCGAGCTCTTGTAAAAACTCAACAATTCGGTTGTCATAAAGTGTTTTCGTTATGATTTGGGAGGAGAATATACTTCTAATGATTTTTCTAATTTACTTGCTTCCGATTGAAACAGTTCACGAAACTTCTTGTATAGATACTCCAGAACAAAATGGTGTTGCCGAAAGGAAACATAGGCTTCTTATTGAAACTGCTCGTTCTCTTTTGTTGTCTACCAGTGGTCATGGTGAATTTTGAGGAGAAGCAATTCTTACTGCTACTCATTTGATTAATAGGATTCCAACCTCCCATAATTCAAGTCTGTTATCGTTTTAAAAGTTGTGCGGATATGCTTTTGCTACTCATTTGATTAATAGGATTCCAACCTCCCACAATTCAAGTCTGTTACCATTTTAAAAGTTGTGCGGATATGCTTCTGATTATTCTTCCTTGCGTGTTTTTGGTTCCACCTGTTTTGTCCTTCATCCCCATGTCAAGTGTAATAAATTGTCATCGCGGTATGTTAAGTGCGTCTTTTGGGTTATGGTGCAAGTCAAAAAGGATATCGTTTTTTTGATCCAGTTAGTAAAAAATTATATGTCTCTCGTCATTTTGTGTTTCTTGAACATATCTCATTATTTTCTATTCCTACTAGTTCTCATAGTGCGATCAAGTCTAATCTTATACATATTGATTATTTCACTCTTGACATTGACAGTGTTTCTTACACTAATAGTGTTACAGATCCAGTTTTAGATAATATTTCTTACAGAGTTCCCATTGATAGCATAGCAGATTCTGGTACTCTGGCTTCTGATACTGCCATTGCTCCTTCTCCTCCTACGGCTGCCCAATCACCTCCTGAGACTCCAGCTCCTCCTCCTCCTATTCGTCACTCTACGCGTTCTTGTAAGTCTACTAAGCTACCAGATTTTGCTTACTCTTGTTATTTTAGCTCTTTCACTTTTAGCTTCTATCATCGTCGTTCTGAGTCATTGTTCTACAGAGAGGTTGTTTGTGATCCACTTTGACAGGATGCTATGGCTGAGGAACTTATTGCTTTGCATCAGACACATACATGGGACTTGGTACCTTTGCCACCAAGTAATCTAGTAATTGGTTCTCGTTGGGTCTATAAAATCAAAACCAAGTCTGATGGTTCTATTGAAAGATACAAAGCTCAACTTGCTGCTAAAGGTTACTCTCAAGAGTATGGTATGGATTATAAGGAGATTTCGGACCAGTTGCAAAAATGACTACTATTCGCACTCTCATCGCAATTGCCTCTGTTCGTCAATGGCAGATATCTCAGATGGATGTTTAAAAATGCATTTTTGAATGGTGATCTTCATGAAGAAATTTACATGGTACCTCCTCATGGTGTTTCTCATCAACCTGGTGAAGTCTGCCGGCTCAAAAAAGCCCTTTATGGTCTCAAACAAGCACCTCGAGCCTAGTTTGAGAAGTTCTCTACGGTGATTACTTCTCTACGGTGATTAGTTGTATTTCATTTATTTTAAACTGATTAATAAGACATTTGAGTTTTTTTTTTAAATTACATTTTGCTATATTGTCCTCATTTATATTTACATTTTAAAGTAAATAATAAGCAAATATGGCTCATTGACACTTAGTGTTTAAACTGTTAGAATGTTGCATGCAATGGATTTTTGTATGCGAGAAGACAACATTCTAAACTAAGTAGTCTAAATGTAACGACCAGACTTTTTGGACCGGTAACTAACTTACTTATTCTTAATTCATCTAGTCTTAACACTTATTTATGTTAGGTTCAAAAAATACAGATTTTTTTTATACACACGGATTATGCTTGTAGTTGAAGAGTTTAATAAACTAAAATTTTTAACTAAGGAAATTGAAAATCTCTAGATAATAAATAGCTTATTCAAATTCATACTTAGATAATATTTAAAAAGTTATAACATCATGTGAGTTAAAATGAAAGATACTAAAGTCTTTTTCTTATAAAGTACTCCTATTAGTTAGTAGTACCAAAATATTGAAAACATAGTTGTAAATATGGTCGATTCAAAATAATTTAAGAAGCCTAAATGTGGAAATTAAATTCGTTGTGGTATCCCACTCCCATGAGCTTACCTGCATTAACTATAGCACGAATATACACGTTTGAGCTTTCGCTCAGCAAGTACAAACAATATCTCACAAAACATTTTCATAAAATCATATAATCTCACGTAACATCATGAATGTTCAAAAATGTATGTGATCTATGTGTGTTTAATTATGCTTCATTATATACATGTCTTGTCTACTTAAGGGCCCCTATGTCGTACCCATATACGTGCAACCAATAGGGAGTTATCAACACTTTTAAGGTCATAACTTATAACTTTTGTTCTTATCATATCCTCTCATTAATTGGAAGTTGGTACGACACTTAATCCTATCTTTCCTTAGTCTCATTCTTATTGATTGTGGCAATGTGTAGATTTATATGTCACTATGTGATGCGAACCCCGCCAAGAATAACGAGACTCGACAATGAAAAAGAACCCAAGAATGTTCTACGATCAGGTTTGGATGGGAGACCTCGACCCGTTGCTTCAACAAAGACAAGAACCTTTGTATATTTAACATCAACCCCTTGTTTAATGCGAAACAAGAACCTCGGTATAAGAAAGACGCCACAAACGGTGGTGGATATCCGTTTGATAAGTCGATGGTGAACGCCACGAAAAATTCCGATAAGTTTAAATAGTTCGTCAAAGAACTAAAGAGAATATACTCTCACATTTCTGAATAATTACTTATCGCCACTTGTCGCCTAAAAGAAAGAAAGTTCTCAAAATGGGAAAGTAATAGCTGGTGATTTTGCAATGTGATTACTCGGTCTCTTCTAGTACTTGAATCATGCATTTGTTGGGCTGGTAGTCACTTGTAATTCCCTCGATGGGCCTCCACGCAATAGCTTGAGACCAAGTTGCTTGAATCAGCCCAATAAGTACATCTTTGAACTTCTTCGCGCGAGCCCTCGTAATCGGACCAATGGGAACTTGAACTGGATCTGAATATGTCTCATCCCACATGCTCTTGCCTGTGCTACCGATGTCCTCATCATTCCCCTCCTCTTGAGAAGGATATGCCCTCAAATCGTCGCCTGCATCAAAAGGACTTAGATCAGAAACATTAAAGGTAGCACTTACACCATACTCACCTGGCAGGTCTAACTTATACGCATTATCATTGATCTTTTCAAGAATTTGAAAAGGATCATCCCCTCTAGGCAACTACTTAGACTTTCTTTGTTCCAGAAATCGTTCTTTGCGTAAGTGCAACCACACCCAATCGCGGGGCTCGAAGACGAGCTTGTGACGTCCTTTGTTGGCTTGTTTAGCATATTGCTTGGTCCTTCGCTCAATGTTGAGTCTTGCCTTCTCGTGTATCTGCTTAACAAGTTCAGCTTTTCATTTTCCATCTAAATTCACACGCGCAGACAAAGGTAATAGCATTAAATCCAAAGGGGTTAAAGGATTAAAACCATAAACTGTAATAACCGACGTTTTATGAAGTTATGATTTTTTTTTAAGGAATTTAAGTTGTGCTATGTAAGAATTTACGAAATGCTTGATCTGATTTTTATCAGATTTTGTGTGAGTCCTTATAGCTTTATAAGACTCAATAATTGATTGCTTAGTCAAGCATAAGGCCTTTTGAGGAAAAAGGTAAGATAAAAATTTACGATTTTATATTGGTCAAAGTTTGACCAGAAAAGTCAAATGTATGAATATGACGGTACTGCAGTATAACAAGCAGTATTGGAATTATACTATGAAAAACCGTCATCACAAATAAAATAGTAAGAATAAGATTCAAGAACATTATAGAAAAATCAAACACATTATTTAAGACAATAAGGGCTAAGTAGTTTTAAGTCATAAGAAAAATTTATACGCAGTCCAATAATACGCAAATGAATTCTGGACTGCAGTCCAGTATGACAGTATTGTTATTAGTGAAAGCAGTATTTGTAATATCTGCATTAAAAATGGACTGCATTTAAGGCGGAAGCCAAATAGGGCCAGGATTAACATGAGAATTTTTGGATTTTTTGGAAAGTAGAATTAAGTAGATAATTATAGAATTACTTGGCCTCCAAGGCAACCTATCATGGCCGGCCACCTCACAAGGACCAATGGGCAAATTTTTTTCTTTTGAGGTCTAATATGCAATTTTAGGAATAAAAATAAATTCAAAAAAAATTATTTTATGTGATCCTATCGGGGGGGGGGGGGGGGGGGGGGGGCTTTTTGGATCATTTTATGTGATCCTATCCCAAAACCTCTGGCAAAATTGTACCTCTACCTCTCTTCCCCTTAGTAGCTGAAACCCCAAAGAGAGAAAAAGAGAAAAAAAAAAAAAAAAGAGAGAGAGAGAGAGAGAGAGAGAGAGAGAGAGAGAGAGAGAGAGAGAGAGAGAGAGGGAACAAGGTGGTCGGATTTTTGGAGGAATCAAAGCAAGAAGGAATTTTTTTATTCAAGGTCTAGAACCAATCTCCAAGATTAGAGGTAACCTTTTAAACAACATTTAAGCTATCAATTAAGTTTTGATTCAAGATTTATGTGTATTTTATGTGGGTATGTAAGAGCATAAGCTCATTGTAATTTTTATGTAATAGCTTAGATTTGTGCTTGATTAGGGTTAGTGGTTTTGATTTATAGCTTGATACATGTTTATGATGTTATGTGTTAGAATATGTATGGTGTGTATGAATGCTTAGTAAGTGTTTGTAGTATGTCCCCACACACTCAAGAAGATGTATGGTGTGATTAGTTATGTGGATGTGGATGTATGATGCAAGGAGGGTTAGAATTTAACCCTAAAACCCTAATTTGGTAGTGAATACCATATGGGTTTGAATGAATGATTTTATGAATGAAAGTGAATGCAAGGCTATGAAAACGTTAGGTAACGTGCTGCATGCTTGATGTAAGCTCACGGTTTTAACCGTTCGAGATAGTGTGTGCGTAATTTTACATAAGAAACAATTAAAACAAAAACTGCCAGTCTCGGATCAAGACTGGGCAGTAATCTGGAAACCGGATTTTGAGACCTTTAGAGGCCGAATTTGAGGAAAGTTAAAATTGCAAAGTTACAGAAAGTGGAAAACCTTAGGGGACAGACCCTATGGGGCAACGCATACAGTTTTTAAAATAAGGCCCCAATGGCCTCTGTTTTCACTAAAATCCGAACCTGGTCATGCCCAGACCCTGTGCACGGCCAGGCAGGTTCAACCAGGAAAATGAGTAAGTTGGAGGCAGAACTAGGTTTCGGGAAAAGAACAAAAGTTGTAGGATTTTGCAAGATCTAAAACTTTTGTGAAGTAAAGTCTTTCATATTCAAACGGATCTTAAGATAAAGCTGGATTCTAAAACTGTGCAAAAAACAGGAAATTCCTGCACAGGATTTTCAAAACAGTGCAGGAAAAGGCAATTCCTGCACATACACTGATAATTGGGTTAATGGGACTGTTTTCAGCAAATATCTCTAGACTTGGACAGTTTTATAAGAATAGTTTATAAAATGGTTAATTAAACCAAGTTTAGTAAGGAAAAAGAAATAAATGAATTGGGCCAAGTAATAGGGTAACTATAGTAAGATAAATGGCCATCAGATAGGTTACTAAACTTAATCGAGCCCAAATTATTTTAAAAACATATTAACAAGATGATGACCATTAGTAATCGGATAGGTTATCAAGTTATTAGGTTGGGCCTAAAGCCCATGGTTACCAATAATAACCTAGTAGGACATAACTTTAAAAATTGGGCCATTGTAACCCAATAGGATTTTGATCCAAATATGATTTGGGCTTATACCTAGGGTTACTAATAGTAACCTAATAAGATACTAGGTATGATTGGGTCTTGAACCCAAAGTTCATTAACGCATTAAACAAAATACTATTTAGGGTTACACTTAGTAACCCAATAAGTTATTATGGAAGTGTGTGGGGGACATATAACTAGGTTTACTCATGAATGTTGGTTAAGATAGCAACATTTAACGATTATGATTTATGATAAGATAGGGCGATCCTTACCTTACATCCTTTTTGAAAAACAGGAAGTTAACCTGTTGTTGCGATTAACAGGAGCAACAAACTCAGGACGTAACATAACAGGTAAGTACAACTCTGCCTACAGCATAGGCAAAGTGTTTTGCTGCTTGTATGATTTCAAGCTCATGCATACATGTTAAGGTGCATACGATCTTTTTTTTTTTATGGCATCATGAAGCATGCTCACTAAAGATAAATCAATTGGTAAGAATGAGAACTCAGCTTCAAGTAAGAAACTGTTTTAAAAGATTGTTTTCAAGAAGAAAATATTTTTAAGAAATTGATTTCAAGAGCAAGTTAAGGAAAGATTTAAGTATGATGGCAAGCAAGTTGCCTCGTGTCGTACCGGCCTACCACAATGGCGGGTTTGGTCCATGGTTTGAGTTGGATTGGACTGGCCGCCCCAACCACTCCATGGCTGCGCGCCACGGTATGTACACTTATGTTATGTAAGGGCCCAAAGATATGTAAACATAAGAAAGCATAATGAAACATAACTTGTTCATGCATTGTTAAGTTTTGTTTTGGGGATTAATAGTTGTACTTGCTGAGCGAAAGCTCATAACTTACGTCTATGCTGTAGGTAAGCATCCTATCGACGGTCCTTAATACAAGACAGTGGGGCTTGGCACGGCAAGATGTGAAACGTGGGATGGAGACCGCTACGTGTTCTGTTATATTATGTTATTATTTATAAAGGATGTTGTATGTAAGTTTGATAATTCAATACTCAAGTAAGTAAGTATATGTATATATATATTCAAGTAAGTTATGAGATTGATTTCAGTTTCAAAGTGGTTAAAAAAAATATATTACGCATTTCCCCTAAGTTAAATAAGTTAAGATATGTATGGTAACGGCCTACGTAAGACGGGTCGTTATAGAGTTGGTATTAGAGCGGGTTTCCTGCATTCCAGTTTCACAGTCTACCTGCCAGCACCACAGTCATTGTAAGTAGAATTTAATTATGTGTAGGTACCCTTATTATGTAATTAGGACATGGTAGATTAAATGGTATGGATCCGACGCGAGTAGACGAGGATCGTGATGCTGCTCTTGTGTTTTATGGGATGCAACCCCTGATATTCGACGGGACTCGATGAACCGTATCGTTATCAGGATGGCTCCATGATATGGAGTTGATATTTAGAATATTTCATATAGAAGCTTACCTCTAAGTTCCGTTAGCCAGTCAATGTCTAGTGGTTATTGGCCGATTATGGTGGATGACCTTAGGAGAGCCGGCTACTCAGGGAGAATCATGGGCTGGATTCCGTGCCTTGATTATTGAACGTTGTGGGCCTTTACCGATGAGGAGGCTAATATGCCATATCACGACGTGGACATATATAGCGATATGTATATGAGGCGATACCTCAACTACACTGAGGAGTGGCAAGCCTACTCAAATGAATCCATGGGCCACTATTGCCGAAGGTTTCAGGATGCGATGTTACCCTATATTCCCCAGGACATAGGTAGCCCAGAGTTACAGGCGTTATATCTTATCAAGGACGGGTTACCTCCGGAAGTTAAGCAATTTGTTCCGGCTCCAATTATTGGAATATCATTGAAGAGTATGATAGATGCTATTATGGAGGCAGAAATAATAGCATACATAGTATAAGTAGCGGCCCTAGAGGATGATTATCTATAGATGCCTGTCAATGATGCTGGCATTCCCGAGCCACTGTTCAAGGGAGGTCCGTTTTTGCCTGAGTATCCTATCCCAGCCGTTTCACTGCAGGAGATCCCGCCACAGGAGGCGGAGGCCAACGCGGATAAAAACGAAGTGGACCCTGCCAATCTCTTGGCTGCTTTCGAGGACCAACCTGAGGATCCTCCAGTAATCATCATCCCTAGTGATGATGATGAAGAAGTATGGGAAGAATTTGGGGAAATGGAGGAAGAGATAGAAGACGTCAAGAATGACCCGGAGGAGATTTTATTTGGTGACAATAATTGGGACGTGTTCTCCAACGTGACGACCGAGTAGATCGTTTAGACCTAAGTTTGACTTTTATAGTTATATTCTTTTTAACCCTAGGGTTGTATATAGGATAAGTACGATGGTAAAGTGGTAAACACTTCCATCTCATTCTTGACCGTGTATATGGAGCAAGTATAGGGTGTATGAGATATGTACATAATAGTACCAAAATGATGTACTTTTGTATAATATACAAAAGGACAGAGTTAAGTATGAATGTATACGACAAAGTTATGATGTTATGAATAAGTATCAATATGAAAGGGTCATCACAAAGTCATGAAACGGTAAGATGAGATCATGATGGATCTCTAATATGATACTTTTATGATATGATACGATGCCACTATGATATGATATGATAAGTTTATGACGATATTATGATAAGAAGTTCTATGATATTATGTGATAAGTTATGAATGAAAGAAAGGATGTTAGAAGTATGATAATATCTTTTCTTAATAGGAAATTAGAAGATGGTACGACCATGAACTCGAGCTAATCAAAACCCACAAGAACTTGATCTTGCAAACGTGGTAACAATGTTGCAACGCCAGTTAATAGAACAGCAACAAGAAACTAATAGGCTTCGAGAACAGATAGCCTGATTCAATCAGATACTTCAAGATAATGTAGTTCCGCCTCAAGAAAACTCTGTACCTCCAGTAGTGCCTCAAGTATCGAAGGTTCACCAGGAGGTTCCACGGAATGCTGAAGTTCCATTAGCACCCATAGGGGTATGAGCAAACCCACCCCTGATTAGGGAGGATTTGTTATATAAGCGCTTCAGGCGAATGGAGGCGCCTGAATTTGAAGGACCCACCAACCCAATAGAGGCCGACAATTGGTTGTTAGATATCCAAGTAATCTTGGATTTCATGGGACTGATAGAACAGGAGAAGGTTATGTGTGCTTACTTTGTACTTAAGAAAGATGCACGACATTGGTGGATGACAGTGCAAATGCGCCGGAATATGGCAACTATGAGTTGGCAGGATTTCATGACCGAGTTTAGGACAATGTATTACAACAGGGAAATCCTTGCAGCTCAACAAGATAAGTTTAACAGTTTTAAAAAAGGGTCAATGACAGTATTGGAAGCTGTCAAAAAGTTTGAACAGTTAGCCCCACTTATGTCCGGAACTAGTACCGAATGAAATCGAGAAGGTAAGGAGGATGATGATGATGTTCCGAACAGATGTTGCCAAGCGAGTCAGTCCTGGCAGTATCCCTCCAACCCCAGTAGCCGACTGTATCGGTCAGGCAATAAGAGCCGAGTACTGGATCAACCAAGATAAGGAGGCAAAGATTCAAATTCTTAAGGCTAAAAAGGAGAATAAGAACGCGGCGCAGCAGTTTGCAACCCCGATAGAATCCGAAGTTGTACTCGAAGGGCCAGACCAGTAATTCGGCCCAAAATTTCAAACAATTAGGAAAGAACAAGAGGAAAGGGAATGCTATGAGCCAGGGCCAATGGGGAAATTTCCCTCAAAATAAGACCAACCGAGGTAGTGGGGGGTAATAATAATAATGGTAATAGTTATCCTATGTGCACCCAGTATGGGAAGAAGTACCTGGGAGTGTGTAGATTGGGGACGAACGCTTGCTACCTTTGTGGCAAGGAAGGCCACTATGCAAGGAATCGCACCCTGAACAATCAGAATCCAAACACCCAGTTTCCAAACAGAAATTTGGACAATCAGTTGCTTGCAGTCCAAGCAAAAATCGAAGGCATTTCGATCGCACAAGAAAGACTAGTGGCTTCTGAACCCCAAGCCAAGATTTATGCCTACACAAAGGGGGATGCCAAAGCTGGAACTTCTCACGTGGTAACAGGTCAAATTCCTATCACCATTTATAATGCAATTGCTCTATTTGATTCTGGGGCTACCCACTCGTATGTATCGATGGATTTCGCCCAGAAATTAGGAAGAAAAGTTGATAGGTTAGAGCAACTTTTTAGAATATCCTTTCCGTCGGAAGAAGAAATTCTTCTGTTTGACTACTGGATACGAGATGTTCCAATAGTCATATGTAGCAGATAATTATATGTGGATTTTGTTGTGATCAAACTTCAAGATTATGATATGATCCTAGGAATGGATTTCCTAGGAAAATTCAATACTAGGATCCAATGTAGAAAACATTGAGTTATATTTAGTCCGTATGACGAAAAATAATTTAACTTCTACGGCCAGTCTAAGAGCTCATCAACTCGGCTACTCACGGCAATGAAGGCTTGGAAAATGTTAGCTAATGGAGGTCAAGGATACTTAGCTAAAATGGTTGACAAAGATCAAGAGGTGGAGCTAAGATCGGAAGATGTCCCCAGTATTAGGGAACATGCGGATGTCTTTCCGAAAGACTTACTCGGACTTCCGCCGGAGCGGGAAACTTCTTTTGAGATAAAACTGCTGCCTGAAGTTGCACTAATATCAAAAGCGCCTAACTAAGAGAACTCCACGTACAGTTATAGGAACTACTCGATAAAGGATTCATCCGGTAAAGTCCACTCTCTGTGGGGAAGCTCCAGTTTTTCTCATCAAGAAAAAGGATGGATCATTGCGAATGTGCATCGATTATCGTGAGTTGAACAAAATTACGATAAAAAATAAGTATCCCCTCCCGAAAATGGATGATCTTTTTGAATCAACTCAGAAAAGTAGTAGTATTTTGAAAAATCAATTCATGACTAGGATACCATCAACTCAAGATTAAGGAGTCGGATATTTCTTAGACGGCTTTCCGGACACAGTATGGGCATTATGAGTTTTTTAGTCATACCATTTGGACCAGCTAATGCCCTAACTGCTTTTATGGACCTTATGAACCAGGTATTCAAGAAGTACTTAGATAAGTTTGTTATTGTCTTTATTGACGATATTTCAATTTACTCAAGGTCTAAGAAGGAGCATGAGCAACACCTTAAGTTGGTGTTGGAGACATTAGGAACAAATCAACTTTAAGCCAAGTTAACGAAGTGTGAATTTTGGTTAGAAAAAAGTTCAATTCTTAGGTCATGTGGTTCCAAAAGAAGGAATTTCCGTCGATACAGCTAAGGTAGAGAGGGTCAGTAAGTGGGCCGTACCAAGGAATGTTACGGAGATACGAAGTTTCCTTGGGTTAGCTAGATACTATCGACATTTTATGGAAGGTTTCTCCAAGATAACTACCCTTACTAAAAAGGGAAAGAAATTTGTATGGACGTAGAAGTACGAAGAAAGTTTCCAAGAGTTTAAGAAGAAACTCACTAGTACACTGGTATTGATAATTCCTGACAAAGATGCAGGAAATTTTGTAATTTATAGTTGATGCCTCTAAAACCGGACTAGGGCTGTCTTAATGCAGAATGGAAAAAATGGTTGCCTATGCCTCATATTAGTTAAAGGATCACGAATGTAATTATCCAAAGCATGATCTGGAACTTGCTGCTGTAGTGTTTGCACTAAAAATATGGAGACATTATTCGGAATAGATGCGAAATCTATACCAACCATCACCCAGAAGAAGCTCAATATAAGGTAGCGTAGATGGCTAAACTAGTAAAAGACTATGATTGTGAGATCCTTTACCACCCTGGAAAGGCAAACGGGGTAGCGGATGCTTTAAGTAGAAAATCAGCCAGTATGCTGATGTCTAATAGAACGTTGGCCAAACCACTCCAAAGGGAAAGGATTTATGTTCCTAAATAAACAGATCATGTCAAAAGCACATGAAACACCATATTCGGTACATCTCGGAGCTTCCAAGATGTACAGGGACCTTAAGGAGAATTATTGGTGGCCAAACATAAAGAATGAAATTGCTAACTTTGTATTAAATGCTTAACTTGTCAGTTTTTTAAGGTAGAAAAACCAACAACCTGGTGAAAATCTTCAGAAAATTGAGCTCCCAGAATGGAAATGGGAACAAACTACTATGGATATTGTAGTTGGATTACCCAGGACCGCAAGTGAGAATGACATGATTTGGGTTATTATGGATAGATGAACCAAATTAGCCCACTTTATTGCTATTAAGGCCACCTTTTCAGTAGAAAAATTGGCTGAAATTCACGTATCCCAGATTGTTAGGCTGCATGGAGTGCCAAAATCGATCATTTCAGATCGTGATGGGCGTTTTAGCTCTTGATTTTGGACAAGTGTTCACTATGCCATGGGGTCGAAATTAAAGTTCAGAACGGCATTTTACCCCAAACTGAAGGGCCAATCAGAACGAACAATCCAAAAACTGGAAGATATGTTAAGATCATGTGTTTTGGATTCAAAGGAAGCTGGGATCAGAAGCTGTCTTTAATCGAATTTCTTATAATAATAGCTATCACGCATTAATTGGTGTGGCTCCATTTGAAGTGTTGTATGGAAGGAAATGTAGATCTCCCATTAATTGTAAAGAAGTTGGACAAAAGCAACTTCAAACTACGGATTTCATCTGAAAAACCTCAGAAGATATCAAGTTGATTAGACAGAGACTCGACATAGCTTTTAGTAGACAGAAAAGTTATGTTGACAAACGTCGAAGGCCCTTGGAGTTCCAAGTTGGAGATTCAGTTTTCATTAAGATTGCTCATATGAAAGGAATAATGAGGCTTGGTAAAAAGGGGAAACTTAGCCCAAGATATACCAGACCATTGAAAATCCTTGAAAGGATTGGAAAAGTAGCCTATAAGCTTGCCTTACCACCAGAATTGACTTTTGTGCATGACGTTTTTCACGTTCGATGCTAAAGAATATGTACCTGATCATTCCCATGTGCTAAGTCAAGAACCAATTGAAGTCCAAACTGACTTGACATATGAAGAAAAGCCAGTCCGGATTCTGGACCGGGAAGAAAATGTCTTGAGAAACAAAACCATTCCTATGGTTAAAGTATTGTAGTGAAATCATAAGGTTGCAGAAGCAACGTGGGAATTAGAAGAGGATATGAGAAAGAACTACCCCAACTTGTTTAATTTTCGGGGACGAAAATTTTTAAGGGGGGGTAGGTTGTAATAACCAACGTTTTATGAAGTTATGATTTTTTTTTAAGGAATTTCAGTTGTGCTATGTAAGAATTTACGAATGCTTGATCTGATTTTATCAGATTTTGTGTGAGTCTTTATAGCTTTATAGGACTCAATAATAGATTGCTTAGTCAAGTATAAGGCCTTTTGAGGAAAAAGTAGAATAAAAATTTATGATTTTATGTTGGTTAAAGTTTGACCAAAAAAGTCAAAGGTATGAATATGACGGTACTACAGTATAGCAAGTACTATAGGAATTATATTGTGAAAAACCGTCATCACAGATAAAATAGTAAGAATAAGGTTTAACACCACTATAGAAAAATCAAGCACATTATTTAGTACAATAAGGGCTAAGTAACTTTAAGTCATAAGAAAAATTTATATGCAGTCCAATAATACGTAGATGAATTCTGGACTGCGGTCCAGTATGACAAATCTGTTATTAGTGAAAGCAGTATTTGTAATATCTGCATTAGTATGAAAATGGATTGTATTTTAGGCGGAAAGCCAAACAGGGCCTTAATGGGGGGACACTTTATCAAGGATTAACATGAGAATTTTTGGATTTTTTGGAAAATAGAATTAAGTAGATTATTATAGAATTCCTTGGCCTCCAAGGCAACCTATCATGGCCAGCCACCTCACAAGGACCAATGGACAAATATTTTTCTTTTGAGGTCTAATATGCAATTTTAGGAATAAAAATAAATCCAAAAAAGAAATTATTTTTCACCTATAATAGGTGATGGGGGGGGGGGGGGCTTTTTAGATCATTTTATGTGATCCTATCTCAAAACTCTTGCAAAATTCTACCTCAACCTCTCTTTCCCTTAGCAGCCGAAACCCCAAAGAGAGAAGAGAGAGAAAAAAAAAACAAAAAAGAGAGAGAGAAAGAGAGAACAAGGTGGTCGGATTTTTGGAGGAATCAAAGCAAGAAGGAAAAAATTTGATTCAAGGCCTAGAACCAATCTCCAAGCTTAAAGGTAACCTTTAAACAAACTTTAAGCTATCCAATTAAGTTTTGATTCAAGATTTATGTGTATTTGGTGTGGGTATGTAAGAGCATAAGCTCATTGTAATTTTATGTAATTGCTTAGATTTGTGCTTGATTAGGGTTAGTGGTTTTGATTTATGGCTTGATACATGTTTATGATGTTATGTGTTAGAATATGTATGGTATATATGAATGCTTAGTAAGTGTTTGTAGTATGTCCCCACACACTCAAGAAGATGTATGGCGTGATTAGTTATGTGGATGTGGATGTATGATGCAAGGAGGGTTAGAATTTAACCCTAAAACCCTAATTTGGTAGTGAATACCATATGGGTTTGCATGAATGATTTTATGAATGAAAGTGAATGCAAGGCTATGAAAACGTTAGGTAATATGCTGCATGCTTGATCTAGGCTCACGGTTTTAACTGTTCGAGGTAGTGTGTGCGTAATTTTACGTAAGAAACAATTAAAACAAAAACTGCCAGTCTCGGATCAAGATTTGGTAGTAATCAGGAAACCAGATTTTGAGGCCTTTAGAGTTTGAATTTGAGGAAAGTAAAACTGAAAGTTGTAGAAAATGAAAAATCCTATGGGGCAACGCAAACAGTTTTTAAAAATAAGGCCCCAATGGTCTCTGTTTTCACTAATATCCGAACCTGGTCATGCCTAGACCCTGTGCACGGCCAGGCAGGTTCAACCAGGAAAATGAATAGGTTAGAGGCAGAACTGGGTTTCGGGAAAGAATAAAAGTTGTAGGATTTTTCAAGATCTAAAACTTTTGTGAAGAAAAGTTTTTCATATTCAAAACGGATTTTAAGATAAAAGTGGATTCTAAAAACTGTGCAGAAAATAGGAAATTCCTGCACAAGATTTTCAAAACAGTGTAGGAAAAGGCAATTCCTGCACATTCACTGATAATTGGATTAATGGGACTGTTTTCAGCAAATATCTCCAGACTTGGACAGTTTTATAAGAATAGTTTATAAAATGGTTAATTAAAGCAAGTTTAGTAAGGAAAAAGAAATCAATGAATTGGGCAAAGTAATAGGTAACTATAGTAAGATAAATGGTCATCAGATAGGCTACTAAACTTATTCGGGCCCAAATTATTTTAAAACATATTAACAAGATGATGACCATTAGTAACCGGATAGGTTATCAAGTTATTAGGTTGGGCCTAAAGCCCATGGTTACCAATAGTAACCTAGTAGGACATAACTTTAAAAATTGGGCCATAGTAACCCAATAGGATTTTGATCCAAATATGATTTGGGCTTATACCTAGGGTTACTAATATTAACCTCATAAGATACTAGGTATGATTGGGTCTTGAACCCAAAGTTCATTAACACATTAGACAAGAGACTATTTAGGGTTACACTTAGTAACCCAATAAGTTATTATGTTAGTGTGTGGGGGACTATAACTAGGTTTACTCATGAATGTTGGTTAGGATACCAACATTTAATGATTATGATTTATGATAAGATAGGGCGATCCTTACCTTACATCCTTTTTGAAAAACATGAAGTTAACCTGTTGTTGCGATTGATAGGAGCAACAAACTCAGGACGTAACATAACAGGTAAGTACAACTCTGCCTACAGCATAGGCAAAGTGTTTTGCTACTTGTATGTTTTCAAGCTCATGCATACATGTTAAGGTGCATACGTTCTTTTTTTTTTTTTATGGCATCATGAAGCATGCTCACTAAAGATAAATCAATTGGTAAGAATGAGAACTCAGCTTCAAGTAAAAAACTGTTTTAAAGACTGTTTTCAAGAAGAAAAGTATTTTTAAGAAATTGATTTCAAGAGCAAGTTAAGGAAAGATTTCAAGTATGATGGCAACGAAGTTGTCTCGTGTCGTACCGGCCTGACACAAGGGCGGGTTTGGTCCATGGTTTGAGTTGGATTAGACTGGCCACCCCAACCACTCCATGGATGGGCGCCACGGTACGTACACTTATGTTATGTCAGGGTCTAAAGATATGTAAACATAAGAAAGCATAATGAAGCATAATTGGTTCATGCATTGTTAAGTTTTGTTTTGCGGATTAATAGTTGTACTTGCTGAGTGAAAGCTCATAACTTACATCTATGCTGTAGGTAAGCATCCTATCGGCGGTCCTTGATACAAGACGGTGGGGCTTGGCACGGCAAGATGTGAAACGTGGGATAGTGACCCCTACGTGTTCTGTTATATTATGTTATTATTTATAAAATATGTTGTATGTAAGTTTGATAATTCAATACTGAAGTAAGTCAGTATGTGTATATATATGCAAGTAAGAAATGAGATAGATTTCAGTTTCAAATTGGTTAAAAAAAATTCCGTATTTCCGCTAAGTTAAATAAGTAAAGATATGTACGGTAACGGCCTACGTAAAACGGGTCGTTACATAAACAATTTCAAACGGTGAAAATTGAGTAGTGGAATGAACGGATCGATTATAAGCAAACTCAACATGTAGTAAACATTACTCCCAAGTTTTGATATTCTTTTAATGATAGCTCGCAATAAGGTAGACAAAATCATATTCACAACTTCTGTTTGACCATCGGTTTGGGGGGTGACAGGTAGTCAAAAACAACAACTTAGTCCCTAACTTAGCCCACAAAGTCTTCCAAAAGTAGCTAAAGAACTTGACGTCCCTATCAGAAACAATTGTCCTAGGCATACCGTGAAGTCTCACAATTTCCCTATAGAACAAATCAGCAACATTGGAAGCATCGTCTGTCTTGTGGCATGGAATAAAATGTGCCATCTTGGAAAACCTATCCACGACCACAAATACCGAATCCCTTCCCCGTTTAGACCTGGGCAAACCTAACACAAAATCCATTGAGATATCAGTCCAAGGGTCACTCAAACCGTGAGGCTGTACTCTTGATTTAGTCTGCCTACAAATTACACATCGATCACAAAGCCTCTTAACATCTCATCTCATATGCGGCCAATAGAAATGTTCTTGTAAAACAAATAGGGTCTTGGCAACTCCACAATGTCCCATTAACCTTCCCCCATGGGATTCTCTCACTAACAAATCTCTTATTGAACAATTAGGCACACACAATTTATTCTCCCAAAACAAGTATCCCTCATGCCTAAAGTATTTACGACTAGCAAATTTCTCACAAGCTTGATACTCAGCATTAAAGTCACGGTCATCGGCATATAACTCCTTAATATGTTCAAAACCTAGCAATTTAACATCAAGAGTTGAGATTAATGTGTACCTACGAGAGAGCGCATCTGCAACGATATTTTCCTTATCTTGCTTGTAGCGAATGACATACAAAAACGTCTCTATGAATTCCACCCAACGAGCATGCCTCTTGTTCAGCTTATTTTGGCCTTTCAAGTGTTTCAGGGACTCATGATTGGTGTGAATCACGAACTCCTTAGGCCACAGGTAGTGCTCCCACGTCTCTAACGCCCGAACCAATGCATACAACTCTTTATCATAAGTTGGGTAATTAAGAGTTGCCCCATTCAGTTTCTCACTGAAATATGCTATTGGCCGCCTTTCCTGCATCAAAACGACACCAATTCCAACACCTGAAGCATCACATTCAATTTCAAAAGTTTTGGAAAAATTAGGTAAAGATAACAATCGATCATTGGTCAACTTATCCTTGATTAACTGGAATGCCCTTTCTTGCTCCTCTCCCCATCTAAACCCAATGTTCTTTTTGATCACTTCTGTCAATGGTGCGGCTATAGTACTGAAATCTTTCACAAACCACCGGTAAAAACTAGCAAGTCTATGAAAACTCTATACGTTACCCACACTAGTTGGACTCGGCCACTCCCGGATGGCTCACACCTTCTCTTCATCAACCTGTATACCTTTAGCACTAACAACAAACCAAGAAACACAAGCTTATCTATACAAAAAGTACACTTCTTGAGGTTAGTATACAATTTTTCCTTTCTAAGCACATCCAAAACAGATTTTAAATACGCTAAATGTTGGTCCAAGTTTTTGCTATAAATGAGTATATCATCAAAATACACAACAACAAACCTGCCAATAAATGCACATAAAACATGGTTTATTAGATGCATAAATGTGCTAGGCGAATTGGTTAAGCCGAAAGGCATTATCAACCAATCATACAAACCTTGTTTTGTTTTAAAGGTTGTCTTCCACTTGTCTCCCGCTTTCATGCGAATTTGATGATATCCACTTTTCAAATTAATTTTTGAGAACACAGAAGCACTATGTAATTCATCCAACATGTCATCTAATCGAGGAATAGGATGGCAATACTTTACCGTGATATTGTTAATGGCTTTGCAATCTACGCACAACCTCCATGACGTGCCCTTTTTTCATCAACTCACTAACCTGTCTTTGAAGCTCCTTTGTCTCCTCGGGATTGCTTCTATAAGTCGGTCGGTTTGAAATTGAAGCGCCTAGCACAAAATCGATCTGATGTTCTATTCCCCGAATTGGTGGCAAACCATCAGGTACCTCGTCCGAAAATACATCCTCAAATTCCTGCAACAGAGAAACAATAGAACTAGGCAATGCAGGGTCAAGCTCATTAGTGTTTAGAAACGCCTCTTTGTATAGTAGTACAATCATTGGCTGATTTAAAAACATCGCCCTTTTAATCTCACCACCTTTCGCATAAAAGTTTACTTTTCTCTCTGCTTTTCTCTCATGGGCTTGTTGTGAATTCTTTTCAGTTCTCTCAATTTTCTCTCCCTTGCTCTCTTTGCTCTTCTTTTTCTCGTCCATCTCTTATTTTTTTCTCTCACTGGCCGAACTCTCTCTCTGCACCACTCTTGATTTTTCTTCACTCATTTTCTTTTTCTCACTTTCTCGCTGCAAGCTCACTTGGTCTTCATAGACCTGTTTTGGTGTTAACGGAGCAAGAGTGATCGTTCTTTGATTGTGAACCAATGAGTACTTGTTGGTGAAACCGTCATGTTTAACTCGTCGATCAAATTGCCATGGTCTACCTAATAACAAGTGCCCAGCTTGCATCTGAACCACATCGCACAAAACTTCAGCTTCATATCTTCCAATGCGAAAAGAGACTAACACTTGTTTATTCACCTTTACCTCACCACTATCATTTAACCATTGCAATTTATAAGGTCGAGGATGCTTACTTGTTGGCAGCCCTAACTTCTCTACCATGGTTGTGCTAGCAACGTTAGTACAACTTCCACCATTAATAATCACACTACATACCTTGTTTTGGATATGGCACCTAGTATGAAAGATGTTTTCTCATTGCTCCTCTTCATCTTCTTTGGCGTGCACACTTAGAGCTTTCCTTGCAACCAGCAATTTACCCTTGGTAGCGTGTTCCTCATAGTCAACATCCTCTAATGACGGCATAGAATCATTGTCTGAATCCCCGTCAGTTTCAATCTCTCCATTGTCCCGTATCACCAGAGCTCGTTTGTTCGGACATTGGCTGGCTATGTTACCCCTGCCTTGACATCTAAAACACTTAATATCATGATTCTAAGTAGTGGAAGAATCGAATTTACCTTGATTCCTATGGCTGGCCTCCTCTTGTTTCTATTCGGTCTTTGGCTTGGTGTTGGGTTGCTTCTCATCCTTCTTCCATTGGTTCATCTTCCAAGCGGATATACTCGGGTTTTGGCTTGAACGCGTGTTAATGCCCCTCCTCTTGAGTTGATTCTCTATTTTGACAGCCATGTGTACCATGTCCTCCAACTCCACATAATGTTGTAACTCAACGGCATTGTGAATTTCTCGATTCAAACCCGCCAAAAAAATTGCCATTGTAGCCTTCTGATCCTCTTCTATATTTGCCCGAATCATCATGACCTCCATCTCCTTATAGTACTCCTCCACACTCCGGTTGCCTTGCTTGAGATTTTGTAGCTTATTGTACAACTCCAGGTAGTAATAAGCTGGCACAAATCGCTTCCTCATCACGGCCTTCATCTCTTTCCATGACTCGATAGGTCGCTCTCTATTTCATCTCCTATTTATGACAAACAGATCCCACCAAGTAATAGGGTAATCAAAAAATTCAACTACGGCTACTTTTACCTTCTTCACTTCGAAATAGGTGTGGCAGTCAAAGATGAACTCCATTTTCGTCTCCCATTCTAGGTATGCTTCGGGATCGGATTTGCCTTGGAAAGATGGTATCTTCATTTTGATGCCACTCAAACTATCATTTCCCCGATTCCTAACTCCTCTATCCTGTCCAAACCTTATCGTAGAACGTTCTTGGGTTCCTTTTCATTGTCAGGTCTTGTTATTCTTGGAGGGGTTCGCATCATTATGATGCAAATCAAACTCAAAAATTTAATCCGGAAGTTTCAGCAAGAGGATTTGGGCGTGCTATTAATGAGAGACGACAAAGATTAGTCCACATCATCAAGGTCAATTCGGATCAAGAAGATCAGCCATACAAATCCATGCAATAGGCGTGTGAATCAAGAAAGAGAAACTCAAAAATATTCAGTTTCCTTTTTTATTGTTATTGAATATTCAACCATCATTCATCCTTTATTTTGTTAGCTCATTAGTCAACTTTCCTTTTCTATTTTTTGGCATGTACAACCATTTAATTTTCTGATTGTTTCTCTTTTCCTATTTTAGGCAAGTAAGAGCTATTATTACTAGATTTTAGCCATAATTAAGATGGCATGTAATTAAGTTATTTTAGGAACTTTCTTTGAAATAATTCAGCCTATAAATAGACGCCTATGGAGAAGAAAGAATACAAGTAATTATTCAGAAATATGAGAGTATGTTCTCTTTGGTTCTTTGACGAACTATTCAAACTTATTGGAATTTTCTGTGGCATGCACCATCGACTTATCAAACGGATTTCCACCACCATTTGTGGCATCTTCCTTATACTGAGGTTCTTGTTTCGCATTGAACAACGGGTTGATGTTAAATATACAGAGGTTCTTGTTTTTGTTGAAGCAACGGGTCGAGGTCTGCTATCCAAACCTGATCGTAGAACGTTCTTGGGTTCCTTTTTGTTGTCAGGTCTCGTTATTCTTGGCGGCGTTCACATCACTATGTATCTATCATTATGACATAAATATTTGTGACAATTGTTGATCATGTCAGTGCAAGAGAAATTATGCACATCAAATGCTTAATCAAAGCAATACGTATAACTCATATAATCATCACATCATCAAGGCAAATCATAGCAAACATAGAACATTAACAGAGAAAAACATTTTGCTCCATGCTGTAGATGAGGTTTGTACTTACTTGTCTTATGTGCTTAAACTTTCGGAGCTGTACCTCCTACTACGCAAGTTTGAGAAATTGACCTGATTTAATAATATCTCATTATTAGATAGAATCATAGTTATGTAACTTTATTCATTTATTTATTTATTTTATAAATGAACGTGAGCTTAATTTACTTATATCATAATTAACCTTAACAATTAATTTAAATTAATTATTAAGTGTTAAGTAAATTTATACTAATTATTATTTAATTAATTATTATTTTATTTAATTAATTAATTAATTAATTAATTACTAATAATTAGGTAGTAATTAATTATTACTTTATTGGATTGAGCAATTATAATTAAATTACATAATTTTAATTAACTAATTAATAATTATATCGTTAATAATTTAATTATGTTACTTAAATATTCTCTCTCATATAATAATTATCAATTATCAATTCTCATATCAATAATTTAATTTGATTAATCTGTAATTAATCATCCATAGTTATATTAACAATTATATCAATGATTAATGAACAATTAATCTCTAATTAATCATGTATTATAATTATGTAGTTACTCAATATAATAATCTTACTTACATAGCTAATTATCACTTATAACTCTTATAATTAATTAATTTATTAATTACTTTATTAATAACTAAATAACTTTCTTAGCATAATTACATTTTGTTATGTATTTTTACTAGTTTATTTATTTATTAATTAATTAATTAATCAATCAAGGTCACCTAAGTGTATACCTTCCATCTAGTATTGTGCTTGTAAGGCCTAATCCCATTAGTTATGATCATTTAGTTGGGAAAAGGTAGTCTCTTGGTATATGCTCAGTAATCCTCTTGTGTACTTTATCTAGTCCATTTAAAACTTGTGATTCAACTTTATAAAGTTAGGGTTTTTCACATTATTTGATCATACACTTAATACCAACTAATTTCACAAATAAATATGTTCATATGTTATGACTTACCCTTATGTGACATTTTAATATTTAATCGTTTTGTCAGCATGAGATTTTAACTTGTAAGATTTATTTAAATTTGAGTATAATCCCGTATTGGACACTTGATAACTCGTCGGAAAGCTTGAAGTATCTAGTTTCTGTCTTTATAATTTGTTTTCCAAGATTGCAAGTGTCAAACATTAATGTGAACGTTTTCCTAAGTGTCTTATGGTGAAATCTCAATTTACCAGATTACAATACAATATTATGTGATTTATTAAAATTTATGTACATATCCGTTTTAAATACATGATAGCTCATTTCAAAGCTTGAGATGTCTACTTTATAGCCATAAAGTTATTTCTTTTAGTGTTTGATTGTTTCATATCGTATACTTAGGTTTTGTTACTGTTGATCTCATGTATATATCATATGTCCAGATTTATGGGTAAACTTAGGGTCCATTTGGTTCGCAGGTTTGAGTTGATATTTTGAAGTTGAAATAGTAAATTTTGTTGACTTTTCAGAAAAGACAAAAAACTTTTTGGGAAAAAGACAAAGACTTTTGAGGAAAAAGACAAAATTTGAGTTGAAAAGTTGGAACCAAACCTGCGAACCAAACGGAGCCTTAGAAAAATAAAAACAATTCACTTACAAGTCCAAATAAGGCAAAAGATATGTCATTGAAAAGCTTAGAATAGTTTTTGTAAAAAATTATATTTTACTAACCCAAAATATATAAAACCCGTGGCTGGTATAGGGTTCCAGCAAAAACTCTCGGTTCATAGTCCAAACTTGTAAAATTCACCAAAAACTGTACATTTATTCGTTTGAGGCACCTGATACCTTGTTGGAAAGCTTAAAGAATCTAGTTTTTAGATCTAAAACTTATAATCCAAAATTTTGAGACTAAATGGTTCGGAGTACATAAAACCCGTGCCTAGACTGTACCCCAAAGGTTCCTTTTCTCTCTAGTTTTGTGTCACAACTTCAAATGCACATAACTTTAAACATACAAAAGCAAACCAAGTGATTCCAAAGCCTAAAATGAAGCTTATCCTATATAGAATCTTATCATATAATTTATTTTTCATACCAAAGTTTCTAATGCATGCCATATTACCACAAAATCCACAAGCTCTAACAAAGTTCATAGATCTTACCGAAATGCTCCATGGATCAGTTAAGATCTCGTACCTCCAAAGTTCTTCTCAAAACCTTTTACTAGGTAATAAGAAGTCTAACATCAAGATTCTAACTATAACAATCGAAATTTTTACGGACTTGTGATTCCCTTATATGTAAAGGAATTCAAATCCGTACTCTGTATGTATGTAATGTTTCATGGAAATTATGAATATCAATGTGAAATTCGTAATTTTATTATTAGAATACTTTGAGTTCTTATAGTATCGTAAGACTCGATCATGATTTTATGATTTTATTCTGGCTATATATGACTAGGATAATTCATGACTTGAATAAGACGATGTTGTAGTTTAGTAAGCAGTATAGGAATTATACTGCGATAAACCGTCATTACGAATGCATAATTAAGAATAAGGTATGGGATTGTTTTAGAATAATCAGGCGTAATATTTTGAGCAATAAGGACTTAGTAGTTTTAAGTCCTAAGAAAATCTTATACGCGATCCAGTTAAGTGCAGATAAATTCTGGACTACAGATCAGTATTCCTGGACTGTTGATAGTTATAACAGTATTGGCACTATCTGGATTATCAAGAATTAGACTGCGTATTAGGAGGGGTGCCAAACATGGTTTTACTTGGAGGTCAAGTAATTATGGATAAATATGAATTTTTGAATTATGGAATTTATGGATTTTATTTCCTAACCAAAGCCTCCAACTAGAGTTAAACTAGGCCAAATGGCTGGTTATATTGTCATTGGGTGGCTTGGAGAACAAGGAATTAGAGATAAGTTGAAAAGATTTTTCCTTGCCCACACATGCATGGCCGGTTGTCTTGGTTTCTTGGAGAACAAGGAAACAAAGTAGAGATAAGTTGAAAAGATTTTTCCATGGCTCCCACACATACATGGCCGGTTGTCTTGGTGGCTTGGGGAAGAAGGAATCAAAATTTGAAATAACTTTGAAAAGATTTTTCTTGGCCTCCAAGGATTCCTCATGGCCAGCCACCTAAGGGGATTTTATGAGCAAATGTTTTGTCTTTTAAGGACCAATATGCAAATTCAAGGAGAATTATAGAAATAAAAATAATTATGGAAAATTGGAAATTTCCACCTATAAAAAGGGGGTGGTTAGTGAACTTCCTAACTTTTAGTTCATTCTCAACTTTTCCTCTCTAGCCTTAGAAGAAAGAGAGAGAGAGAGAGAGAGAGAGAGAGTGAGAGAGAGAGAGAGAGAGTGAGAGATGGCCGGTTGTGGTGGAGGGTGGTGGAGCAAAATGTTTGCTCATGCAAGGATCTAGAACCACTCTTGCAAAAGCTTTGGAGGTATAATCGCAACCCTATAACTAAGAATTTCATTAAGTTTCGTTTATGAGATTTATATGTATTTCAAGCTTGGGTTGTAAGAGCATAAGCTCACCATTTTTATTTTGCTCTATGTTATGATTTTATGTGGTTGGTTATGCCTAGATCTATGCTTAGGATGATTTGATTTCTAGATCCAAGCATGTGTTTGAATTTTTGCTCTTGATTGAGTGTTATGGGTATGATTGCTCACCAAGTGCTTGTGAATATGTTTTTCACATGTTTGAATATGGTTATTGGTGAATGATGAATATGGATATGATCTAAGTGTGTTGGTTAAAGAATTAACCTAATAACACAATTTGGTTAACTTGAAGGTTATCCAATATTATGCTTTCATGATGATGAAACAAGTGTATGAATGAATGTTAAGAATGAATCCAAAGCGCTGCATGTTGATGTAGGCTCACGGCTTAGTCCGTTTGAGGTAGTGTGTGCAAATTTTAAGCAAAAACCAACCAATTTCAAAACTATCAATTTTCTGATTCAAACTGGACAGTTTTCTGGAAACTGAATTTTGAGGCCCTTAGAGGCTGAATCTGGGAAAAGTCAAAACTGAAAAGTTGTAGAAAATTGGAAATCCTAGGGACCAACATTGACGGTTTTTTGAAAATAAACTCCAAAGTCTTCTGTTTTTATCAAAATCCGAGACTGGCCTGCACAGACAGTGTACACAACCAAAATTTTTCAAAAGGAGAAACGAGTAAGTTAAAGGCAGATTTTAGTTTTGATCAAAGATGAAAGTTGTAGGTTTCGATGATATCTACAACTTCTGCAAGAAAGTTTTCCCAAATTCTAAACTGATTTAAAAATAAAATGGGATTTCTAAAACTGTGCAGGGTATAGGACATTCCTGTACAGGATTTTCAAAACTGTGTATGGTACAGGAAATTTCCTACACACATGCATTCAAGTTAATTAAAAGGATGCTTTAAAAGCAGTTTTTAAGGTTTAGGATCTCTTTAAAAAGAGATTGAGATTTTATGAAAATGGTTTCAAAAAGGTAATTTCAAGTATTATGGTAAGAAATATTTAATTTACGTTTTCAAGTAAACAAGATGTTTTAAAAAAAAGAAAATACACAAAGTTACACAAGAATATGGTAACAAATGTATGACCAATGGTAATCGGATGGGATACAGATTTGTTATATTAGGGCCTGTATCTATGATTACCAATAATAATCGGATGGGATACCGATTTACTATGTTAAGGTACCAATGGTAATCGAATAGGATACCGGTTTACTATAATAGGATTTGTATCTATGATTACCAAAGGTAATCGGATTGGATACCGATCTAGTATGTTATGGTTTGTAGTACGTAAGACGACTCTTATCTTATATCATGTTTAAAACAGGAATATGACATGTTGTCGTGCCTTGATGGAATGATAGACCAAGAGCGTAGGACGACTTGTAAGTACAACTCCACCTACAGCATGGGCAAAATGTTTTTGTTGCTTTGCATGTTTTTCAAAAATTCATGCATTGATTTACATGATGTGTATATGTTTTATGTTTATATCTGATGTTTTATGTTTTATTATTATGATATCATGAAGCATGTTCACTATGATTTATGTTTTATTATCATGGCATCATGTAAGCATGCTCACTGATAATAAATCACATGACAAGGCTAAGACTTAACCAAGACAAGCAAGGTGTCGTACCAACCTCCCGCCAGATCGTTGAGGATTATGTATGTTTGATAAATTCTCAGACCTTCCGTTGATGCGTGAAGGGTTATGTATATGATTCTCAGAATTGTTAAGGACCTTGCAAACCTTAACTTTCTGTGGATTGCACGCATTTGGTATGTACACAAGGGGCCCATATGTTAAGCAAGATAATAAGTTCATAAATAAGTTCATAAGGGAAGCATAATCGATCAAAGAAAGCATAATTGGTTCATGCATTATCCATTCATGCATTCTTTTACAAGAAAATGTTTTTGCGGAATAGAAAGTTGTACTTACTGAGCAAAAGCTCATAACTTACGTTCATGTTGTAGGTAAGCAACCTACCGGCAATGCTTGATGCAAGACTGTGGAGAGATGGCGTTGCAGACTGTGAAATTTGGGTTGGACACTGCCACAGGTTTTGGAAATATGTTATATAAAATGTGTTTGTATTATGTTATGCTAAGTCAATGGTACTAATATATGATACTAGTATGATTTGTTAAAATGTGGTTTTAAAACTTGGTACTCGAGTGAGTATATATATATATATATATATATATATATATAAGTATGAGTATAAGTTAAGTATGAGTTTTGAGTTTTAAGTTTACTTAAAAAAAAAAAAAAGTATTTCCATATTTTTATACGAGTGTATGTTCAAGTACGTTAAGTATGAAAAAGTGGCCACGTAAGGTGGGTCGCCATAAGTGTGTAGTATTATAGGTTCTGAATTAAATCCTGGTTGCATGTGTTTTGAAAATTGTTGAATTGTTTTCTAAACTGAATTGGAATTGTTTTGGCTTTGTTTTGGATGAGTTTTCAGTTGGAGTTTTATATATGATTGCATGCATGTGATTTTAAACAAAAATAACAATTTTAAAATAACTCTTGCAGAATATTACTTTAATACGGTACTCAAAAATACTCTAATTAGACCTGATATTTAGTTTAATTAAGATTTGTGTTGTGACATATAATTAAATTTTTATGTGTTGTCGAATTTAAGGATTTGATGACCGGAGCGAGGAGTCTCGGTTTGCTTGAACTGAAGTTATCCATAGATTTATTTTGCAAAAGAGGTAGGATACATTCCCCCTCACTGTTTTTAATTAAAATGATTGTAGGATACGCCAACCCTACTTTTGTAAGAAATTTTTGGTTTATTATTATGTGAAATTCTCGTTTTAAAACCCATTTTGAAAATGAAATGGTTTTATGAAAATGATTTAAATGGAGAATATATATATATATATATATAAAATGTTTTGGGTGAAATGATATATATATATATATATATATAAGTATATATATTATTTTGAGAGACTAAAGTGAGATGTTTTGAGACTTGGCTTGTATGTCCAAATGTGTTAAATGAGAATTTGAAACTCTGACCAATTAGATACCGGCAGATGATATTTGTATATATTAGGGTCTGTTGGGTATTGAGATGTTACCTTTAACCGATTGGTCCACTTCGGTGGTGTTCCACTGTGGTGGTGTTTCCGACTTAGTTAGATATATGAGTAAATTATGTTTAACGAATTTATTTATGCATCTGCTTGTTTATTTTATTTAAATTTTTTTAGCCTTGTTATTTTTTTATAATAGCCCTGTCAACCTTCTCAAAGTTTAAATATTTTAAATGAGTCTATTGTATCCTACTGAGTTCGTAGCTCACGTTTTATTATTTTAAACCCCCCCCCCCCCAGGAGGTACTAGGAGTAGTACCGAGTTGACGAGTGTGACTTCAAGGCCACTGTGGTTCAGTGGTGATTTATTTGTATTTTCATTTCTAGTCGTTTGTTACTTCAAAGGCGTGTATAATTTAACTCTCTCTCTGGACTGGGTTTGGATGTCTGTATTTTTATTTCCTGCTTTTATTTTCGTTTGTTTGATGATATTAGAGGCTGGATTTTCAAAAACTGTTTTCACATGAAAAACTTAATATTTTGGAATACCCTCTATTTTGATTAAATATAATAGCAGGAAAAATATGTAAATATGAAAAAAAAAAAATTAATATTTATTTTAACTTACATATAAGTGTCTTATATTTTAAGTGGATAATTAATGTTGACTGTTCTATTTGGTTCAATCAGGACATTGATGGTTAGTTTTTTGCAAATGTGATTCATGTTTGTAATGGATATAGTTAAAACTTGAAAAGGGCTACGGTATGATAAAATCATGTTGTTATTGTTTGCATTTTGATCAGCATAAGGTGATATCATTGACTTAAAAAAATGATGACAGTTTGATTTAAAATTTTCTTACAAAATTAGCTTCGAATACAACAGTTTATGTTAAAAAGTTGCAATTATAGTCTTGACCAAGCAACTATTAAGATGAAGGAGAACATCTACAGAATGGATAATATTAAAAAAAATAAACAAAAAGTTGCTCTAATGTCGAACATAATATTCGAGTGCCAGAAGTCAACAAGGCTTCTTGGTTGATTACATGGACAGAAATTTGTGAAGGAATTTATAGTTTAGCCTGCAAAGAAAAACAAAGTAATGTTGATTAAGAAAAATGAAGGCGATGGTAAAAAGGTACAAGGTAACTACAATGAAAGGTAATTACACATGGAAAAGGGCCTCCATACCTTTGGATTTGAGTTGTTTTAATGGTACAAGAGATTAGCAAAGTAAAATGAACGCGGTAAAATAATACATAATGAAGAGAAAAATGATCAATATAGAGAATACTAGTTGAACCTCACGTGCTTCGCACGTGTATGTGTGTTAGAATTATGATAGCCTTATTAATTATTAATTCATATAAAATTGAAGAAATAGTATTTGTAAGAAAGTTTTCCTACTTATCTGCAAAATGAAACGGTAGAGATAAATCCATACTATTTTTACAACCACTATTTTTTCTTCTGACATGATTGACATTTTAAATTAGAATACAATAAAATAAATTTTTTTATGAACTACAGGAAAATAATTATCATAAATAATAAAGAACTGAAAAAAATAGATTTATCTATATTTAATTTACTATTGTTCGATAATTTCAAATTTTAATGTTGCGTTATCAATTTTCCATAATTACTAAATTATACTACGAAAATTATAGAGTGGATAATTTGTATTTTATAATAAAAATAGTTTTAAAATTTAGCAACTGATATATGGATAATATAATTAATTTTATAAAAATGTGCAACTAAAGTATGTTTTAAAAAAGTTTTAAAAAAAAAGATCTAAAAGAAATTATAGTTATCATTATATATACTTTTTTAAGTTATCGGAAATCAATTTTTTGTAAATGTCATATCACTGTGGGTAGGCCAACTGGTAGGGAAAAAAGAGAGGGCAAAATCATCCTGTCACTGTAGCGGGAGCGGGGCCATATGAGGGAGGGGCTAAATTATCATTTTTACTGAAGAAAAAACAGTAAAATTCCCCTCACCTTTAGTACATTAGTATAATTTGCAAATATTACTGTTGATTGAATGCTTAAAAGAAGAAAAGTTCAATGTAATAATCGTGTAGAAGATATAAGCATGATATTAGCAGCAAGTTAAAGTTCCGACTTTTTGAGGAACAACGTTTTGAATTGTTTTTTGGATTTTGACTTGTCAAATACTGTAAGGATGAGTGATATATCCTTCTTCAAGGTGAAGGCAAGCCTATTCCCCAGTTTTCAAGCGGTGTTTTTTTACGATATTTTTCCAGTTAGTGTTGAAATGCAATGAGCCTCGTTGAGAGCAGCAGGCGAACATAGTATATATCAAGATGAGTCTTGATTTTTACTATGTCACTGTTAATGTTGGCTTTAACAAGGGCTTTAGCAAATTTGCGAGGTGTTTTCTGTATATTAAAAAAAAAAAAAAAAGGTAAATTATTATAAGAGCTTTGTATATTATGTATTATTTATACGAAAGCAAAGGGAAAATTAACTCAAATGATTTGGGGTATAATATTAGGAAAAGATTATATTAAAGGTTTTTGCACTTACAAGGCGATTTTTAAATATCCCAGGTTTTAGTATTCGGAGACAATGAGTGCAAGACGTCCACTTTTTTTTTTGGAACGATGACATTGTTTCTTCTGGAGGTATTGGCAAGGTATTGAATAGATGAAGTGTTTGTGAATAAAAGCTGGTAAAGATTAGTGAGGGGGGGTGATGACAGATTTACATAATTTGAGAAGAGTTAAACTTGTGAGCATTGAACATCGTAAAAAAACAATATTGTGTATATGTATTATCCTTTATACAGAACTTGATTCAACATCAGCAATAGATTAAGAAACTAATAAAGTAAGAAATTAATTGAACTAGCATACACAGCATTGATAAAATTTAAAAATTAATCTCTTATCTAATAGGTTTGTTGCTAAAGACACATGGACAGATAAAAGTACATTTACATTTGTACATAGATGGGGAAGCATCGGAGCACTTTTAATCATGACATTAGCAGAGTAATCCTTCAATTCTATTTTGAATAGTAGGTGAAAAGTTGATTGTATAATGACAAGTAATTTTGAGAAACATATGTAAATATAGATATAGAATAAAAAGGAAGAAATAATATGTGGAACTCAAATTATAGCATAATAGATAATATTGTCCTCCAAAAAATAACAGTTAATATTTAACAAGAAAATTAATAAATTGCCTCTTTCAAAAAAAAAAAAAAAGGAAAAGAATTCAATACCTCCGATCCGAAACAGATTTCACTTTGAGTTTTCTTAGTGCTTTATTGTTGATTGCATCTTTCAATATCTTGACATATAATAGTTAATATATGGTACACTATAGCTCGGGCAATACCATGTTTTTATGCAAAGGTTGAAGTTGAACTAAGGCACAAAACATATATAAGTTTAAAACTCAAAAAACAAGGTTTTTCCCCAATATATTTACTTAGACAACAAAGTTGAAACAATACTAAAATAGATTTTGCTTTAGTCTCCTAGAATTGACGGGTGTACTGACTACGGACATTGACTGTGATTCTCTTGGAAGCCTCAAAGAACTAACGAAATTTAAGATTCGCATGACCTTGATTGAACTATAACCTAAGTTAAGTCTTTCTAGTAGAATGCTCCTCAGATTCTAGTAGACTGCGTCTCAAATTCTAAAAGGATTTGTTTTTTTGAATTTTAACAAAGGTAGCCGAACGTCTCCAATACATTTTTATAATTCACCAGAATATTTTCTGAAATCCTTTTTACTAAAATAAAAAATAAATAAAACAAACCAAAAAATTTTTACATCCATACCAACAAAAAGATCCAAAGTTATTACACATCCCAATACACCTAATTATTATACTAAACAGAGAACACAGTTAGTCGAATCAAGCAAGTAAAGTGAAAAATAAAATAAATTTTATATCAATTTTTAAAGCAGAAATTTCAAAATACTTTTCTCTATACACAAATTTTGCATTCTATCATAATCCGTTTTGCCTTCTCGGGTTCTGGTATAATTCATTTTGCATTATGATATAATCCATTTTGCATTATGATAGAATCTGTTTTGTATTCTATCAGAATCTGTTTTGGCTTCTCGATTTTTGATACAATCCAATATCATTTTGGATTCTGATAGAATTCATTTTGCATTATATCGAAATTCGTTTTGCATTATATTAGAATTCATTTTGCATTCTATTAGAATTCACTGTGCATTCTATCGACTGGCAGGTGACTAGTGACCTGCCGACTGCCGGCGATCGGCGAGCAGCGACTAGTGACATGCCGATGACCGGAGAATGGCCGGCGAACGGAGTCGAAGATATATGAAAACTATTCCAATAAATAAATAAAGATATAAAAGTATTTTTATCTATTTACTTTTTTCATTTAATTATTTAATTTAATGTTATAAAATAATAAATTATTATAAAATGGTAAAATTATAAGGAGATGTCAAATTTATGGCTATTTCCTAATTTTCTCTATATATAAATGCATACACTTTTATACCTATATAAGTAAACGTTGACTTGTTTTCTTTCGTATAGACTTTATTAGAAGAATTCTCTTGTTCTTTTATTTATTTATTTATTTTTAATTTTCTTTTTTGATTAGAAAGCAATATCTTTCATTTTGTACTTGACTGATTGTGTTTCCCCGTTTATAGCTTTGATTTTGTTATAATGTTACCTTGTTGTGTCCTGTTGACTTTTCTGATTTTTGGAATATGTGCTCTTTACCTTTTGTATATAATGCCTGTAGTTCCTTTTTTTTTTTTTTTTTTTGGTTAAGTTATAAAATCTAATTAAGATCATATGTAGAAATACATTACGTAGAGGCATCAAATATTTGAGAGTTGTTTCAGTAGAGGCATTTTGGAGTTTACTTGAAATTTTGGTTCCCCTAGTTATTTTTTATGTAAGACAAACACATAGAATTTTGAGTGTGTGCGATTTCTCTGATAAACTTCTTGATCATCATATTAAATTACTGCAGCAGTTGAAACAAGATACAGTCTGATATTAAGGCGAACTTGTATAGAAATTTACGTGTTTTGTGATTGTTTATTTTTTTTTCTGCGATTTTAATGTTATCTTGATGACATAAAATTAGGGTCCTAATTTTTAACATGAATATAATGCCTTTAGTTTGTATGGAAACTAGAGACATTCTTAATTATATAAACCCTTAACGATCTTCTCATTCTTTTCTAGTTTGTTTGTTTTTTCCCCCTTCTCTTTTCTTTATTTACAAACTTTCAACGTGCTCATAATACCATTAATATTGATCTTTGAAGTCCCGTGAGTGATTGGATCAACAAAGAGCCACAAACCTTCACGTATATGAACCGTTGCTATATATGTTCAGATATAGGTTCACCTTTCACTACTAGAAAAGTAGGATTACACGACGGGTTTTAATCGTCGTGTAAAGTTTGCACGACGGTACCTTAACCGTCATGTAATCCAGCGTCATGGAAGATAACACGACGGTTTTAGTACCGTCGTCGTATCGAAGTTTTACACGACGGTTTTTCAACAGTCGTGTAATCCCGATAAACAGTTACGTGGTGGAGCAAAATAAAGAACATTACACGACAGTTTCGGAATAAACCGTTGTGTAATCTCACCGCACGAATATTACACGACGATTCCTCCCGGAACCGTCGTGTAATCATGCAAAGCCCAACGATTACACGACAGTTCAGGGAGGAACCGTCGTGTAATCTACATAGATTACACGACGGTTCCTCCCGAAACCGTCGTGTAATCGTTGCCGAAGCCCATCGATTACACGACGGTTCCGGGAGGAACCGTCGTGTAATCCACTTGCACGACGGTACTTTGTACCGTCGTGTAATTTATTATTTAAAAAAAAAATTGGGTTATTATTATTTTTTTTCCCACGGTGGCCTAATCTGTATGTTATCCAATACACGATCCAAGTATTAACTTCATTAATCAAACTAAAAATACACTCCAATTATTACATTACAAGTTTATACATCATAATTAATGAATTCCATTACATGGCTAGACCATTCTCCCCTAATCAGATCCAAATCCTCAGAAAAATAAAATTGTTTACTTTCAAGTGCGTCAATTCCATTCAACACTATATCCCTCATAAAACCTAAAACAAAATAACCACATTCAACACTTCCCCCTTGGAGAGGACAAGGACGGTTCGAGATTTTAGTTTTACAGTCTCGTCTCCTTCTAATCCCTTCTCCGGTCGTAATCTTCCAATCCATTAGGGCCCTAGCAAATTGGTAAAATCCAGACTAATTAAGATGCATATAATTAAGATTAAAAAAATAACATATTCAAATTGACTTACATGTTCATTAGCTCAGTAAAATCATCGCGTTTCTTCTCCTGAAGAGGATCAAAATAAAGGACGAGGTCCTTCCATGGGTCAATGACACCCAAAACCCAATGTCTCCCTCTGTTATGTGGCACAAGATAAAGCCGTTCTTTGGGTGCGTCACGCAAAAAGCTGATAAGATTGTCGGCTCGCTCTCTCATGACAGCATCTTCAGTATCTGTTCTCACCGGTGAGATCAAGCTTGGAGACACAAACACAAACTTCTCAGCTTGCCCGTTAATTCTACATAGTTCCTCCAAATATCTGCATAACCGTATCAAAAATGTTACTCTACATGAAATATAGAAGATTTTCCAGATAAAAAGAAAATTTAAGATAAAGAATGCCGTACCTCATGTAGACTAATATACAATTCGCACTGATTTCTTGTAAATTAAAGAACTCAAAAATATCTTCAAAGCTCAGAAAGACAGGCATATCAAAACCCATAATCGTGGCTGGTATTGGGACCTCAATCTGATTACCTTGACGCATGGAACTATGTGCATAATAAGCCAAAGGCTTCATTGCCTTGTTCATGTTATTAAAGTCGAACACGAGTTTTTGTTCTTGCGCACCTTGTTGTACCTTAGTTCGAGAGTCGATCGTTTTCTTTCCAGCCTTTTTTTGCCGTTTTTTGTTGCCAGCTGCTGGGTCGGGAACGTGACTAGGCCCTCGACTCGCCTTGTTCATACTCATGTCGAGCTCAACTAAACTTTTAGGCCAAGCAACAAACCCATTAACAGCATCCTCCACAGTGGTTGCGTCGTATGTCGGTATAGGTAATGGTGCTTTTTTTAATTTGGGCACGTTGATTGACACTCGCACGTTCCCTTCCCCCAGTGGAATCCCATGCACTGTATCGGTGGGGAGGCTCTCGAGCCATGCTCTTCCAAACGCAACAAGCAACTGTCCACCCTGAACTTCATCGAAGGTATAGAGCTTACACTCCTGACTGTCGACAGGCATGGTTGGCGGCTCAGCAACTCCATGTTGTTTTTCTTGGGCAGAGCAACTAGCCTTAAAGCTGTTGTGTTGGTCTAAGGTTGGCACATTCTTGGGATCAACCGACGGCTCCACATCTTTGTTCGCACATAGACCACGCACCAACGCCTTTAATTCTTCTATTTCACGTCTCATTGATTGTACTTCATTGTCTTTCTTCGAACTTCGACTTAGGTTAAAGTACTGAGATGGCTTTACGAACTTTGATTGGCCACGGACACGGCCTTTGTGTTCGGGTCTAGATAATGCCTGCGACAATACATCATTAGTGCCAACTGACTCGAAAGTGCCTTGGCTCGCCTGTGTGTTGTACTCCATCTACAAGATTATTAACAGAAATCATTTAAGCAAAAGCGTTGTAAGTGCGTATAGTAGTGATGAAGAAAATATTGTTAGTTAGTAAACTTACTATCATCTCGCTAACTTTATGACATGCCGGATCTTTCAACTCTCCATCTGCGGCTGTCTGTTGCTCTAGCCACAAACCATCTCTTTTTTTCCCATTTTCTAGTCTTCTTAAACTGTAATTAACATCGTTAGTATAAATGGGATACGATTTAGTACAAACAAAATTTATTGACATACCATTTCCTGGTCGAGCTTCCTATATCCGTCTCGGCCTCCTCTTGATGAGTATTCGTTGTTTGTCCTTATTTCGCTTCCACGATCAGATAGTTGTTGGAATTGCGAGGACGTTCTATACTGAATGAATTTCATCCAATCCTCTTCTTCAATATTGGGGTAGTTGTCAATAACTTTTTGCGGCCGTGTCCACACACTTTCTTCATTTATAAATTCCTCGACAAATGTCTTGTACAGATTATACCGAAAATTCCTTGCAGCCTCACCACATGATTTTAAACAAGTGGTCCGGAAGCTTTCTTCCACGGTGAAAGAAGTAACAGTTTCTTTCCAAATAATTTCTTTCAATCCGTCTAAATCACGAGATCTCTAATCTTGAATCCATATTGGAACGTGCTCTCGCGCGAGCACCCCAATCTAGCTCATCAATTCATCACCGTGCTTCCCTTCCGATTGTCCTTTCTCGTCAAACGTGACTTGAATTCGTTCACCTCTTTTCCTTGCCATATGGACGCATTTCATTATTGTTGCCCTTCGCTTGCCCTCGACAGTGGGATCCATCGGGTTTCTCCTTCGTGCTCGTCCCTTTTTGGAATTTTCCATTGTATTCGTTCACCTACATTTATTGGCAAAAAAAAAAAAAATAAGTTAATGGGTATTCGAACTTTTTTCTTCTTTTTTTTTTAATTGTTATAATGTTGGCACAAATAAAATATAGTGTAAAAAATATAACAAAATTTATACGCCCCTGGGGGCGGAAGGCGCCCAATGGCGCCTTGGCGCCCCACAAGGGCGCCTCGACGCCCCACACGGGCGCCTGGCACCCAAGGGCGCCTAGCCGCCCCACAAGGGCGCCTCGGCGCCCAAGGCCGCCTCGGCGCCCCACACGGGCACCTGCCGCCCCACAAGGGCGCCTCAGCGGCCCACACGGGCGCCTGGCGCCCCACTCACAAACCATGTGTAACACTCAAAAAATAACACTGCCATGGGGCAAAAATAACACTCAAAAAATTCATGTGTATGCTTTTATACATATATAATAGTGATTGATTTTATATTATTCCTCTAAAAACTCAAGTTGACATTTCATCGAGCATATTGTGGGCGGGAAAAATTCATGTGTATGTAAAGTGTAAAAACCACTCACAAACCATTAATCTACAAAGAGCATCATTATGAACTTAAACACCCATGCTAAAAAATGGATCTTTAGTGACAAACAACAAGACAAAATCCCAAATTTATTTTAAGTTGTATATGAAATTACCTTGATTTTCTTTGAAGATGAATAGACACTCCAACACTAATAAATTGGCTACGGCGACGGCGGCGGGACGACGGCGACGGCGGCGGCACCACGGCGATGGCGGCGGCAACGACGGAGTTGGCGGCGGCTTGGAGGAGGAAGTGGGTACTTGAGAAATTTAGAGAGTGTGAAGAGAAATGAGAAGGTATGTGGAGAGAAAATGAGAGGAAGTTGTATTTAAGTAATGGGTTTGCGCGCGGATTTCAAAAAATGAAAGTTAAAAATTTTCAAAATTTTTTGAAAATTACACGACGGTTTATTTTGAAACCGTCGTGTAATATGAGATTACACGACGGGCCCAAGGGGACCGTCGTGTAATCCACCCAATTCGGGAGGATTACACGACGGGCCCTTCGGGCCTTGTGGGCTCGTCGTGTAATTCCCTCGACTTGTGTGGATTACATGACGTTCCCTGGGGGACCGTCGTGTAATCTCGCTATTACACGACGGTTTAAAAATACACCGTCGTGTAATCTTCAAAAAATTTTGAAAATTTTTTGAAATTTGGCACCACATTCCGACGACCTCATACCACTGTGTTGTATACAAAAAATTACGCAAACTGTAGCATTGATCCTGATTCAAATTTAATATTAAATATATATATATATATATATACCAATCAACATAACAAACTGAAGATGGTATAGATCATGATGAATTACATTAGAAATTAATTAATGTACTTGTACACACTAAAAGACATAATGTTCAAGTTTTTTCTTTTTTCTCTTTGCTGCCTCAACACGTGTCCATTCAATATCTGGTCGAACCAAGTGTTAAACATCATCATCGAATTCGTCAATCTCCTCAACCGGTGGCATTCCCTGTGTGAAAGATGGAATGTCGGAGCAATCTTCCTCATCTTCTTGCCCGTCACGGTACAATTTTGGCTTCATCTGCACAACTAAGGACAATTCTGCATTGCTGGGATCCGTTGTATAAAATACTTGGATTGCTTGTGATGCCATAATAAATGGATCATTTTTGTATCTCAATCGTCTAAAGTCCACAACTATGATGCCATCACTATCAATCCTTACATAGTTATTGTCTGCCCATTTGCACTTAAAGAGTGCTACATGTAAACCACAGTAATCGAGTTCCCAAATATCTTCAATGAAACTAAAGTAGTTCATAGTTCCATAAACTGGATTCTTGTCCTTTGCAGATGAAATATGCATTGCCTTAGCACGGATACTAACACCACTATTTTGAACGGGATGCTTCTCATCTCTTTCGCGAGTGTAGAATGTATAACCATTGACGAAGTACGATGTATACCGTGTAACAATCGTCGACGGACCTCTAGCGAGGTTCATTAACTCTTGCGAACAGCCGTCCTTCTGAAATACATGACTTCGTAGTCATAGACGAAACGTCCGATTGTGGTCATCGTGTATCAACTTTTCATTTCGTCATCTTCTTGGATATTTATCTCTTATTTCCTATAGGTGAAGCTCGATAAAAGGCTCAACTTCAACCCTATTATGTAAAGTATAGAGACAAGCTTTCTCCCATTCACAGCGATTTACCTGCGATGGAACGCCAACGGATAGTCTTTTCCCGTCAAAGTTTATAGTCTTCGGCAACCCAATCGCCTCCGCGGTGGACAAATACTCGGAGCAAAATTCGACCGATTCCTCCGCAATGTAGCTTTCTACTATACATCTTTCTGCCCGATTTCGGTTCTTGACATAACCCTTCAAAATCTTCATGTACCTTTCAAAAGGATACATCCATCTCAAGTACACCGGTCCACATAGCTTCACTTCCCGGACTAAGTGCACCGTTAGATGAATCATTATGTCAAAAAATGAGGGTGGAAAGTACTTTTCAAGCAAGCACAAAGTCTTAACCAACTCTAATTGTAGCGAATCTAGTGTCAATGGATCTATTACCTTAGAGCATATCGAGTTGAAAAATGAGCATAACTTGGTAATTGCGAATCTCACTCCTTCGTTAAAACTCCTCGCAACGCCAGCGGTAATAACTGTTGCATCAAGATATGACAATCATGTGATTTCATGCCAATCAGCCTCAGATCCTTCAAAGACACCAACCTTTTCAAGTTGGAAGAATACCCATTGGGCACTTTTACAGAAGCGAGCCACTCACAAAGCTTTCTTTTTTCTTGTCTTGATAGTGTGTACTTCGCCGGAGGTAAGTAAGTTGCATTCCCTTTCTTCGTAGGGATCAAGTTAAGTCTAATCTTCAATTCCTTAAGATCCAACCGTGCCTTCTCACCATCTTTGCTCTTATTAGGAATGTCTAGCAACGTGCCCACTATTGATTCACACATGTTTTTCTCAATATGCATCACATCCAAGCAATGACGAACAAAAAGTGTCCTCCAATATGGAAGTTCGTAGAAGATTGACCGTTTTTTCCAAGGGCCATCTACCACGGGATCATTGTTACGCCGTTTTCTTTTCCCGAGCACCACTTTCAAATCCTTAACCATCTCATAAACGTCTTCGCCGGTCAAAACCCGGGGAGGCTTTCTTTCTTCCGTTTTGCCATCGAAAGCCTTTTTCTGTTTGCGGTATCGATGATTTTGTGGTAAAAATCTCCTATGACCAAGGTAAATGGTTTTCTTACCATTCTTCAATCGGATGGAGGATGTTTCTTTCATACAAACAGGACAACCGATAGAACTCTTGACTGAATAACCAGATAGATTTCCATAAGCCGAAAAGTCATTGATTGTCCACATCAACATTGCACGGAGTGTAAATGTCTCTTGACGGTAAGCATCTCTAACTTCGATCCCCTTTTCCCATAAACTCTTTAGATCATCGATTAGTGGTGCTAAGTACACATCAATGTCATTCCCTGGTTGTTGAGGACCAGATATCAATAAGGTCAACATCAAGAACTTTCGCTTCATGCTAAACTTCGGAGGAAGATTGTAGTTGACAAGTATGACGGGCCAAGTACTATGCCTACTACTCATATTACCATATGGGTTAATTCCGTCCGCCGACAAACCAAGACGTAGATTCTGTGGTTCCGCACAAAGTTCAGGATGATCGGCATCAAAGGTCTTCCATTGTGGTGCATCGGCTGGATGTCTAAGCATATCATCTTCAACACGTTTATCATGGTGCCAAGTCAAATTCTTGGCATGCTCGGCATTACGGAATAAACGCCATAGACTCGGTGCCGGAGGAATGTACCATAACACCTTTGCCGGCACACTTTTGCTGCCATTCGTTGGCTTCTTGCCCTTCTTCCATCTTGACTCCTTACAAACCGAACATTCATCCAAATCCTCGTACGCATTTCGGTAAAGGGCGCAATCATTTGGACATGCATGAATTTTTTCATATTCCATTCCCAAAGTGCTCAATGTCTTCTTAGCTTTGTACATACTAGCGGGTATTTTATTATCAACCGGTAGAACCTCTCTTAGAAATTCTAAAAGAGCCGTGAAACTAGAATTTGTCCACCCTCTCGATGCCTTCATGTTCCATAATTTGACCAATGCGGACAATTTCGTATATTTACTACACCCCTCATACAAGGGCATCTCGACATCATTCATCATTGCTTCAAATAACTCCGGACGATGCACAAACTGTTCTTCCAAATCATTAATCATATCAAACAAATTATCTCCTACAACTTCCTCAACAACATCATCTTTCGCTTTGTTGTTCGATGATGGATTAAAACACATTTCACCGTGTAAATATCACGTTTGGTACGAACAAATAATCCCACGCGCAAGCAAGTGTCTTCTAACTTCATCAACTGGATGAGTTCTATGATTTCCACAATCCACACAAGGACATCGAATCTTATCATTATTCATGTGAGTTTCCGCAAATGACAAAAATTCTTCAATCCCATCTCGATATTTTCTAGTCAATCTATTAACCCACATCCATTTTCGATCCATTTCCAAGAACCCGACCTAAATTGATATTAAATTTATCATACAAATTATTTAATAATCAAGAAATGACATTTAAAAACACAACGTATAGTCAACAACTAATCATACCGAAAAAGAAAAAAAGAGAATATATACCATTTTTGACATCTACAATAAATCGTCCATAAAAATCAAATAAATAAAAAGAAGAGTAAGTAATAATCACAATACTTACAAATATTCAATATACGCGAGTGTTGGTTTCGTAATGGAGGAGACGTGGTTTCGCAGGTGTCTGTGATGTTTTTCGCGGCTGCGCGATAAATCTGTAATGAGATGAAATGAGGGCTGCTGTGAGGGTAAAAAAGTTAGGAATACACGACGGGTTCTTAAAACCCGTCGTGTAAAATCGAACTTTACACGACGGTTCCAAGAAACCGTCGTGTAAAGTGGCTCCGCGAGGCACTTTACACGACGGTTCTTTGGAACCGTAGTGTAAAGTCGGATCCGCGAGGCACTTTACACGACGGTTCTTTGGAACCGTAGTGTAAAGTCGGACTTTACACGACGGTTCTTTGAAACCGTAGTGTAAAGTTGCTCCGCGAGGCACTTTACACGACGGTTCTTTGGAACCGTAGTGTAAAGTTGCTCCGCGAGGCACTTTACACGACGGTTCCTTGGAACCATAGTGTAAAGTCGGACTTTACACGACGGTTCTTTGGAACCATCGTGTAAAGTGCCCCGCGGAACACTTTACACGACGGTTCCTAGGAACCGTCGTGTAAAGTCCGACCTTACACGACGGTTTCAAGGAACCGTCGTGTAATCTCCGTCGTGTAATGTACTTTTTGTTGTAGTGTTTTTTACAAACCACTTAGTAACCTGAAGCTAGCATTCTTATGTCAATCTTCTTAGTTTCCCCAAACGAAAAGATTGTGTAGTTTAACCAAAAAGAGAGAGAGACTGTGCAAGTGCAACCTAAGAAAAAAATATGCTTTTGCAAAAGATAGAACGATATTGTTGAATATTTTATACTCGGCCAGTATCTATAACTTACCTTAGCAAGGGTCAATTTGGCCTCGAGGTTGACAGGGACGCTGACATGTTAAGAAGTGGACACAATACAACATGACATGATTACTAAATGAGTCTAAACACATTTATTAAATGGTTACGACATGCTGAGAACTTGACACGGACATATAGTACGTAACATAGCAATGGCACGACATAGAGCTCTCAAATGCAAACCTCTAAATCAAAAAAGAATGATGACCTTAGTGTAAGTTGATATGTACTCCTAAAACGACGCCAACTCCTGCTTTCAGTTATAGAGATTATTAACCATATATGTTATTTAGTGTTGAGATTTCCTTTCCAGATTTCCTTTCACTAGTAAAAATTGTGGATTACATGACGATTATTAATCATTGTCTAAAGTGTACACAACAGTTAGACAACCGTCGTATAATCCACCATCGTGAAATTTTTTGAGATACCACGACGGTTTATTAACGGTCGTGGTACCTCAATATTCCACGATGGTTCACACCGTCATCGAATAGAGAAATAAAGATAGTAAACTCCACAAAATTGAGAACTTTACACGATGGTTTTGAAGCAAAACTGTCGTCCAAAACGTACATTACACGACGGTTTGGCAGAAAAACCATCTTGTAATGGCTACATTACATGACGGTTTTGCTTCAAAACCATCATGTAAAGTAGATTTTACACGACGGTTCTGAAGCAAAACCGTTGTGTAATGGCTACAATACACAACGGTTTTGCTACAAACCCATCGTGTAAAATCCACTTTACACGATGGTTTTGCACCAAACCGTCATGTAAAGTCTACGTTACACGACGATTTCGAAGCAAAACCGTCATGTAAAGTGGCTTGAATTAAAAAACAATTTGACATTTATTGGTGATTTCCCACTGGTGGGCTAATCTGTGTGTTATCCAATACACGACCAGGATACGATTGACAAATATTAGCTACGTTGTATCAAAGTAAAAATACCATCTATTACATTATAAGTTTACATATCATCATTAATGAACGACATTCCATATCTAGCACATTCTCCTCTAATCAAATCCATATCATTAGAAGTAAAAAATTCTTTTCTTTCAAGTACTTCAATTCCATTCAACACTATGTCCCTCATAAAACCTAAAACAAAATAATCACATTCAACACTTCCCTCTTGGTGAGGAAAAGGACGGTCCGAGATTGTCATTTTATAGTCTCGTCTCTTTCTAATCCCTTCTCCAGTTATAAGCGTCCAATTCGTTAGGGCCCTAGCAAGTTCGCAAAATTTAAAATTATTAAGATGCATATGATTAAGATTAAATCAAAATTAACATATGAAAATTGACTTACATATTTATTAGATTAGTAAAATCGTCCCGTTTCTTGTGTCGAAAAGGATCAAAATAAAGAACTAGGTCCTCCTATGGGTCAATGACTCCCAAGACCCAATGTCTCCCTCTGTTATGTGGCACAAGATAAATTCATCCTTTTGGTGCGTCACGCAAAAAGGCGACAAGAGCATCGGCTGACTCTCTCAAGCTAGCATATGGAGTATCTACTATAACCGATGAGATCAAGGTTGGAGACACAAACACAAACTTCTCAGCTCGCTCGTTAATCGTACATAGTTCCTTCAAATATCTACATAAGCATATCAAAATTGTTACTCTGGATGACATATAGAAGAATTTCCAGATAAAAAGGTTTAACAATGGTTTTGGCCCAAAATCGTCGTGTAACAAAATCGTCATGTAATCCTAGGGTTACACGACGATTTTGGCCAAAAACCGTCGTGTAATGTTAATACACTTTTTTCATCTCCTTTTTTTTTCTGTCATCCCACGGCCTAATACCCCGTGTGTTATTTAAACAGTGACCCAAACGGCTATAGTATTGATCATTGTTCAACATTAATGTTCAGTATAGATCAAGCAACATAACAAAATAAAATCTAATACATCTTGAATTAAAATAAAATAATAATGATGTACAAATGACAAAATGTTCAAGTTTTACTCTCTTTTTTCTTTGCTTCCTCAACACGTGTCCATTCAATATCGGGTCGAAGTAAGTGAGAAACATTATCATCGAAATCATCAATCTCCTTAACCGGTGACAATCCCTTTGTGAATGATGGAATGTCAAAGCAATCTTTCTCATCTTCTTGACTATCACGAATCAGTTTTTGCTTCATTGGCACAACTAAAGACAACTCTAAATTGTTAGGATCCATTGTATAAAATACTTGGATTGCTTGTGATGCCATAATGAACGGATCATTTTGTATCCCAATCATCTAAAGTCCACTATTGTGATACCATCACTGTCAATCCTGACATAATTATTGTCAGCCCACTTGCACTTAAAGAGTGCTACTTGTAATCCACAGTAATCAAGTTTCCAAATGTCTTCAATGAAATCGAAGTAGTTCATGGTTCCATATACTGGATTCTTGTCATTTGCAGATGAAATATGCATAGCTTTAGCATGGATACTAACACCATTATTTTGAACGGGATGCTTCTTGTAATAGCTGTCCTTTTTGCTGATTCATGATTTCCTTGTTAAGAAACATGAAAGTTTATGTGAAATGTCTGATTTGATTTTTATCAGACTATAATTGAGTTCTTACAATCTCATAAGACTCAATAATAGTTTGCTTAGCTAAGCATGAGGCCTTTTGAGAGAAAATGCAGAATTGAAATTTATGATTCTTAGTCCGGTCAAAGTTTGACCAGGTTGATCGAATGGTTGACTGAGATGGTACTACAGTATAATAAACAGTATGAAAATTATACTGTGAAAAACCATCATTACGGACGAATTAGCAAGAATAAGCTATGGGACCACCATAGGAAAATCAAGCACAATATTTAGAGCAATAAGGACTAAGTAGCTTCAAAAACTAAGAAAAAAAAATTCATACGCAGTCCAGTTAAGCACAGATAGATTATGGACTGCAGTCCAGTACAAATATACTGTTATTAGTTGAAAACAGTATTTGTAATATCTGCATAGCATAAAGATGGACTGCATATTAAGGGATTTTTGAGAATTAAGTGGATAACTATGCATGAATTGGAAGCCAAGTGGCTCCACCATAGCCGGCCACCTCATAGGGACTAAAGTGTAATATTTTGTCCTTAGGGGCCAAAGTGCAATTTTAAGAAAAGTAAGTAATTATGGATAAGCATGTAATTTTTAAGTTATGGAAGTTATGGATATTCCTAACCAAGCCTCCAACTAGGCCAATGGTAGGCCAATGGTTGGTTACAAACTTAGTTACATTTGGTTACATTGGAACAAGGAAATAAGTTAGAGATAATAATGAAAATTTCTTGGCCTCCTAGAAACTCTCTATGGCCGGCCACCTCATAGGGGGCGTTGAGCAAATACTTTGTTTTTAGACCCTAATATACAATTTTAGAAATAAAAATAATTCTAGAAAATGAATTATTTTTCACCTATAAATAGGTGAGGTGGGTTCACATTATGCCCACTTAGTGAAACCCATAACTTTCTAGCTCTCTCTCTCTAGTTCTTCCCCCTTAGGAGCCGAACCCAAAGAAAAAAAAAACAGAGAGAAGAGAAGTGGTTTGATTTTGAGGAAGAAAAAGGAAGGAGGAAATCTTTGATCCAAAACCTAGAACCATTCTCAAGGTTTAAAGGTAATCCTCCTAAACCCTCTAGTTCCTCAATTTAGTTTGATTCAAGATTTATGTGTATTTCCATGTTGGGAATGTAAGAGCATAAGCTCACCTTTAGTTTTATGCAATAGGGTTAGATGTGATTGCTAGAATGTGCTTGATTAAAAAATGTTGTGATTGGTATGTATCACATCAGTTCAAAAATGTCGTCATAGATGTGTATCATAGCAGTTTTTAAATGTCATGATTCACACATATTGCAACAATTGAAAAATGTCGTGATATGAAACAATTTACGACATTGAAAGAATGTTGTTTTTGGAAAACCATGACATTCATAAGACGACATGGAAATCATTTCCATGACATTGGATAAATATCATGTATTGTTGAATTATTATTATTATTTTTGATTATTTATAATTATAAATACAAATTTTAGAATACACAAATTATTGAAAAAATTAAATTTTACTAAAATAATATTATTGATTATTGATTATTTACAATTGTAAATACAAATTTTAGTTCATATAGTTAAAAAGAATACATTATTACACAATACGAAAAATAAAACTTTCTGTGTTAATAAATATCTAAGAGCCAATGTCAATGCATTTGAATTGGAGGTCTTGTTCAAGGAATTCCTTGGTTATCTTTTGCTTGTTCTCATCTTTGAAGAATTGCTTCAGTCTTGCTCTTCTTTTTCACCATTTCGGGCAAGCTTCTTTCTCAACTTGGTTCCTCCTTTGGCTGCAATACAATAAAAATCAAATTATTCTCTCTCTCCACATCACATGTGTGCAAGTTCATATGCATGGAAACATATAATGATATACTAGGACCAATACTTCAAGATATATATGACTTTCTCATAAACATACCTCAACATAGCACCGAAGGTTGTTCGATGTATAGAAATCCCCCGTGTTAAAATATGAATGAGCAAATTCTTCAATACTCTCAAGCCTGCAAATCATTATTCAATGTATATTATAGTTCTCATTCAGAGAAGTTGTCATAGGAAGGAAATGAAAGAAAAAGTTGCTGGATCCAATTAGAAATGGAAAGGTTTATACTTGGTTTTGATGAGGAAAGCTAAAGTACCTATAAACAACACACCATGATCCAGAGATTTTTTTTTTTTTTTTCATTTTTTCTCTTCCGAAAGATACCAAAAATCAGATAGTTGGCATCTATCAGCAGAATAGAAATCTAGAGCCACAAATGCAAATACAGATGTAAAACCGATTTCTTGTTCATATGAATTCTCGCCTAGATAGAATCTAACAAACATTCAAAAAAAATATATACATATGCTGTCTTGCCTTCAAATCTGGGAGAGGGATGTATATTCGCTTATCAAAACGTCGACGAATAGCCTGCATTCACTTTGCATTAGCCAACCTCAACATAAATAAGATTATTGTAGTTTTTCCACTCCCCTCCCCCGGCAAGAAACACAGAAGATTAGAAGGGTATTATTATCTAACCTGATCAAGAGCATAAGGAGTATCCGTGTGCATATTAGTTAAAATGAAGGCTACGAGATTACTCCCAAAGCACATAATGATAATACCTGCATCTGTAGAAGTTCTGTTGTGATACGTCGAGATGCTTCACTCTCATTGCCTTCACCCCGTTGGCCGCACAAGGAATCCATCTCATCAATGAAAATAATAGAAGGAGCACTATCACGAGCCATCTGGAAAAGATTTGACAATAGCTTTTCACTTTCCCCCATCCATTTTGAAACAAGGTCTGATGAGGAAACACTGCGGAGACACCACAGAGCTTGTCAATGCACCAAATTGAACTGATGCATAGAGAAGTAATACGAAATAATATTTTCTGTCCATAGGCAATCTGTAATATGTAAATCAAAAGTACGACTTGCATCCTTTAAGAAATATGTAGAAAAATCATGTTACAAAAAGGCAATGTAAACACACATACACAAACATGGGCAATCTGTCTAATGAACATAAGGAGTAAGACAAACATCCTGAATCAAATATGTCGAAGAAACATATTACACAAACATCAGAGGCAAGGAACATAATTTAATACAAAGTTCACGTATATGCACCAAAAACGAGTATCATTGCAGTTAGAAATTGTAATATAAAGTTTATGTATAAAGCATTTCACTCTAGTGCATTAAGCTTCTAAAAATATGAAGCTACAACGAAGAATGTCTATTAAGAACCATAAAGTCAACAATACAAGCCTATGCTAAAATCAAAGTCAACATAATATAAAACCTTTTTGATTAAAGCAACAGTGGAGGTTCTGTTTATTAGAGGGCGTGAACGAGGGCGTTCGATTTCGATCCAGCGGACGATTGTGGACGGGGCTCTGTTTTGGAATTGCAAAAACCATTACTACAAAATTGAAACTTGAAAGCAAATAAAATTGATAAGAGAAACAAATTACCTATGAGCATGTTGGGGGGAGATTCTTGTGCGAAGCAGAGATAAAAGAAACAAGGAAGAGCGGACGATTCTGGACGATTGATAACAGCAGACGATTATGGACGAGGCTCTGTTTTGGAATTGCAAAAACCATTATCACAAAATTAAAACTTGAAAGCAAATAAATTTGATAAGAGAAATAAATTACCTATGAGCATATTGGGGGGAGATTCTTGTGCGAAGCAGAGATAAAAGAAACAAGGAATAGCGGACGATTGTGGACGATTGATAACAGCGGACGATTGTGGAGGAGCCTCTGTTTAAACGCGGACGATTGTGGACGATTGATAACAGCGGACGATTGTGGACGATAGCCATCGAATTCTGGGTGGGATCTGTTGGCTGAGAAGAGATGGAAAGAACGGAAGGGAGTGAGAAGCTTTTTGGGGGAGTTTCTTATAATGAAGGGGGAGAAGTTGAAGGGAGGGAATAACGGAGATGAGAAGGAAAAGCAACACAACAAATTTAAGTTGGCGGGAATTTGAATTTCGCCAGAAAAATTTTTGCCTTCTAATTGCTAAGAAGTTTTAAGTTGAATTGCCGCCCACTGTTTTTGATGAAGAATTGCCGCCTTTTTTTAGTTTAATTTTAGGGTCTGTTTGGTGTGTAAGTTTGAGTTAAGATTTTTAAGTTTAAATAGTAAATTGTGTTGACTTTTCAGAAAAGACAAAAAACTTTTTGAGAAAAAGACAAAAACTTTTGAGGAAAAAGACAAAAAAAAAATTGAAAATGTTAGTTTGGACCTGAATACCAAACAGGCCCTTAATTTGTTTGCTCTAGAAGAATATTTCAAAAATTTATAATGAATTCAATATTTCTTAAAAAAAAAAGGTCTAAACTTTATAGTTAGAGTTTTTTTTTTTAATCGTATTTATATGATGTATATAGGTAGAAAAAAAACATCGAGATTTATATGTACAGTGCGAACTAAAAAAAAATGTTCGATAAGAGTATAAATAGGAAAAAATATTTAACTAATTATTTGCATTTATAATGTCATGTATATATCCCTTAAAAATGTCTTCTTTAACATACAAGAATATCTCCTGTATAGCGGTAAAGTTAAATTTCAACATTTGTGGAAGAAAATTAATTTTCAAATATTATAACTTTAAACACAATGTAGAATAACTATAAAATGTTAACGGTAAAAATTTGCTAACAAAATGTATGATATGAAATATCTGAAATTAAGAGAATAAATAAGTGCAATAAAACAGAGAATATGAAAATTTATAGAAGTTTGTGATCTGATTCTTTGAAGAATGACTACGCCCTTTACTATCTTTAGTAGTTAGTTAGTTACCATACATTTTAATCTATCAAACGTCAATTAGGGCTTTGAAAAGCTTACAAACTTATTTATATCCTGCTATGAGATAACCCTTTACAATATTTGAATTAACTTCAATATATTTCTATTATTCATAAAAATAATTACGTGAGTGCAAATCTCGACTACGTAAACCTTATCTATTGATCAAGGCGTGTTCAAACTTTATATTTGTGATATGACTTGCAATACTTTAATATCAAAGTTCCTCTTAGTTATCCATTTCCCATTGAGGATGCTGTAAGCATCATAAATAACTTGTTTGATAAAGGCATCGAAGTATGCGTTTGCCTCTCAGGTTCGGACTAATTTTTCATCTCAATTTTTGTTTTTTGTTTTTTGTTTTTTTGAAAAATCAACAAAAATTATAACAAGTTTTTAAAAAGTCAATCAACTACAACATAATAATTTCATTTTAAACCCATGTTCCAAACAAAGCCTTAGTCTTAGCTATCTATCAACATAAAACATATGAGTTTCATCGTCTTTTAACTTTTTTTTTTTTAGATGGCATATTTTGTGGTTTTGATTGAAAGCTCTTCTAAAAAACTAAAGAACTTTTAAATAATTATTCAAACACTTTCCGAAGCAAATTTTGAATTTAAAAGGCCAAAAGTAGTTTTCAAGAAACTTTGTCGCTTGATTTTTGGGATTGCCCCTAAGAAAGGGTACACCTTTGAATTATTACTTCATCTATAGTGGTTTCTGTTTTTTGACCTCCAATTAGATAAATCAAAGGTCAACATGACATATCTTACTAAAATTACCCCATACTAGCTAGTTAAAAAGGTAATAATAGATTACCACCGGTAATCTACTGGATGTCATCAAAATCAACATGGGTCAGTTATGGTCTCTCGTTGTCGAAGTTGATCTCCGATTACCAAAGAGTATTTTGAAAAGTAATCTCCCATAATATGTTCATTTCAAACACAAAATAACCAGCTGTTTCAAGCTCGATCGCCAAAAAATATCCTAGTACATTACTTACAGTAATCTACTAACGTTTCCAACTCCAACTGCTGGAAAGTATTATGGTAGATTACTTTTTGTAAGCTACTTGATTATATTTTATTACCAACACAAAAGGGACAGAGTCGATCACAAGAAAGCATTGGCTCGAAACTATTTTTTTTAAGCATCCATTGTCTAATTCAATTATGAAAAAATCTTTTAAAATCCAATCAATTTAGTCCAATTTATTTTAACATAATATACTAAAGTAAAAACTTTAAGCTAATAGTAATCATTGTCCGTATTTAAAAGAAAAAAAATACTAGAAAAAATATAAACACAAAAATAAATATCATCACATGATTAGCATGACAAGCCTGCCAAGGAAAAACATTTTCCAATTTGTCAATCTACTTTCAATTCTTCAATATATAATTTGTTGATAGGTAGCTGAGATTCCGCATATCTCGGTACTCGGTTATGACTAGATTCGCTTGTAGCGGTACCAGCATCTAAGTATCTTGGAGAACTTGTTTCAAATATTTATATTTCAAATATTGGTAAAGACAATCAGATTTCCTAGCAAGAATCTACTATTTTAAAGGTTATCCATACATTTAAATTCAAATATGCACTACTAGAAAAAGGGGATACCACGACGGTTAAAAACCGTCGTCGTATCGATTCCACGACCGTTTTCCAACCGTCGTGGAATCCAGAGTCGTGGAATCTTTTAAGATTCCACGACGGTTTTTTAACCGTCGTGTAATGTGAAAAAATTTCACATTCTGCCTGATTTTAAGACCATACCACGACGGGCCCATTTAAAAACCGTCGTGGTATCATGGATACCACGACGGTCTCACATTCAAACCGTCGTGGTATCCCTCGGGATACCACGACGGTTCCAAGTGGAACGGTCGTGGTATCCTGGGATACCACGACCGTTCCACCTCGGGACCGTCGTGGTATCCCGAGGGATACCACGACGGTTCCCCCTCGGGACCGTCGTGGTATCCCTCGAGGATACCACGACCGTCCCGAGGGGGAACCGTCGTGGTATCCCTCGGGATACCACGACCGTCCTCTTCGGGACGGTCGTGGTATCCTCTCGGGATACCACGACCGTTCCCCCTCGGGACCGTCGTGGTATCCTCTCGGGATACCACGACCGTTCCCCCTCGGGACCGTCGTGGTATCCCGAGGGGATACCACGACTGTCCTCCTCGGGACCGTCGTGATATCCCGAGGGTTACCACGACGGTTTTTACGTGGGACCGTCGTCGGTGCGAATTTTTTTTATAAAAAAAAAAAATTTTGGCAAATTCGTTTAATTTCTCACGGGTAGTAAATCCCGTATGTTAGTACGTTACACATGCAATCGAATTTCCAAAAATATTATGTAATTACTTAGATAAAATTGTACAACAACTAATAAAGAGAGGTAGTGAAATGTCTCTATATTTTTCTAGTCAATATTGTATACACCGCATTACAAAATTAGCCCACTCGGTCCTAACCAAACTCATGTCAGCATCAGTATAAAAATCCTTGGTTTGAAGCACGGCTAGTCCATCAACGGTATAGGTTATTTCTCGCATGTAAGCTAACACAAAATAACCGCATTCTACATAACCTTCCTGTATTGGACATCGAACGGTATCAATCAACGTTTGCCAGTTGCGTCGCTGTCTCATTCCGCTTCCCACCAACAGTTTCCAATCATTAAGTGCCCTATCAATTTGACAAATTTCAAAACAATTACAATAACAATTATTTTATGTCTAATCATAGATATAAACACATTCTTGTTTGAAGTTATTGTGCCGCGTAATTCTTTGCTTTAGTTTTGAATTTTATTGTCGTTTTCCCTTACCCGAAATATGCCTTTTCAAAATCCCAACTTAACATGCCCGCAAAAACCAATTCATAAAAAACGTTTCCTTTTAATATGAAATGTGGAACAATAATGAACAATTACAATTGACCAATAAAATCTACTATGAAAAGCTTATAACTAACCTTTGGCGACGTTGGCGACGGCGAGGAGAGAGAGAGGGAGGCCGTGGGTCTCGTGGGCGACGGCGAGGAGAGAGAGAGGGAGGCCGTGGGCGACGTTGGCGACGGCGAGGAGAGAGAGAGGGAGGCCGTGGGTCTCGTGGGCGACGGCGAGGAGAGAGAGAGGGAGGCCGTGGGCGACGTTGGCGACGGCGAGGAGAGAGAGAGGGAGGCCGTGGGTCTCGTGGGCGACGGCGAGGAGAGAGAGAGGGAGGCCGTGGGTCTCGTGGGCGACGGCGAGGAGAGAGAGAGGGAGGCCGTGGGCGACGGCGAGGAGAGAGAGAGGAAGGACGTAGGCGACGGGCTACCGAAGGAGAAAGAGGGAGAAAAATTGGCTTGGTGGACGGCGTGGGCGAGGAGAGATAGAGAGGAAACTAAGAGAAAAATGGGAGATTGCCAAAAGTTAGATAGAGAAATAATGGAGATTGGGAAGACAACCAATGTAAAATAAGGGGGAGAATGCCGAAAAAGTATGGAAAAGAGAGATGGAAGAGGACAAACAATTAGAAATTGACCAAAAAAAAATGCGCGCGCACGTTTTTCGGGGGAAATTTGAATTCCCCCGATACCACGACGGTTTTGAAAACCGTTGTGGTATCATGGAAACCACGAGGGTTTCCATGATACCACGACGGTTTCCATGGAAACCGTCGTGGTATCTGTATTTTTTTTTTTAAAAAAAAAAATTCTTGAAAAATTTTTTTATTATTTTTGTAGGTACCACGACGGTTTCCATGGAAACCGTCGTGGTACGTGTATTTTTAAAATTTTTTTTATTATTTCGGTAGGTACCACGACGGTTTCCATGGAAACCGTCGTGGTACATGGATTTTTAAAAAAAAAAATAAAAAAAAAAAATTTTTTTGAAAATTTTTTTATTATTTCGGTAGGTACCACGACGGTTTCCATGGAAACCGTCGTGGTACATGGATTTTTTTAAAAAAAAATAAAAAAAAAAATTTTTTTGAAAATTTTTTTTATTATTTCGGTAGGTACCACGACGGTTTCCATGGAAACCGTCGTGGTACATGGATTTTTTTAAAAATAAAATAAAAAAAAAATTTTTTTGAAATTTTTTTTTATTATTTCGGTAGGTACCACGACGGTTTCCATGGAAAAATAAAAATTTTCGAAAAAGATTAATATAACTCCTGTTATTCTATTAATTCACACATGTATAGTAAGCATTTATATAAATAATTAATATATTGTACATGTGCACAATTAACATATTAGTTTGTATATAACAACTTCTGCACGAATTATATACAACGAAAAATAAACTACCAAGATTTTTTGTTTTTCTTTTTGGGCTTCTCAACTCGTGTCCACTCGACATCTAAACGAAGTAAGTGTGAGGTATCATCGTCCAAATCATCAATCTCCTCGACTGGTGGCAGTCCGCTTGTGAAAGATGGAATGTCGGTGCAATCTTCAACAGTTTCTTGGTCGTCACCGTGCATTGTTTGCTTCATTGGCACAACTAAAGATAAATCTAAATTATCGGAATCCGTTGTGTAAAATACCTGGACCGCTTGCGACGCCATAATGAAAGGATCATTTTTGTATCCCAAACGCCTAAAGTCCACAACCGTCACGCCGTCCCTATCAATCTTAACAAAATTATTGTCAGCCCAATTGCATTTAAAAAGTGCTATCCGCAAGCCGCAATAATCTAGTTCCCAAATATCGTCAATGAACCCAAAGTAGTTCATGCTACCGTATACCGGGTTCTTGTCCTTTGCGGATGAAATGTGCATAGACTCGGCACGGAGGCTGACACCACTATTTTGGACGGTATGCTTCGCATCTCTTTCGCGAGTGTAGAAGGAGTAGCCATTGACAGAGTACGATGTATATCGTGTGACTATCGATGACGGTCCTCTTGCTAGCTTCATTAAGTCTTGGGAAAGGCCAGGCTTCATATGCAAATGTTTTCTTAGCCACTCCCGAAATGTCCGGTTGTGCTCATCTTGAATCCACTTCTCAGATCTGGTTTTCCTCGGATTCGCAACTCTTAATTCCGCCATGTGAACTTCAATAAAAGGCTCCACTTCCTTAGCATTGTGCAAAACGTACAGACAAGCCTTTTCCCATTCATCTCTATTTACTGGTGAATGAACGCCCACGGATAGTCCTTTCGACGTAACTTGACCGCTCGTTGGCAACCCTATTGGGTCCGCGTTTGACAAATACTCGGAGCAAAATTCAACTGACTCCTCGGCTATGTAGTTTTCCACTATACATCCCTCCGGCCTATTTCGGTTCTTCACATAGCTTTTCAAAACCTTCATGTACCTTTCGAAAGGATACATCCACCTCATATGGACCGGTCCACATAGTTTAACTTCCCGAACTAAGTGCACCGTTAGGTGGATCATGATATCAAAAAAGGCTGGTGGGAAATACTTCTCAAGCATGCACAATGTCATCACCAATTCCGATTGCAGCGGATCAAGCATCAGTGGATCAATTACCTTCGAGCATATTGAATTGAAAAATGAGCATAACTTCGTAATTGCATATCGCACATCTTTCGTTAAAACTCCCCGCAATGCAAGAGGTAATAATTGTTGCATCAAGATATGACAATCATGTGTTTTCATTCCAATGAGCCTCAAATCCTTCATCGACACCAATCTTTTGAAGTTGGAAGAGTACCCACTTGGCACTTTCACGGACGCAAGCCATTCACAAAGCTTTCTCTTCTCTTGTCTCGATAATGTGTGCTTTGCCGGAGGTAAGTATGTGCCGTTCGATCTTTTCTCGGGGAGCAAATTTGGCCTAATCTTCATCTCTTCAAGATCCAACCGTGCCTTTTCACCGTCTTTAGTTTTGTTTGGAATGTCAAGCAACGTGCCCACTATCGATTCACAAACATTTTTCTCAATATGCATAATATCTAAGCAATGACGGATGTAGAGTGACTTCCAATATGGAAGTTCGTAAAAGATTGACTTCTTCTTCCAAGGTCCATCGACATCCGGAGCCTTACGTTTTCTCTTCCCCAAAACTACTTTCACATCTTTAACCATCTCATAAACGGCTTCGCCTGACAAAATCCGAGGAGCTGATCTTTCTTCGGTCTTACCATCAAAAGCCTTCTTTTGTTTGCGGTATCGATGATTTGTTGGCAAGAATCTCCTGTGGCCGAGGTAAACGGTTTTCTTACCATTCTTCAACCGGATGGAAGATGTTTCCTTCATACAAACTGGACAACCGATAGAACTCTTAACAGGATAACCAGAGAGGTTGCCAAGTGCAGGAAAGTCATTAATTGACCAAATCAACATTGCACGAAGATTGAACGTATCTTGACGGTGAGAATCTTTAACTTGTAAACCGTCTTCCCACAAGCTTTTGAGGTCATCGATTAATGGTGCCAAGTACACGTCAATGTCATTCCCTGGTTGTTGTGGGCCTGAGATCAATAAAGTCAACATCAAGAACTTCCGCTTCATGCACAATTCTGGTGGGAGATTGTAGTTGACAAGTATGACTGGCCATGTACTATGCCGACTACTCATGTTACCATGTGGGTTCATTCCGTCCGTCGACAAACCGAGACGTAAATTCCTTGGTTCTGCACTGAAATCTGGATGATTGTCGTCAAAGGTCTTCCATTGAGGTGCGTCGGCCGGATGCCTAAGTTTTCCATCATCAACACGTTTATCATGGTGCCATGTCAAACTTTTAGCATGCTCGGCATTGCGGAATAAACGACGCAAACGTGGTGCCGGTGGAATGTACCATAACACCTTAACCGGCACTCCTTTTCTACCATTCGATGGCATCTTGCCCTTCTTCCATCTTGACTCGTTACAAACCGGACATTCATGTAAAGTTTCATATTCCTTCCGGTAAAGGACGCAATCATTTGGACAGGCATGTATTTTCTCATATTCCATTCCCAAACTGCTCAACGTCTTCTTCGCCTCGTACATACTAGGTGGCAATTTATTATCCTCCGGTAGAACATCTTTTAGAAATTCTAAAAGAGTCGTGAAACTAGAATTCGTCCACCCGCCCGACGCTTTCATATTCCATAATTTAACCAATGCCCCTAATTTAGTATATTTTGTACACCCGGCATACAAGGGCGTTTCGGCATCATTAATCATTGCCTCAAATAACTCCGGACGGTGCACAAAGTTCTCTTCCAAATCATTCACCATATTGAACATATTATCACCAACGTCTTCATCAACAATAGGCTCTTTACCTTTACCTTTAGTGCTCGTCGATGTAGAGTTAATATTGAAAAAAGCTTCGCCATGTAAATACCAAGTTTGGTAAGAACAAATAATCCCATAAGCGCGCAAATGCCCTCTAACATCATCAATGGAATGAGATCTATGATTACCACAAATTTGACACGGACACGGAATCTTATCATCTTGTATGTGAGCTTTGGCAAATGACAAAAATTCTTCAACACCATCTCCATATGCTTTAGACAATCTATCAAACCACATCCATTTCCTATCCATGATTTGCAAATCCTAAATAAAAAAATTTAAATTAAATAATTTATTACAAGGTCGAGTACTCTATTTAATGTAACATGCATATATATAATTTTCATTACTAATTAACAACGGCCCATTAATCGGTTTTTCAACATTTGAAAATCGAATTAAGAACATAACAAATATAATTAAAATACAAAACGATCTAAATCCATAATATAATTAAGCTATCTAACATTACTTGATCACACAATTAATTTATGTCCACCCATTGCACAATTTAACTCCAAATCGATCCCAAAATATATATAAAGCAAAAAACACCTTAATTTATAAAATGATCATATCCACAAATCATCAATATTAAAACAATAACAAGTCAATCACTTACAGATAAATTATAATGATGGATATATATAGATGATGGCGATGGACGTCCACACGGTGTACTGCCTGCCTGTATTCGGAGGGATCTAACTTTATATTCGGATGATTTGTAGCTGTAAAAATTTTGACGACAACAATAAACTCTCGGCGTTCATTTTAAATTTTTCGGGACTTTTACACGACGGTTTCTGAAAAACGGTCGTGGAAGCCCGGATATCCACGACCGTCTTTCAGTAAACGGTCGTGGAAGCTCCCGTGATTCCACGACCGTTTATTAAAGACGGTCGTGGATATCCGGGCTTCCACGACCGTTTGTACAAACGGTCGTGGAAGGAGTGATTCCACGACCGTTTTTTCGAACGGTCGTGGAAGCCTCTTGCTTCCACGACCGTCTTATCTAAACGGTCGTGGAAGCACGAGGGCTTCCACGTGCTTCCACGACCGTTTATTAAAGACGGTCGTGGAAGCAAGAAGCTTCCACGACCGTTTAAGTAAACGGTCGTGGAAGCCCCCATGCTTCCACGACCGTTTAAGTAAACGGTCGTGGAAGCATGGGGGCTTCCACGACCGTTTACTTAAACGGTCGTGGAAGCACGGTCTTCCACGACCGTTTAAGTAAACGGTCGTGGAAGCATGGGAGCTTCCACGACCGTTTACTTAAACGGTCGTGGAAGCTCCAGTTTCCACGACCGTCTTTTAAAACGGTCGTGGTATCCTGCATTTCCACGACGGTTTTCGGAAAATTTTTTCCGCTCCGTGTTTTTTCGAATTTTCCACGACGGTTTTAAAGAAAACGGTCGTTGATATACCGTCGTGGAATGCCTAATTTGTAGTAGTGATGTAATATTTTTGTATTTTAAATGTTGCCAAGTGTTATCTTTTCAGAGGCTATAAATACATGATAGAGTGGCTTCCGGAAACCCCATCTTATTCTTTGGTAGGTTACACTGCTTATAATTCTTAAAATATAGTGAAGCCCCCAAACGATAAAGAGAACGTAACTAGCTTTTAGACGGTGAACCTCTATAAATCTTTGTGTTCATTACTTTCATGCAACATTACTCTTCCTTCTAAAGACTCAAAATATTCATTCTAAATACTTAAAATATTCAGATTGACATTAAAAAAAAAAAAAAAAAAAAAAGGTATTAGACAATATCATAAATAAATTTAAAAAAAAAAAAACAAAAGACAAATATCATTGTAATGAACCAGTCAGCAAGAAACAATGAAAAAATTGGATAAACAACCTCTCAAATAGATATTTTATGGCAACTTTTAATATTTGTTTGAATATTTGAATATTTTTATCATTTATACTTATTTAAGTGGAAGTCTAAAAAACTGAAACTATTATTAAAAATTTAGAGGCAAAATAAAAACAAAAGTTTTTAAAGTTTAAAAACAAAATAAGATGACTCTTAGACACAAATAAAGATATTCTAAATATATTTAATATTTTGAATTATTTTTATGGATAATATAATAAAAATAAAAATAAACGAAAAAAATCTACAGCCCTTATTATTGTTTCTTATTTTTTGCTAAAGTATAAGTATTATTATTATTAATATTAATATTAGTATTAGTATTAATTAATTAATTTCTAAGATTTGTAATGTAACTGTTGATGCATATGTTTTTTTTCTAAACAGAAATATTGATTACTGTCGTGATTTGTGAACAATTTTAGAAATTGTAAGAGCTTGTTTATAATATGGTTAAAATATATGTTTAGTTTCAAATTTTTAAAAATAATCTAGATAATCCTACTCGGGATTTTAAACCTAAAAGAAAAGTATCCACTTTTACAATTTTCCAACGTGAAGGTTTAAAATGCTAAACAAAAGATATGGATTCATAATAGAAATTTAAAGTAGAAACAAAAACTTACAATTTTTAGGTGACGTAGCCCATCAAAATTTGGAGGGTTATAAATTTGAAAAATATGTTTGTTAAAATAACAAAGGTGAATGTCTTCTTTATATGAGATAAATCTTAAAATAATTATGATTCAAAATCCTAAATTAAATGTAATTTTTAATATTTAAAATAACACTAAGAGATAAAGTTAAACCTAAGTAAATATTAAAATATATAGTTTATAGGTTTTTTTTTTTTTTTTAATTATTAAACACTTACCTCCATCCCCACCAAAACACTCTCTTATTTATCAACCTTCCCTTTTTGTTCCTCACAATCACGCACATTCTTTTATTATCTCTAACTGAGTACCATAAGCCAAACGGCCAAAGAAAAGGAGAGAAAAAAAAATTGCCTCCTTATTGTGTTGCCTATAAAAATTTAAGGATCAAGGAAGTGATCATACACAACTTTTGTCATGGCAGATTTACCGTATAATGTAATTTTTTTTTCCATCATTGATTTTATATATGTTAATGTTATTATTTATTTTTAATATATAACCTTTTTGAAGACCTCTGAAAAGGGCAAAAAGAAACAAACACAACTGCAAGCTGCTATATTTGCTGCTACAAGTAACTGACATGGAAGATCTTGCACATATCCCTAATGTTCCAAATGTTCCAGAAGTTAATGCCAAATGTAGATTACTACATTGGGTGGGAACGGGAGAGTTTGTTGCAACGGCAAAAATTGCATCTACTGATCCCCAAGCATTTGTGCACCATGTCCCTCTTGGTCCTGATTGCTATAAAGTATGGGTCAAGGAAATACTAAGGCCTAATGTCCCACTGTTTCAACATTCGAACGAGTTTTCTAATCTTGACGAGGCAAAGGGGAGCACAATAGCATGGCCTCATAAGTATATTAGTTTCGACTAAAAAAGAGGTAATATATATATTTTTTTATATTTTGAAATGATTATCAATCATGCAATTTAGTTATTGTTGATATTCTTTTAATTGTTTTATTTTTCCTTCTTCTTCAGCTTTTCTTTGGAGCATTTGAGACACTTGATATAGAGAATTATGTTGATACAGATTGCAGATGTTTTCAGTTTAGTAAAAAAGATTTGAATTTTAATTTAAACTTTAATATTATTACTTTTGTTATTTAGGATTTTTACATTTGAATATTTTAGGATACTTTTGGACTTAAGATCTTTTGGTTAGGGCTTTTAAATTTTAAATTAAGCTTATTTTAAGATTTTAATTGTACTTCAAACTGATTGTTATTAATTTCATTTTTTTTAAGATTGCTCACCCTTAACTGTTTGACTAAGTCAAATTGCCTTTTTAATAAGTGAAAATTTTATAACTATATTTTTTGGTATCTTTCCTATTCTGCCTTTTCTTTTCTACTTCTTCGTTCATTTTTCTGCACAAAAGGGGAGCAAGACTATCTTCCCCGCCAGATCAAGCGCGCCAAAACCGGTAACCCCCCCCCCCCCCCCCCCGCCAAAAGCAGTCCTATCTTCTCTGCCAAAACCCCCCGCCAAAAGCAGTCCCGCCAAAAGCAGTCCTATCTTTCCCGCCAGATCAAGCGCGCCAAAACCGGTAACCGTATAATCTCTCATATTCCGCCTCTATTTCTCTTCCTCACATTTTCTTGGTTCTCTCTTATCCTCCCTCTTCTTCGAACACCAAAAAAAATAATAAATAAAAAATATGAATAAATAAATAAATAAAAAGAAAATGGTGTTGATACTCTCAGTCAGTAGAATCCGACGAAGCCACCACCGTCGACACCAGTTGAAGCCCACCATGGAGGCGTTGCCAATCGGGACAAGTGGCCGTCGCACTCACACCTGCCTTGATTCCAACTTGTAGCACCTTGCCGGTACAATCGTGGTCGTTGTGAGATATTACGTCCCGCAATCCTCTGTTGAAACGAATTTTAGTAGGGTGCATCAACTGTTTGTTGAAATGCCAAATTGGTTTACTATTTTTTTTTTGGTTGCTGAGACTCATTTATTGTAGACCCAAGAATGAAGCAAGTTAGTACCTACTCTTGGTTAATATATATATATATATATATGTTTTCCTGTTTGTTTCTTTTATTTTTTTAATTGGAATTCTGAATTGAAATGTTTCTAGTATGGATTCTCAGATTATTAAGAGCAATTGAACCTCAATATCTGGATGTGTCAGGCTCTTGATAGGCTACCTCATCTCTGCAATTTTCCAAAAAGGATTCTTCTGACTGCCGCCGTGCAATCTAGGGCCACTGGAGGTAAATTTTCATCATTCTAGTTCTGTTCTTGGTGAAATTTTAAGTGACAAGAAAAGGAGGAAAAGTTTGGCAAAATTTGATTTGTAATGTAACTGTTGATGCATTTGTTTTTTTCTATAATATATAATCCTAATTCATATAATGTATTTAAAAAAGAGTACAAACGAGTACTCTTTTATTATCTCTAACTGAGTACCATAAGCCAAACGACCAAAGAAAAGGAGAGAAAATTTTTTTTTTGCCTCCTTATTGTGTTGCCTACAAAAATTTAAGGATCATTTAAGGATCAAGGAAGTGATCATACACAACTTTTGTTATGGCAGAGGTACGGTATGATAATCTTCTTCATAATGTAATTTTTTTTTTCCATCATTGATTTTATATATGGTAATGTTGTTATTTATTTTTAACATATAATCTTTTTGAAGACCTCTAAAAAGGGAAAAAAGAAACAAAGAACGCAACTGCAGAGTTTTTAAAATAACCATATATTTGCAGAGTTTTCTATTTTGCATGAAAAAGGAATGAAACGCAACAGAAAGAAAATGATTCCACGATTTTTCTAGAAACCAAAAATGGCTTCACACTAGTATATATTGTGAATCGTGATAATATTGTGGCTTTTTTTCGACTTTCGTTTCGTGTTTCTTCGGCTCGTTTCGCGATGATAATGAGAGAAAGAAATCGTGCTTTCTTTCTTTTTCGTTTTCTTGGGAACCAAACAGAGTACTTGTTAGTATTCCGATATTTTTTTTGGGGGGTTTTTTACGGGTTTATGCTTGCGGTACAAGTAAGGGAACAGGTGTATCGTCGTTCTCTTTTGTGCGTAATGTTCTCTCTTTTCTTTTTCTGCGATGCGATTTTTCCTTTTTCTCAGCTTCCAAACAGAGTTTTTCATTTTCTGGGTGGTTTTGGCTTCATTCCGTATCTGAACAGGGGAAGTAAATTGGGATTAAATGAGATTAAAAACCGGAGTTAATTTTACATGATTGTCTCTGCTATATAGTCATCTGAATCTTTCTTTCTTTGTTTTTTTTTTTTTTTTGGTTTTTTTTTTTTTTCAGAGCTTTTTACAGCTTAGCTTTACCATTTTGAGCATTACTATACTTTCATAGATTAAGAAGATACTTTTTTTAATTTTTTTTCTTGGGATTATCTGTTGCTTTCTGATGATAGTTTAACTTGAATTGCATGTGTTTTCTTTTTAATGGGTTTAATTTAGGTGTAGGGTTTGTTCCAACTTCTTGAATGTATATTTTTATATTTTTTATATTAAGGAACTCTCAACTCCTCCGGTTCTAAATTTTAATATTTTTCACTATATTTTCTCATGTTTCACTATTTTTAATGACAAATAGATTACTAGATAAACTGTTGTTTATAAATCCATTTATATTTACTTGAGATTCCAACTTATACTGTTGTATATAAATTGTGTTTTTCAGGTCTCCTTCTGAAACGAGATTCCAACTTATACTGTTGTATATAAATTGTATACTCTATAATCTTTTTGGTGTTTTATACACAAATGTATCAAAAATATTAGACTAAAGATGTGATATGTCAAAATATTACAATTTTAATTGATACTATTTTTATCAATAAAATAACAATCCATGACATTTTGTGAAATAATGTCGTTGTATTATGGATTTAATGACATTTTAAAATTTAATGTCGTTGTATGGATCTTTTAACGACATTTTGCTTTTCAATGTCATTGTATGAATCTTTTAACGACATTTTATCAAAAATGTCATAAATTTTATGTCGTGAAAAGCAGTTTTTCTTGTAGTGTATATCCTTCTTCAAGGTGAAGGCAAGCCTATTCCCCAGTTTTCAAGCGGTGTTTTTTTACGATATTTTTCCAGTTAGTGTTGAAATGCAATGAGCCTCGTTGAGAGCAGCAGGCGAACATAGTATATATCAAGATGAGTCTTGATTTTTACTATGTCACTGTTAATGTTGGCTTTAACAAGGGCTTTAGCAAATTTGCGAGGTGTTTTCTGTATATTAAAAAAAAAAAAAAAAGGTAAATTATTATAAGAGCTTTGTATATTATGTATTATTTATACGAAAGCAAAGGGAAAATTAACTCAAATGATTTGGGGTATAATATTAGGAAAAGATTATATTAAAGGTTTTTGCACTTACAAGGCGATTTTTAAATATCCCAGGTTTTAGTATTCGGAGACAATGAGTGCAAGACGTCCACTTTTTTTTTTTTGGAACGATGACATTGTTTCTTCTGGAGGTATTGGCAAGGTATTGAATAGATGAAGTGTTTGTGAATAAAAGCTGGTAAAGATTAGTGAGGGGGGTGATGACAGATTTACATAATTTGAGAAGAGTTAAACTTGTGAGCATTGAACATCGTAAAAAAACAATATTGTGTATATGTATTATCCTTTATACAGAACTTGATTCAACATCAGCAATAGATTAAGAAACTAATAAAGTAAGAAATTAATTGAACTAGCATACACAGCATTGATAAAATTTAAAAATTAATCTCTTATCTAATAGGTTTGTTGCTAAAGACACATGGACAGATAAAAGCACATTTACATTTGTACATAGATGGGGAAGCATCGGAGCACTTTTAATCATGACATTAGCAGAGTAATCCTTCAATTCTATTTTGAATAGTAGGTGAAAAGTTGATTGTATAATGACAAGTAATTTTGAGAAACATATGTAAATATAGATATAGAATAAAAAGGAAGAAATAATATGTGGAACTCAAATTATAGCATAATAGATAATATTGTCCTCCAAAAAATAACAGTTAATATTTAACAAGAAAATTAATAAATTGCCTCTTTCAAAAAAAAAAAAAAAAAGGAAAAGAATTCAATACCTCCGAACCGAAACAGATTTCACTTTGAGTTTTCTTAGTGCTTTATTGTTGATTGCATCTTTCAATATCTTGAAATATAATAGTTAATATATGGTACACTATAGCTCGGGCAATACCATGTTTTTATGCAAAGGTTGAAGTTGAACTAAGGCACAAAACATATATAAGTTTAAAACTCAAAAAACAAGGTTTTTCCCCAATATATTTACTTAGACAACAAAGTTGAAACAATACTAAAATAGATTTTGCTTTAGTCTCCTAGAATTGACGGGTGTACTGACTACGGACATTGACTGTGATTCTCTTGGAAGCCTCAAAGAACTAACGAAATTTAAGATTCGCATGACCTTGATTGAACTATAACCTAAGTTAAGTCTTTCTAGTAGAATGCTCCTCAGATTCTAGTAGACTGCGTCTCAAATTCTAAAAGGATTTGTTTTTTTGAATTTTAACAAAGGTAGCCGAACGTCTCCAATACATTTTTATAATTCACCAGAATATTTTCTGAAATCCTTTTTACTAAAATAAAAAATAAATAAAACAAACCAAAATTTTTTTACATCCATACCAACAAAAAGATCCAAAGTTATTACACATCCCAATACACCTAATTATTATACTAAACAGAGAACACAGTTAGTCGAATCAAGCAAGTAAAGTGAAAAATAAAATAAATTTTATATCAATTTTTAAAGCAGAAACTTCAAAATACTTTTCTCTATACACAAATTTTGCATTATATCATAATCCGTTTTGCATTTTATCATAATCCGTTTTGCCTTTTCGGGTTCTGGTATAATTCATTTTGCATTATGATAGAATCCATTTTGCATTATGATAGAATTTGTTTTGTATTCTATCAGAATCTGTTTTGGCTTCTCGATTTTTGATACAATCCAATATCATTTTGGATTCTGATAGAATTCATTTTGCATTATATCGAAATTCGTTTTGCATTATATTAGAATTCATTTTGCATTCTATTAGAATTCACTGTGCATTCTATCGACTGGCAGGTGACTAGTGACCTGCCGACTGCCGGCGATCGACGAGCAGCGACTAGTGACATGCCGATGACCGGAGAATGGCCGGCGAACGGAGTCGAAGATATATGAAAACTATTCCAATAAATAAATAAAGATATAAAAGTATTTTTATCTATTTACTTTTTTTATTTAATTATTTAATTTAATGTTATAAAATAATAAATTATTATAAAATGGTAAAATTATAAAGAGGTGTCAAATTTATGACTATTTCCTAATTTTCTCTATATAAATGCATACACTTTTATACCTATATAAGTAAACGTTGACTTGTTTTCTTTTGTATAGACTTAATTAGAAGAATTCTCTTGTTCTTTTATTTATTTATTTATTTTTCATTTTCTTTTTTGATTAGAAAGCAATATCTTTCATTTTGTACTTGACTGATTGTGTTTCCCCGTTTATAGCTTTGATTTTGTTATAATGTTACCTTGTTGTGTCCTGTTAACTTTTCTGATTTTTGGAATATGTGCTCTTTACCTTTTGTATATAATGCCTGTAGTTCCTTTTTTTTTTTTTTTTTTTTGGTTAAGTTATAAAATCTAATTAAGATCATATGTAGAAATACATTACGTAGAGGCATCAAATATTTGAGAGTTGTTTCAGTAGAGGCATTTTGGAGTTTACTTGAAATTTTGGTTCCCCTAGTTATTTTTTATGTAAGACAAACACATAGAATTTTGAGTGTGTGCGATTTCTCTGATAAACTTCTTGATCATCATATTAAATTACTGCAGCAGTTGAAACAAGATACAGTCTGATATTAAGGCGAACTTGTATAGAAATTTACGTGTTTTGTGATTGTTTATTTTTTTTTTCTGCGATTTTAATGTTATCTTGATGATATAAAATTAGGGTCCTAATTTTTAACATGAATATAATGCCTTTAGTTTGTATGGAAACTAGAGACATTCTTAATTATATAAACCCTTAACGATCTTCTCATTCTTTTCTAGTTTGTTTGTTTTTTCCCCCTTCTCTTTTCTTTATTTACAAACTTTCAACGTGCTCATAATACCATTAATATTGATCTTTGAAGTCCCGTGAGTGATTGGATCAACAAAGAGCCACAAACCTTCACGTATATGAACCGTTGCTATATATGTTCAGATATAGGTTCACCTTTCACTACTAGAAAAGTAGGATTACACGACGGGTTTTAATCGTCGTGTAAAGTTTGCACGACGGTACCTTAACCGTCATGTAATCCAGCGTCGTGGAAGATAACACCACGGTTTTAGTACCGTCGTCGTATCAAAGTTTTACACGACGGTTTTCCAACAGTCGTGTAATCCCGATAAACAGTTACGTGGTGGAGTAAAATAAAGAACATTACACGACGGTTTCGGAATAAACCGTTGTGTAATCTCACCGCACGAATATTACACGACGATTCCTCCCGGAACCGTCGTGTAATCATGCAAAGCCCAACGATTACACGACAGTTCAGGGAGGAACCGTCGTGTAATCTACATAGATTACACGACGGTTCCTCCCGAAACCGTCGTGTAATCGTTGCCGAAGCCCATCGATTACACGACGGTTCCGGGAGGAACCGTCGTGTAATCCACTTGCACGACGGTACTTTGTACCGTCGTGTAATTTATTATTTAAAAAAAAATTGGGTTATTATTATTTTTTTTCCCACGGGTGGCCTAATCTGTATGTTATCCAATACACGATCCAAGTATTAACTTCATTAATCAAACTAAAAATACACTCCAATTATTACATTACAAGTTTATACATCATAATTAATGAATTCCATTACATGGCTAGACCATTCTCCCCTAATCAGATCCAAATCCTCAGAAGAATAAAATTGTTTACTTTCAAGTGCGTCAATTCCATTCAATACTATATCCCTCATAAAACCTAAAACAAAATAACCACATTCAACACTTCCCTCTTGGAGAGGACAAGGACGGTTCGAGATTTTGGTTTTACAGTCTCGTCTCCTTCTAATCCCTTCTCCGGTCGTAATCTTCCAATCCGTTAGGGCCCTAGCAAATTGGTAAAATCCAGACTAATTAAGATGCATATAATTAAGATTAAAAAAAAATAACATATTCAAATTGACTTACATGTTCATTAGCTCAGTAAAATCGTCGCGTTTCTTCTCCCGAAGAGGATCAAAATAAAGGACGAGGTCCTCCCATGGGTCAATGACACCCAAAACCCAATGTCTCCCTCTGTTATGTGGCACAAGATAAAGCCGTTCTTTGGGTGCGTCACGCAAAAAGCTGATAAGATTGTCGGCTCGCTCTCTCATGCCAGCATCTTCAGTATCTGTTCTCACCGGTGAGATCAAGCTTGGAGACACAAACACAAACTTCTCAGCTTGCCCGTTAATTCTACATAGTTCCTCCAAATATCTGCATAACCGTATCAAAAATGTTACTCTACATGAAATATAGAAGATTTTCCAGATAAAAAGAAAATTTAAGATAAAGAATGCCGTACCTCATGTAGACTAATATACAATTCGCACTGATTTCTTGTAAATTAAAGAACTCAAAAATATCTTCAAAGCTCAGAAAGACAGGCATATCAAAACCCATAATCGTGGCTGGTATTGGGACCTCAATCTGATTACCTTGACGCATGGAACTATGTGCATAATAAGCCAAAGGCTTCATTGCCTTGTTCATGTTATTAAAGTCGAACACGAGTTTTTGTTCTTGCGCACCTTGTTGTACCTCAGTTCGAGAGTCGATCGTTTTCTTTCCAGCCTTTTTTTGCCGCTTTTTGTTGCCAGCTGCTGGGTCGGGAACGTGACTAGGCCCTCGACTCGCCTTGTTCATACTCATGTCGAGCTCAACTAAACTTTTAGGCCAAGCAACAAACCCATTAACAGCATCCTCCACAGTGGTTGCGTCGTACGTCGGTATAGGTAATGGTGCTTTTTTTAATTTGGGCACGTTGATTGACACTCGCACGTTCCCTTCCCTCAGTGGAATCCCATGCACCGTATCGGTGGGGAGGCTCTCGAGCCATGCTCTTCCAAACGCAACAAGCAACTGTCCACCCTGAACTTCATCGAAGGTATAGAGCTTACACTCCTGACTGTCGACAGGCATGGTTGGCGGCTCAGCAACTCCATGTTGTTTTTCTTGGGCAGAGCAACTAGCCTTAAAGCTGTTGTGTTGGTCTAAGGTTGGCACATTCTTGGGATCAACCGACGGCTCCACATCTTTGTTCGCACATAGACCACGCACCAACGCTTTTAATTCTTCTATTTCACGTCTCATTGATTGTACTTCATTGTCTTTCTTCGAACTTCGACTTAGGTTAAAGTACTGAGATGGCTTTACGAACTTTGATTGGCCACGGACACGGCCTTTGTGTTCGGGTCTAGATAATGCCTGCGACAATACATCATTAGTGCCAACTGACTCGAAAGTGCCTTGGCTCGCCTGTGTGTTGTACTCCATCTACAAGATTATTAACGGAAATCATTTAAGCAAAAGCGTTGTAAGTGCGTATAGTAGTGATGAAGAAAATATTGTTAGTTAGTAAACTTACTATCATCTCGCTAACTTTATGACATGCCGGATCTTTCAACTCTCCATCTGCGGCTGTCTGTTGCTTTAGCCACAAACCATCTCTTTTTTCCCATTTTCTAGTCTTCTTAAACTGTAATTAACATCGTTAGTATAAATGGGATACGATTTAGTACAAACAAAATTTATTGACATACCATTTCCTGGTCGAGCTTCCTATATCCGTCTCGGCCTCCTCTTGATGAGTATTCGTTGTTTGTCCTTATTTCGCTTCCACGATCAGATAGTTGTTGGAATTGCGAGGACGTTCTATACTGAATGAATTTCATCCAAACCTCTTCTTCAATATTGGGGTAGTTGTCAATAACTTTTTGCGGCCGTGTCCACACACTTTCTTCATTTATAAATTCCTCGACAAATGTCTTGTACAGATTATACCGAAAATTCCTTGCAGCCTCACCACATGATTTTAAACAAGTGGTCCGGAAGCTTTCTTCCACGGTGAAAGAAGTAACAGTTTCTTTCCAAATAATTTCTTTCAATCCGTCTAAATCACGAGATCTCTAATCTTGAATCCATATTGGAACGTGCTCTCGAGCGAGCACCCCAATCTAGCTCATCAATTCGTCACCGTGCTTCCCTTCCGGTTGTCCTTTCTCGTCAAACGTGACTTGAATTCGTTCACCTCTTTTCCTTGCCATATGGACGCGTTTCATTATTATTGCCCTTCGCTTGCCCTCGACAGTGGGATCCATCGGGTTTCTCCTTCGTGCTCGTCCCTTTTTGGACTTTTCCATTGTATTCATTCACCTACATTTATTGGCAAAAAAAAAAAAAAAGTTAATGGGTATTCGAACTTTTTTCTTCTTTTTTTTTTAATTGTTATAATGTTAGCACAAATAAAATATAGTGTAAAAAATTTAACAAAATTTATACGCCCCTGGGGGCGGAAGGCGCCCCACAAGGGCACCTCGGCTCCCCACACGGGCGCCTGGCGCCCAAGGGCGCCTAGCCGCCCCACAAGGGCGCCTCGGCGCCCCACACAGGCGCCTGGCGCCCAAGGCCGCCTCGGCGCCCCACACGGGCACCTGCCGCCCCACAAGGGCACCTCAGCGGCCCACACGGGCGCCTGGCGCCCCACTCACAAACCATGTGTAACACTCAAAAATAACACTGCCATGGGGCAAAAATAACACTCAAAAAATTCATGTGTATGCTTTTATACATATATAATAGTGATTGATTTTTATATTATTCCTCTAAAAACTCAAGTTGACATTTCATCGAGCATATTGTGGGCGTGAAAAATTCATGTGTATGTAAAGTGTAAAAACCACTCACAAACCATTAATCTACAAAGAGCATCATTATGAACTTAAACACCCATGCTAAAAAATGGATCTTTAGTGACAAACAACAAGACAAAATCCCAAATTTATTTTAAGTTGTATATGAAATTACCTTGATTTTCTTTGAAGATGAATAGACACTCCAACACTAATAAATTGGCTACGGCGACGGCGACGGGACGACGGCGACGGCGGCGGCACCACGGCGATGGCGGCGGCAACGACGGAGTTGGCGGCGGCTTGGAGGAGGAAGTGGGTACTTGAGAAATTTAGAGAGTGTGAAGAGAAATGAGAAGGTATGTGGAGAGAAAATGAGAGGAAGTTGTATTTAAGTAATGGGTTTGCGCGCGGATTACAAAAAACGAAAGTTAAAAATTTTCAAAATTTTTTGAAGATTACACGACGGTTTATTTTGAAACCGTCGTGTAATATGAGATTACACGACGGGCCCAAGGGGACCGTCGTGTAATCCACCCAATTCGGGAGGATTACACGATGGGCCCTTCGGGCCTTGTGGGCTCGTCGTGTAATTCCCTCGACTTGTGTGGATTACACGACGTTCCCTGGGGGACCGTCGTGTAATCTCGCTATTACACGACGGTTTAAAAATACACCGTCGTGTAATCTTCAAAAAATTTTGAAATTTTTTTGAAATTTGGCACCACATTCCGACGACCTCATACCACTGTGTTGTATACAAAAAATTACGCAAACTGTAGCATTGATCCTGATTCAAATTTAATATTAAATATATATATATATATATACCAATCAACATAACAAACTGAAGATGGTCTAGATCATGATGAATTACATTAGAAATTAATTAATGTACTTGTACACACTAAAAGACATAATGTTCAAGTTTTTTTCTTTTTTCTCTTTGCTGCCTCAACACGTGTCCATTCAATATCTGGTCGAACCAAGTGTGAAACATCATCATCGAATTCGTCAATCTCCTCAACCGGTGGCATTCCCTGTGTGAAAGATGGAATGTCGGAGCAATCTTCCTCATCTTCTTGCCCGTCACGGTACAATTTTGGCTTCATCTGCACAACTAAGGACAATTCTGCATTGCTGGGATCCGTTGTATAAAATACTTGGATTGCTTGTGATGCCATAATGAATGGATCATTTTTGTATCCCAATCGTCTAAAGTCCACAACTATGATGCCATCACTATCAATCCTTACATAGTTATTGTCTGCCCATTTGCACTTAAAGAGTGCTACATGTAAACCACAGTAATCGAGTTCCCAAATATCTTCAATGAAACTAAAGTAGTTCATAGTTCCATAAACTGGATTCTTGTCCTTTGCAGATGAAATATGCATTGCCTTAGCACGGATACTAACACCACTATTTTGAACGGGATGCTTCTCATCTCTTTCACGAGTGTAGAATGTATAACCATTGACGAAGTACGATGTATACCGTGTAACAATCGTCGACGGACCTCTAGCGAGGTTCAGTAACTCTTGCGAACAGCCGTCCTTCTGAAATACATGACTTCGTAGCCATAGACGAAACGTCCGATTGTGGTCATCGTGTATCAACTTTTCATTTCGTCATCTTCTTGGATATTTATCTCTTATTTCCTGTAGGTGAAGCTCGATAAAAGGCTCAACTTCAACCCTATTATGTAAAGTATAGAGACAAGCTTTCTCCCATTCACAGCGATTTACCTGCGATGGAACGCCGACGGATAGTCTTTTCCAGTCAAAGTTTGTAGTCTTCGGCAACCCAATCGCCTCCGCGGTGGACAAATACTCGGAGCAAAATTCGACCGATTCCTCTGCAATGTAGCTTTCTACTATACATCTTTCTGCTCGATTTCGGTTCTTGACATAACACTTCAAAATCTTCATGTACCTTTCAAAAGGATACATCCATCTCAAGTACACCGGTCCACATAGCTTCACTTCCCGGACTAAGTGCACCGTTAGATGAATCATTATGTCAAAAAATGAGGGTGGAAAGTACTTTTCAAGCAAGCACAAAGTCTTAACCAACTCTAATTGTAGCGAATCTAGTGTCAATGGATCTATTACCTTAGAGCATATCGAGTTGAAAAATGAGCATAACTTGGTAATTGCGAATCTCACGTCCTTCGTTAAAACTCCTCGCAACGCCAGCGGTAATAACTGTTGCATCAAGATATGACAATCATGTGATTTCATGCCAATCAGCCTCAGATCCTTCAAAGACACCAACCTTTTCAAGTTGGAAGAATACCCGTTGGGCACTTTTACAGAAGCGAGCCACTCACAAAGCTTTCTTTTTTCTTGTCTTGATAGTGTGTACTTCGCCGGAGGTAAGTAAGTTGCATTCCCTTTCTTCGTAGGGATCAAGTTAAGTCTAATCTTCAATTCCTTAAGATCCAACCGTGCCTTCTCACCATCTTTGCTCTTATTAGGAATGTCTAGCAACGTGCCCACTATTGATTCACACATGTTTTTCTCAATATGCATCACATCCAAGCAATGACGAACAAAAAGTGTCCTCCAATATGGAAGTTCGTAGAAGATTGACCGTTTTTTCCAAGGGCCGTCTACCACGGGATCATTGTTACGCCGTTTTCTTTTCCCGAGCACCACTTTCAAATCCTTAACCATCTCATAAACGTCTTCGCCGGTCAAAACCCGGGGAGGCTTTCTTTCTTCCGTTTTGCCATCGAAAGCCTTTTTCTGTTTGCGGTATCGATGATTTTGTGGTAAAAATCTCCTATGACCAAGGTAAACGGTTTTCTTACCATTCTTCAATCGGATGGAGGATGTTTCTTTCATACAAACAGGACAACCGATAGAACTCTTGACTGAATAACCAGATAGATTTCCATAAGCCGGAAAGTCATTGATTGTCCACATCAACATTGCACGGAGTGTAAATGTCTCTTGACGGTAAGCATCTCTAACTTCGATCCCCTTTTCCCATAAACTCTTTAGATCATCGATTAGTGGTGCTAAGTACACATCAATGTCATTCCCTGGTTGTTGAGGACCAGATATCAATAAGGTCAACATCAAGAACTTTCGCTTCATGCTCAACTTCGGAGGAAGATTGTAGTTGACAAGTATGACGGGCCAAGTACTATGCCTACTACTCATATTACCATATGGGTTAATTCCGTCCGCCGACAAACCAAGACGTAGATTCCGTGGTTCCGCACAAAATTCAGGATGATCGGCATCAAAGGTCTTCCATTGTGGTGCATCAGCTGGATGTCTAAGCATACCATCTTCAACACGTTTATCATGGTGCCAAGTCAAATTCTTGGCATGCTCGGCATTACGGAATAAACGCCGTAGACTCGGTGCCGGAGGAATGTACCATAACACCTTTGCCGGCACACTTTTGCTGCCATTCGTTGGCTTCTTGCCCTTCTTCCATCTTGACTCCTTACAAACCGGACATTCATCCAAATCCTCCTACGCATTTCGGTAAAGGGCGCAATCATTTGGACATGCATGAATTTTTTCATATTTTATTCCCAAAGTGCTCAATGTCTTCTTAGCTTCGTACATACTAGCGGGTATTTTATTATCAACCGGTAGAACCTCTCTTAGAAATTCTAAAAGAGCCGTGAAACTAGAATTTGTCCATCCTCTCGATGCCTTCATGTTCCATAATTTGACCAATGCGGACAATTTCGTATATTTACTACACCCCTCATACAAGGGCATCTCGACATCATTCATCATTGCTTCAAATAACTCCGGACGATGCACAAACTGTTCTTCCAAATCATTAACCATATCAAACAAATTATCTCCTACAACTTCCTCAACAACATCATCTTTTGCTTTGTTATTCGATGATGGATTAAAACACATTTCACCGTGTAAATACCACGTTTGGTACGAACAAATAATCCCACGCGCAAGCAAGTGTCTTCTAACTTCATCAACTGGATGAGTTCTATGATTTCCACAATCCACACAAGGACATCGAATCTTATCATTATTCATGTGAGTTTCCGCAAATGACAAAAATTCTTCAATCCCATCTCGATATTTTCTAGTCAATCTCTTAGCCCACATCCATTTTCGATCCATTTCCAAGAACACGACCTAAATCGATATTAAATTTATCATACAAATTATTTAATAATCAAGAAATGACATTTAAAAACACAACGTATAGTCAACAACTAATCATACCGAAAAAGAAAAAAAGAGAATATATACCATTTTTGACATCTACAATAAATCGTCCATAAAAATCAAATAAATAAAAAGAAGAGTAAGTAATAATCACAATACTTACAAATATTCAATATACGCGAGTGTTGGTTTCGTAATGGAGGAGACGTGGTTTCGCAGGTGTCTGTGATGTTTTTCGCGGCTGCGCGATAGATCTGTAATGAGATGAAATGAGGGCTGCTGTGAGGGTAAAAAAGTTAGGAATACACGACGGGTTCTTAAAACCCGTCGTGTAAAGTCGAACTTTACACGACGGTTCCAACAAACCGTCGTGTAAAGTGGCTCCGCGAGGCACTTTACACGACGGTTCTTTGGAACCGTAGTGTAAAGTCGGATCCGCGAGGCACTTTACACGACGGTTCTTTGGAAACGTAGTGTAAAGTCGGACTTTACACGACGGTTCTTTGAAACCGTAGTGTAAAGTTGCTCCACGAGGCACTTTACACGACGGTTCTTTGGAACCGTAGTGTAAAGTTGCTCCGCGAGGCACTTTACACGACGGTTCCTTGGAACCGTAGTGTAAAGTCGGACTTTACACGACGGTTCTTTGGAACCGTAGTGTAAAGTTGCTCCGCGAGGCACTTTACACGACGGTTCCTTGGAACCATAGTGTAAAGTCGAACTTTACACGACGATTCTTTGGAACCATCGTGTAAAGTGCCCCGCGGAACACTTTACACGACGGTTCCTAGGAACCGTCGTGTAAAGTCCGACCTTACACGACGGTTTCAAGGAACCATCGTGTAATCTCCGTCGTGTAATGTACTTTTTGTTGTAGTGTTTTTTACAAACCACTTAGTAACCTAAAGCTAGCATTCTTATGTCAATCTTCTTAGTTTCCCCAAACGAAAAGAATGTGTAGTTTAACCAAAAAGAGAGAGAGACTGTGCAAGTGCAACCTAAGAAAAAAATATGCTTTTGCAAAAGATAGAACAATATTGTTGAATATTTTATACTCGGCCAGTATCTATAACTTACCTTAGCAAGGGTCAATTTGGCCTCGAGGTTGACAGGGACGCTGACATGTTAAGAAGTGGACACAATACAACATGACATGATTACTAAATGAGTCTAAACACATTTATTAAATGGTTACGACATGCTGAGAACTTGACACGGACATATAGTACGTAACATAGCAATGGCACGACATAGAGCTCTCAAATGCAAACCTCTAAATCAAAAAAGAATGATGACCTTAGTGTAAGTTGATATGTACTCCTAAAACGACGCCAACTCCTGCTTTCAGTTATAGAGATTATTAACCATATATGTTATTTAGTGTTGAGATTTCCTTTCCAGATTTCCTTTCACTAGTAAAAATTGTGGATTACATGACGATTATTAATCATCGTCTAAAGTGTACACAACAGTTAGACAACCGTCGTATAATCCACCATCGTGAAATTTTTTGATATACCACGACGGTTTATTAACGGTCGTGGTACCTCAATATTCCACGATGGTTCACACCGTCATCGAATAGAGAAATAAAGATAGTAAACTCCACAAAATTGAGAACTTTACACGATGGTTTTGAAGCAAAACTGTCGTCCAAAACGTACATTACACGATGGTTTGGCAGAAAAACCATCTTGTAATGGCTACATTACATGACGGTTTTGCTTCAAAACCATCATGTAAAGTAGATTTTACACGACGGTTCTGAAGCAAAACCGTTGTGTAATGGCTACATTACACAACGGTTTTGCTACAAACCCGTCGTGTAAAATCCACTTTACACGATGGTTTTGCACCAAACCGTCATGTAAAGTCTACGTTACACGACGGTTTCGAAGCAAAACCGTCATGTAAAGTGGCTTGAATTAAAAAACAATTTGACATTTATTGGTGATTTCCCACTGGTGGGCTAATCTGTGTGTTATTCAATACACGACCAGGATACGATTGACAAATATTAGCTACATTGTATCAAAGTAAAAATACCATCTATTACATTATAAGTTTACATATCATCATTAATGAACGACATTCCATATCTAGCACATTCTCCTCTAATCAAATCCATATCATTAGAAGTAAAAAATTCTTTTCTTTCAAGTACTTCAATTCCATTCAACACTATGTCCCTCATAAAACCTAAAACAAAATAATCACATTCAACACTTCCCTCTTGGTGAGGACAAGGACGGTCCGAGATTGTCGTTTTATAGTCTCGTCTCTTTCTAATCCCTTCTCCAGTTATAAGCGTCCAATCCGTTAGGGCCCTAGCAAGTTCGCAAAATTTAAAATAATTAAGATGCATATAATTAAGATTAAATCAAAATTAACATATGAAAATTGACTTACATATTTATTAGATTAGTAAAATCGTCCCGTTTCTTGTGTCGAAAAGGATCAAAATAAAGAACTAGGTCCTCCCATGGGTCAATGACTCCCAAGACCCAATGTCTCCCTCTGTTATGTGGCACAAGATAAAGTCATCCTTTTGGTGCGTCACGCAAAAAGGGGACAAGAGCATCGGCTGACTCTCTCAAGCTAGCATATGGAGTATCTACTATAACCGATGAGATCAAGGTTGGAGACACAAACACAAACTTCTCAGCTCGCTCGTTAATCGTACATAGTTCCTCCAAATATCTACATAAGCATATCAAAATTGTTACTCTGGATGACATATAGAAGAATTTCCAGATAAAAAGGTTTAACAATGGTTTTGGCCCAAAATCGTCGTGTAACAAAATCGTCATGTAATCCTAGGGTTACACGACGATTTTGGCCAAAAACCGTCGTGTAATGTTAATACACTTTTTTCATCTCCTTTTTTTTTCTGTCATCCCACGGCCTAATACCCCGTGTGTTATTTAAACAGTGACCCAAACGGCTATAGTATTGATCATTGTTCAACATTAATGTTCAATATAGATCAAGCAACATAACAAAATAAAATCTAATACATCTTGAATTAAAATAAAATAATAATGATGTACAAATGACAAAATGTTCAAGTTTTACTCTCTTTTTTCTTTGCTTCCTCAACACGTGTCCATTCAATATCGGGTCGAAGTAAGTGAGAAACATCATCATCAAAATCATCAATCTCCTTAACCGGTGACAATCCCTTTGTGAATGATGGAATGTCAAAGCAATCTTTCTCATCTTCTTGACTATCACGAATCAGTTTTTGCTTCATTGGCACAACTAAAGACAACTCTAAATTGTTAGGATCCATTGTATAAAATACTTGGATTGCTTGTGATGCCATAATGAACGGATCATTTTTGTATCCCAATCGTCTAAAGTTCACTATTGTGATACCATCACTGTCAATCCTAACATAATTATTGTCAGCCCACTTGCACTTAAAGAGTGCTACTTGTAATCCACAGTAATCAAGTTCCCAAATGTCTTCAATGAAACCGAAGTAGTTCATGGTTCCATATACTGGATTCTTGTCATTTGCAGATGAAATATGCATAGCTTTAGCATGGATACTAACACCATTATTTTGAACGGGATGCTTCTTGTAATAGCTGTCCTTTTTGCTGATTCATGATTTCCTTGTTAAGAAACATGAAAGTTTATGTGAAATGTCTGATTTGATTTTTATCAGACTATAATTGAGTTCTTACAATCTCATAAGACTCAATAATAGTTTGCTTAGCTAAGCATGAGGCCTTTTGAGAGAAAAATGCAGAATTGAAATTTATGATTCTTAGTCCGGTCAAAGTTTGACCAGGTTGATCGAATGGTTGACTGAGACGGTACTACAGTATAATAAACAGTATGAAAATTATACTGTGAAAAACCATCATTACGGACGAATTAGCAAGAATAAGCTATGGGACCACCATAGGAAAATCAAGCACAATATTTAGAGCAATAAGGACTAAGTAGCTTCAAAAACTAAGAAAAAAAAATTCATACGCAGTCCAGTTAAGCACAGATAGATTATGGACTGCAGTCCAGTACAAATATACTGTTATTAGTTGAAAACAGTATTTGTAATATCTGCATAGCATAAAGATGGACTGCATATTAAGGGATTTTTGAGAATTAAGTGGATAACTATGCATGAATTGGAAGCCAAGTGGCTCCACCATAGCCGGCCACCTCATAGGGACTAAAGTGTAATATTTTGTCCTTAGGGGCCAAAGTGCAATTTTAAGAAAAGTAAGTAATTATGGATAAGCATGTAATTTTTAAGTTATGGAAGTTATGGATATTCCTAACCAAGCCTCCAACTAGGCCAATGGTAGGCCAATGGTTGGTTACAAACTTAGTTACATTTGGTTACATTGGAACAAGGAAATAAGTTAGAGATAATAATGAAAATTTCTTGGCCTCCTAGAAACTCTCTATGGCCGGCCACCTCATAGGGGGCATTGAGCAAATACTTTGTTTTTAGACCCTAATATACAATTTTAGAAATAAAAATAATTCTAGAAAATGAATTATTTTTCACCTATAAATAGGTGAGGTGGGTTCACATTATGCCCACTTAGTGAAACCCATAACTTTCTAGTTCTCTCTCTCTAGTTCTTCCCCCTTAGGAGCCGAACCCAAAGAAAAAAAAAACAGAGAGAAGAGAAGTGGTTTGATTTTGAGGAAGAAAAAGGAAGGAGGAAATCTTTGATCCAAAACCTAGAACCATTCTCAAGGTTTAAAGGTAATCCTCCTAAACCCTCTAGTTCCTCAATTTAGTTTGATTCAAGATTTATGTGTATTTCCATGTTGGGAATGTAAGAGCATAAGCTCACCTTTAGTTTTATGCAATAGGGTTAGATGTGATTGCTAGAATGTGCTTGATTAGGTTTATTGGTCCTTATTTATGATTTGATGCATGATTATGATCTTATGTGCTAGATAAGATGTGGTACGTGTGAATGCCTGTTAGATGTTTGTTACATGTCCCCACATACTCAAGAATGATGTTACATGAATGAATATGAGAATGGTAGGATATGTTGTATGTAGGGTTCAAGAAAACCCTAAAAACCCTAGTTTGGTGAAGATCACCATATGGGTTTGCATGAAGTGTTGTATGAATGAGAAATGAATGCATGATAGTAAAAATGTTACATAACACGCTGCATGCTTGATGTAGGCTCACGGTTTTAACCGTTCAAGGTAGTGTGCACGTAATTTTATGTAAGAACCAACTTAAACAAAAACTGCCAGTCTTGGGTCAAAACTGGGCAGTAATCTGGAAACAGGATTTTGAGGCCTTTAGAGGCCGAATTTGAAGAAAGTTAAAACTACAAAGTTGTAGAAAATAGAAAACCCTAGGGAGATACGCAAAAGGTTTTCAAAAATAAGACTCCAAAGGAATCTGTTTTTACAAAAACCCGAGCCTGGTCTGCCAGACCCAGTGTGCACGGCCAGGCAGGTTCAACAAGAAAAACAGGCAGGTTAAAGGTAGATATAGGCTTTTAGTAAAACACAAAAGTTGTAGATTTTGATGTGATATACAACTTTCACAAGAAAATTTTTTCAAAATCTAAACAGATTTTAAAGTTAAAACAGACTTCCAAAAACTGTGCAGGGTACAGAAAATTCATGCACAGGATATCTAAAAAACAGTGCAAAAGCAGGAAATGCCGGCACATGAGCTGATAATCAAAGCCTATGAACTTTTTTAAGTAGTTTTTAAAAGGGATTTAAAATTATCAAATAAGGGTAAAAATAGATAAAACAAGACAAGTAATATGATAAGCAACCATAAGACAAAGAGTAACCGAGAAGGTTACCAACTTTTAACTGGGCCAAATAATTAGGGTTACTTAAAGTAACCATATAGGAAAACCCAAGCTATTGAGTTGGGCCTACAACCCATGGTTACCAATAGTAACTTAATGGGGTATGATTTTAAAAGTAACTGGGCCGTAGTATCTCAATAGGGTTTTAATCCAGATATGATTTGGGCCTAAAGCCCAAGATTACAAATAGTAACCTAATAAGATACTAATTACTATTCAAGTCTAAGTACGATTGGGCCTTGAACCCCAAGGTTCCATTAAGTAATCAAACAAGATAATGTTTAATTGGGCCAGGTGCCTTAGAGTTACATCTAGTAACCAAATAAGAGATCATGATAGTATGTGGGAGACATATAACTAAGGTTACTAGTGAATGCTGGTTAAGGATACTAGCATCAGATGTGATGATTTATGGTAAGATAAGATGATTCTTATCTTACGTCTTTTTCTGGAAACAGGGAAGTAACCTATTGTTGCAACTTCTTGGAGCAAAAAACCCAGGAAGTAGCATGACTTGTAAGTACAACTACGCCAAAAGCATAGGCAGATTATTTTATTGCTTGTTTGTTTTCAAGCTCATGCATACATGTTGTGATGCATATGATTTATGTTTTATTATTATGGCATCATGAAGCATGCTCACCAATGATAAGTCACTTGGTAAGAATGAGTACCCAATTTCAAGTATGAAACTGTTTTAAAACACTATTTTCAAGAAGAAAACTATGTTCAAGGAATTGTTTTCAAGAATGAAAACTATTCATAAGAAATTATGTTTAAAAACAAGTTAAGAACAAGTTTTCAAGTATGATGGCAAGCAATTTTGCCTCGTGTCGTTGATACCATTCCTGTGAGACTTGGTAAGGGTATTCTGGAATTGTAAGGTTTAAGGACGTTTTAAGGCTTAAGGAACGTGCTTAGGAATATAGGGTATTTAGATAAGTATGATAATAACGGATAAGTAACGCCACTTGGAATCCACCAAGATAAGTCTTAATCTCGCCACTCAAGAAATCCACCAAGAGATAAGAGAAAGAAAGAATCACAAAGGTATTCTCTGAAAATTTTTAATTCTTCAAAAGGCTGTCCTCCCAAATCCGAAAATTACATCTTAAAAAAAAAACCAAAAGCTGAAAAAAAACCTTTCAGCTTCACAAAATGGCTGTTACATACTTTAAGAAACACACTAATGACACTAATTACCTTTAACACACCAACAGCCACAATTGACTGTACAAACTCATAAACCAACATAACTAGTCTTAAACTTAGCTAATTAACTCCCACTTTAACTAGCTAATTATCATACTTTATTTCAGCCACAAAACACACACTAAAACACTTGAAAAACCACAACACCACTATGGCAACCAAAAAAAAACGCCCACAACACAATTGATCAACACACAGCCTTCAATTCTGATTGAGACACATGGAAGACATGTATTGGATCACTCCTATGCAGCCCATGTACAAGCAAATCACTTCCATGGTCATCATTCTCCCCGAGTTGGAAAGGACTCGACCTCGAGTCCAAAGGCGTGTCTTCAACAAACGGAGAAAGATCATCCACATTGAAGGTTGCAGACACTTCATAATCACCTGGCAGCTCAACTTTGTATGCATTATCATTGATCTTTTGAACAATTGTAAAAGGTCCATCCCCCCTGGCTTGGAGTTTAGGAAACCTCCCATTGGGAAATCGTTCTTTTCTGAGATGAATCTGTAAGAACTCGAAATTTTGATGAACTTGCGATTTCCTTAGATAAAAAGAAAATCCAAGTCTGAATCTTGTATGTCAATATGAAGCTCATGATCTGAGTTGAATATCAGTATATGTTTGAGTTCTCGTTTAATTAGCTACGAGACTCAATAATAGTTTGCTTAAGTCAAGCATGAGGCCTTTTGAGAAAAAGGACAAAATAGAAATTTATGATTTTATGACGGTCAAAGTTTGACCAGGTTGACTTTAGGTTTGACTAAGATGGTACTGCAGTGTCATCAACAGTATGGAAATTATACTACGCGAAACCGTTATTATGGACGAATGGGCAAGAATAAGCTATGAGACCACCCTAGAAAAATCAAGCACAATATTTAGAGCAATATGGACTAAACAGTTTCAAGTCCTAAGAAAAATTTGATACGCAGTCCAATTTTACGCAGATGAATTCTGGACTGCAGTCCTGTATGACGATACTGTTTTTGGTGAAAAACAGTATTGATATTATTTAAGTAAGTAAGAAAATGGACTACATAATTATATTAATGGAATTTTGGAAGTCAAGTGGCTCCACCATAGTCGGCCACCTTCAGGGACTAAAGTGTAAATATTTTGTCCATAGGGGCCAAAGTGTAATTTTAAGAAAAGTAAGTAATGATGGATAAGTATGTAATTATTGAATTATGAAATTTCCTAACCAAGACTCCAACTAGGCCAAAGATTAGTTACAAGCTTGGTTACATTGGAACAAGGTATTAAGCTAGATATAAGCTTGGAAAGATTTTTCTTGGCTCCCACACAAAATGGCCGGTTGTCTTGTGGCTTGGAGAGTAAGCAATTGCCTTGATGATGTCAGCAAGGTGATGCAACAAGGTGATGTAAGCAAGCACTTGATGAGCAAGAAACTTGCCCACCAAGGCTTCCTTTTGGCCGGCCACATGGGGGGGGGGGGGGTAATGAGCAAATATTTTGCTCTTAAACCCCAATATGCAATTTTAGAAATTATTTTTTTCACCTATAAATAGGTGAAGTTGGTTCACATTTTTGAGCACTTGGTTGAACCTAAAACTCTGCCAAAATTTCAACTCTCTCTCCCTCCCTAGAAACCGAGCCAAAGAAGAGAAAGAAAAAGAAAGAAAGTGGTCGGATTTTGGTGAAGAAAAGCAAGAGAAAAATTTCGGATCCGAGCTTGACAATTCACCTCCAAAATCTAGGGGTAATTCTCTCAAATCCCTAAACTTTTTATTGAGCTTTGAGCAAAGTTTTAGGCTTGGATGTAAGAGCATAAGCTCACCAATTATGTTCATGCTCTAGTTAGTTTTACTAGTATGTGCTTGATTAGGGTTTGGTGGTCTCTAATTATGTTTTGGTGCATGGTTATGATCATACGTGTTAAAGATTATGTGTGTTTTGAGTATGCCTACTATATGTTTGTTATATGCCCTTATAGGTTTAAGAATGAACACTACTAAAAATTGTGGATTACACGACGGTTATTTACCGTCGTGTAAAGTTTACACGATGGTTAGACAACCGTCGTGTAATCCAACGTCGTGGAAGATACCATGACGGTTCCAAAACCGTCGTGATATCTCAATATTACACGACGGTTCACACCGCCGTTGAATCAAGAAATATAGTAGCAAACACCGTAAATTGAGAACTTTACAAGACGGTTTTTCTCAAAAACCGTCGTATAATGTGTACCATTACACGACAGTTTTGCTCAAAACCGTCATGTAATTAGGCTTGAATTTAAAAAAAAAATAGGCTTTTTTTTGGCAATGACACACATTACACGACGTTTTCGGAGCAAAACCGTCGTGTAATGTGTGCCATCACAAAAAAAAAGCCTATTTTTTTTTTTAATTTAAGCCCAATTACACTAAAATCAAATTCCATATGATTATCCAAAACAAAAATCCATTTTGGCATTTCATCGAGCATGTGGTGAGTGGATAAAAACAATGTTAAAAAATGTGTGTAGAGTGCCAAAACCGTGCACAAAAAATTCATCTCCAAAGAGCAACAATTTTAAAAAAACATTCAAACAACACTACAAATTACACTCCACGCAAATTATTAAAGCATTGTGTGTTCGTAGTTTTGTTAGAAAGCAAGAAATTGAGCAATATCAATGTTACCTTGCTTTTCTTTAAAGAAAAATAGTCATGGTCTTGATGGGAACACCGGGAGAGAGAGGTGGTGACGACGGTGGCGACGGAAAAAAAACCGGGGCTATGGCAGCAGTTTGGGAAAAGTTTGAAGTGGCGGCGGCGTGACCGGATTTTAAGTTAGGGGGGGATGGGCGAAGGAGGTGGGGAGGAGAAAAGTTTGAGTTGTCTAGAGGGTTGAAGATGAAAATGATGATAAATGAAGAGAAAAGTGTATTTAAGTAATAGGTTTTCGTGCGAAGTCTAAAGCATGAAATCTGAAAATTTTGAAAATTTTCGGAGGATTACGGGACGGTTTTTGTAACCGTCGTGTAATCCTCGGATTACACAACGGTTTTTGTAACTGTCGTGTAATCCTTTTTTTTTTTTGAAAATTTGAAAATTTTCGGAGGATTACACAACGGTTTTGCTCAAAACCGTCGTGTAATAATCCTCCGAAAATTTTCAAATTTTCAAAATTTCAAAATTTAAAATTTTCAAAAAAAAAAAAAAAAAAGAAGGATTACACGACGGTTCTCTAGAATCGTCGTGTAATCCTTCTCTTTTTTTTTTTTTTTTTTGAAAATTTTAAATTTTGAAATTTGAAATTTTGAAAATTTTCGGAGGATTATTACACGACGGTTATACAAAACTGTCGTGTAATCCTTCCTTTTTTTTTTTCAAATGCTGTCGGATTACTCGACGGTTCCAACAAAACCGTTGTGTAATCCGGCGGATTACACGACGGTTCATCAAAATCGTCGTGTAATCCTTTGTTTACATGACTGTTTTGTCAAACTGTCGTGTAATCTTGTTTAAGACGATGGTTTCACAAAAACCATCGTGTATTTTCCGTCGTGTAAGCCAACTTTTGTAGTAGTGGAATGTATGATCATGGGAACGTTACAAAATATGCTGCATGCTTGATGTAGGCTCACGGTTGCGACCGTTTGAGGTAGTGTGCGCGTAATTTTACGTAAAATTTGACCTGAACCGAAAGTGCCAGTTGTCGGGTAAAACTGGACAGCTTTCTGGAAAGTGGATTTTGAGGCCCTTGGAGGCTGAATTTGAAGAAAGTTAAAACTGCAAAGTTGTAGAAAATGGAAAACCCTAGGGGGCAGCTCAAACGGTTTTCAAAAATAAGGCTCCAATGGCCTCTGTTTTCACAGAAACCCGAGCCTGGTCAGCCAGACTCAGTGTGCACGGCCAGGCAGATTGAAAACAAACAATTTTTTTTTTTAATTTAAAAACTAGTTCAGCCACACACAATCGGCCAGAAAAAGAAACTAAATTAAATGGGATAGGCAAACCTGAGATTAGAACCGAAACTCTGATATCAAATGATGTGAACCCCACCAAGAATAACGAGACCCGACAACGTAAAAGGAACCCAAGAATGTTCTATGATCAGGTTTGGATGGGAGCCCTCAACCCATTGCTTCGAAAAAAACAAGAACCTTGGTATATTTGACCTCAACCTGTTGTTTAATGCAAAACAAGAACCTCGGTATAAGGAAGATGCCACAAACGGTGGTGGAAATCCGTTTGATAAGTCGATGGTGAACGCCACGGAAAATTCCGATAAGTTCGAATAGTTCGTCAAAGAACCAAAGTGAAAATACTCTCACAATTTTACTGAATAATCATTCCAATTTTTCATTACCTAGATGTCCTTTTAATGGCTGAACATTACAATGAAAAGTTCCTAAAAATAGCTATCTTAAATAAGGCTAAAAATATGGACTAATTAAGGCTAAATGAAAATATAAACAATCAGCCCCCTTAGTTGGCTGATTACACACGCCTAAAAAATAGAAAAGGAAAGTAAAAGTTTAAGGCCTAAACAAATAAAAGGAAAGTAAATATATTGGCATACAAGCTTTATAATCAGACCAAAAGAATATTCCTAAACATCTCAATTTAACTTGCAAAAATTAAGCTTAGTCTTAGCCGGATTCTTCTAGAACTTGAATCATGTTGATGCATCTTTGTTGAACACGTGGATCATGCTCCATGGGTCTCCACGAATTTGCTTGAGTCCAAACTTCTTGAATCAGCCCGTTGAGTACATCATTGAAATTCTTTGCTCGAGCTCTCGTAACGGCCCATTTGAAACTTGGATTGGATCCTTTGAAGTTGTGCTATGATTTGCATCAGAGGTGTATGTGTATTTAAGAAGGAACATATGTATATCATTGACTGATTTCAGAGGGGAAGATCATCCCCTTAAGTAATTAAGGAAACCGGATATGGCTGATTTCAAGTCGGCAGCCTCCGACGATGAGGATCTGACCACTTGAACGTCGACTACGACTGCACCGATCTCCTCCATGAGATCTTCTTCGCACCGGAGAACTGATTTGGTGTGAGCTCCGAGCCGATCTGGTTGCTTGGACATCAGTGCCTCCGTCGTCAACAACTCGATCTCTTCCCGAGGCGGCACCAGAGGACATAGATTGTCGTGATCTCTGACGAGAAAGAGGAAGGAGACGGCGTCGGAGAGAGTCGCATAGGAGCGAGACCAGAAAACAGCCTTACATGAGATTAATCATTTCATGAAAATTTTTTCTTTGAATCCCCAAATCCTGCAAACGAGACCCAAAACAAAGCTTCGGTGAGAATGAATTGCTACTTCATTTTACTGATAGGTCTTTATTTTACTCTGCCATTTTCGTCTTCCACAAACCTTTTTTATTTTACTATATTTTATTTCATCTTTCGTTCGCTTTTCGAGTTTTCTATTATTTTCTATTATGAAAGATAGCTTATGGACGTGTCAATATTTCTCCTAGCTTACCCCTTGTTTGACTTCATCAGATCGCACCATCCAACTTTTAGCCAACTCTCATCCAACGGTTGTAACTGCAATGCCGGCAAAATCTAACTACCGAACTAAAGACCAATCATATATACAGGTCTCTCTCAGAAATTTTTTTTTTTTTTTTAAATAGAATTTTTTCGTTGAAAGTCCAATTTCAAATCTTGTATTTCTCAAGAGCTCTCTCAAAGCATGTAATGTTATCGAGTGCCCAACTTGCAGCGCCGTCTCACCCATTTCGTGACAATTGCAACGCCGTCGCTTGTCTTCCGGCCTCTTGCTCGTCAAAGCCGCCCCAAGTACCCCGCCTTCATCGATGATTTTCGTTCCATCACCATATATTCTTGCTGAAGGTAAATTCAATCTTAAACTGTTACTTAATCATATCTATTCAGAAGATTCTAGAACTGAAGTTTGGATTTAATTTTTGAATTAGATCAAGTTTTGGTCTGATATTTCGGATTTATGATGATTACGTGAAGGATTTTATGGGATGAATAACCGAAATAGATTTATTCTATTACTAGTTTTCAATTTTTTTTATATATTTAATTTTTACTGTATATTTTTAATTGTTGCTTTCTTTTTGCTCTTGGCCGTGATGTGAATTGGTTGTTCTTCCTATGGGATCACTGGGAACGTGCTCTTCAATGTTTTTTTAATTATTAATTTTTACAGAACAATGGTTATAAGCTTTGTGCTGAATCGAAGATATTTTTCACTTTTGTTGGTTGAACCTCAGTAAAGACTTCTTCCACAAAAAAACAAAAAAAAAAAAAAAAGTGGTAGTTTCTGTTTCGGCGTCCTATTGTTGTGATGTTCTATTTGCTTTGTACGTGTCTTGTGTGGAAAAGCTGGTTTTACTTATTGTATCGTCGGCCAAAGCATTCCAATTTGATTATTACTTACAAGTGGGTGTACTTCTGTATAGACATCCTTTGATTTTAAGATATGTTTACCGCACTCACTTAAAACTTTGTTCTGTTTTGCTGCACTCGGTGGCAAAACATGACATTCTTAAGTGGGTCTGTATTTCCTTTTGCAGCAAAGCTTTATATCTATATATATATATATATATATAGAAGAGTTCCATTAACAAAAAGTTCTAAGAAGAGTTGGAGAATATACTCCGATGAATTGTTTTCCCCTTTTTCTTGTGTTTAGACATTTTAGGTTGTTGTTAATAGTTTATGCGGCAGTGCTACTCCCAATACTTGGAGATATGGCTTGTTGATGTCAGCCATTACTTTTATCACTTCCGTTATTTGACTTCATCTTAATAGGGAGTAAAAATCACGATAAATTTGTAGTCTCCACACCATTGTACAATATGAATTCTCCTCTTACAGTTTGTTTGTGTGTGTGTGTGTGTGTGTGTTTTTTTTTTTTTTTTCCACACGTCCAAGTCTGATTTATTTGTTACATATAATCAGCTATACGTGAATTGAACAAACCTGACAAGAAAAGTACTCTTAAGATCAATGCCCTGTTATCTCTTTTTTGTTAATTCATCAAACAAAATTTACTGGAATGCTTTGTATGGTACTCACTGTGTACCTTTATGGTCCACTAATTATTTCCTTTCTATGTCTTCATATGATGCAAGCTACATGTATATTTTTTGACACAACAAGCTTGAAGAGGCCGGTAAGTTCTAAACTATAATTCATCTTTCGAAACTTGCTTTTACTAAATGGAGAAAAAGAATCTTATAGAAAAAAGAAAACTTTGTAAAAACCACTCTTTAATTAAAATGCAATCTATAACTTCTCTAAGCGAAGAACTTTGTTTGCAGAAATACATGTTGGGTAGCAATTATGCAAGGATTCAACTGAAACCTGTTAAGGATGGTGAGGACCCTGAAATTTTACGACTGGACCGTGTTGCACCAGTTTTCCTTTCAACTCATATTGATATATGGTTCACAACTTTTTTACTTTTTTCTCTCTTTTTAAACTATTGCTATATATACATGGCCACAGACTACATAGGTTCTTCAAATATATATTCAAAGACGTAGCAGTGATGTTTGCTGAGCTTTTGTCACCATTTTTCTGAAAGCAATGATGAAAATATCGACAACTTTATTTATATTTTCCTGAAATTATTCGTATTTGGGAATCCCCGATACAGATATAGGGGTGTAAAGATATTTCTTACCAAAGTGTTCGTCCAATATTGATAATTTCTAGAAAATTTTCGTAACCCTTCAATATCCGTTATTTTCCTTCACAATTTATGGAATATTTGGATACATACGGATATTATTTGGATATCTCGATAGATATATCCGTCAAATATCTACTAAATTTCTATGTATAAGAAAATGAAGAAAAAGACTTTTTTTTAAAAAAATAAAAGAAAATTTTTTTCTCGTTCACATAAATTATTTGTTTTTGGCAATTGACACTTTCTAGCCATGAATCAAACTAGATAGCCAAAAATTAGTCAGGAATCTTGTTTTAAAAAAGAAAAAAAAAAATTGTTAAGAATTTAAGCATGTGAAAAGAAAATCAAGGTGGTTATGTCATTTTTACTATCACTCTCCCCAAATGCCATACGACATATATTTACATACTCACGAACAATATCCACCTTCTTGGATAAATCCAAACTACCTAATTTACGGAGCGTCAGTGGAAAAAGATTAATCAATGTACATGTGGCATCTCAATAACTATTTTCAAAATTATTCAAGCATTATTCTTTAGAAATATATTATTTAGATCAGGATAGTTTGCAAAGTTATGCCTTTGAACCTCCAAGGAGTTCATTTTGGTATTGAATTTAAGATGTATGAGGAATGTTTGTATTTGATTATAGACCTTGTGTGCTTTTATTGTTATATAAAATGTTATGAGATTCTAAAATTTAGACTAAATGAAGTTGTTACTATCAAAATATATTTGTTAACAATTAATCGTTTTTATATAATTTGCGCTTTACATGAATTTTTTCATATACATAATTTTATGCTAAAAAATAAATCAATTTATGAATTATTTAGTTTTTTTTCATTTTCTATAATTTCACTTGAAATTTCCAATATTTTATGCAAATATTCATAATTTTTCTCATTTTTATCGATATCGAAAATATCAGTCAATATTTCCGCAAATTCAGACTCTTGATATTTCTGTCGTATCGATATTTTTATCATTGAAAGCAACTACTACAAGCACCATGCTCTGGCCTTCAAAGGTACAATATTTCTATCCATTTTGTAATTCTTAGTGAGTCAGATAGAAGTCCTAAATATGACAAGTGTTGATTTTTTTTTTCTTTTTTCAGGAGGGGGGAGCTGTCATGAATTTATATTTCGTGGACTTACTGTGATAATCAGAGTATATGTTTATTTGATTATTACTATGTGTGTCTGTTGCTCTTCTTTAGTTTTGTTATGTACTAATTTCGTGTCGTGTAAACAAAATGTTAAATTTTGACAATCAGGAGCATACATTTCTTTCTTTGTAGTAGAAACATATCAATTCTAACTAGTTATACTGATGCTAAATTCTATTGATGTTGTACGAATGTGGTGTGGTGATTCGGATATAGTTCTCTTTAGTTCTTTCATTTTACCAAGTTATTGATGGAGGTAAAGATGTGGTGACGTGATTCAGATAGATTTCTCCTAGTTTTATTTTTCTAATTTTTATTCCCTTTAAATGAACTTTGGACATCATTTTCTTATTAGGCGACATCTAAAGCGACTGTAGAAGTTAGAACACGGAAGACACATTAGATGTCGCCTTTTTAGGAGATGTCTAAAGTTCAAATAGATGTCGCTCGTAAAAGCGTTGTATAAAGGGGTACTTTTCCCAACACCTGTCTAGACGACATGGCGTCGTCTATGGCCTTAGATGACACTTTCCGGGTGTCGTCTAAGTTGTTTTTTTGTAGTATGTGATTTAGTTACTTGATTTAGAGCTAATTTCTAGGTAATTAGTTTCCTGATACTTGTGTAAATAGTTGTCTATTTTCCTATATGAGTGTAGTCTACAAATTAGTTGTAAAGCTCTATTCTAATGATACGAAAATTGAATTACATTTCCAAATTTTAAGTAGTATTTTTCAACTGCAACCGGATGTAAGCACCATTGGGTTGGGACCCACTGATGATCCAAGCAAGAACTGTAGGATTGTGCCCCGTTAATGAGGTACTCTCTTTGGAATTTATTGAATATAATAACGAGTTAGATTCTTCCAATTATTTGAAAATTTTTCTTGCATTGCGCACTTCGATTCCGTTTTCTCTAACAGGTGTTGAAGTTGAAAAATGAAGTACAAGCAATTTGGAACCTTTTTATGGAATGGAAAATTATCTCACTCGGAAGTGGATTTTTTAAATTTAAGGTTCCGTTTGGTTCGCAAGTTTGAGTTGATATTTTGAAGTTGAAATAGTAAATTTTATTGACTTTTCAGAAAAGACAAAAAACTTTTTGGAAAAAAGACAGACTTTTGAGGAAAAAGACAAAATTTGAGTTGAAAAGTTGGGATTGAACTTGCGAACCAAACGGAGCATAAGTTTTCGTCTTTGAAATGAAGGCAATACCAAGAACACTCAAGAAAATATTTGAATTCTAACAAGCTAATTGAGAAGAATAATGGAGGATTTTCTTATTGAAAACAAGAACAAGACAAGACAGATTCACAGACATTCAAGAGGTCTGCTAGCTCTCCCAAGGGTTTCCCCAATTTCCCACTAATCATTCCGCCCTTTACTTTCCACCCGTATCCCCCTTTTATATACTAAACTGACTACTAACAAACCCACTAATTGGTTATGCTACTAACAAACTAACTAATAGCCAAATCCAATCAGAATATTGGCATGCACAATTACTTTTTTATATTGTATAAGAGCTAGTACTCCAAATTGCTCAGATCAAAACAACACGACTAATGATGTTTATGAACGTTATACGAGGCTTCTAGTAGATGTTTACCTGTCTACAATTCTTCTTGATTCTTTACTTGTGGAAAGAGAAGGTTTTGCCTTTTGTGCTTCTCTAGATTATGAAAATCAACTAGATTGTTCCACAAGTGTTTTTCTATTGAACACACGATTGAGGATTGTAGTCATGGAGAAGAGAGAGGATCAGAACTTGGAACCAAAGAAAAATACAACCGTACGGAACATACAAGTCTACGTACCGGTATAAATATCCACTCTAAGAGAGGAGCAAGCCCCAGATAAAGTGTGATATAAAAACAAATCTATTTAAAATGAATGAGAAAGTCGGCAGAAAAGGCAAGGAAATAGAAACCATTGAGGTGGACGTATCAAGAAGGCCATTTAAATCTGCCTTTAGACATTACTAAAGATTCTAGAATCCAGAGTGGTGAAAAGCCGTAGACATGTGTCCCTCTCCAAGCATTGTCATGAATTCAGGTACCGGATTTGCAGGTTCTTGGAACAGGAGTCCGAAAGACAAAATCTCAACCGTTTGTAAATAGAGTACTGTTCCTCTATTGACTGATGGTGCAATTTTAGGTGCAATAGAAGCTCGAGTATGGCGCCACCAAGGGTAGTTCATTCATGAGTACAAACGTTCAATGTCAGATTTCCTTTCATCTCCCCTTTGAACCTCAAATCTATTTATCCAACAATAAAGACTATTTATTTATTACACATATCTGATGTCCTGAAATTTTTTATTAATATAGATTTGTTACAAGCAAATAGCAACAAGATGATCGGAAAAATAGCTTTAATATTATGCATCAAGAAGTATGCGGAAAGATATAATATTGAAATGATAATCTAAATTGAGAGTCCGCGGTCGTGAAGCGGAGGTGGGCACTTTGACTACTTCGGTATGCCTGTAAAGTTCATCTATTTTCACTCTTGTAGGATAGTTTGTATTGACTATTGGAATGGGGCTTTCTGAGTAGAAACATTAGTATATATGAGGGGTTTATCACATATATTGGATCAGACTAAAGTGATATTGATTTATATAATAATTCCATTTAAAATAAAGCAATTCACTTTGACGAATATTCTTGTAAACATCTTAATCTTGAGTGAATAAATGATTGTATATCTGTGTGATGTATCTTTTGATTTATCAAAGGGTTACGCACCGAAGAAATGACAACTTGTACTCGATAAGTTGGAGATTCATTGTATAGAGGATGACAATGTTATTTATAGATATAGAATCTATAGTTCTTTCACGAGAGTCAATGATTTTTTCCAAGTGTCATTCGGAACTTGATTAAACAATATGAGATCTCGGTCATTCTGTAATTTGTTTATTGAATTATTTTCTATCTGTGGAGGATTTCATAAATAGAGTTTGATCAAGATGAAATGACATATATTTTAATGATAAAATAATTGAGAAGTTAAAATGGAATTTTAACCTTAATCTTAATTATGAATATCCTATGGGGATTTTATATTATAATATCCATAATGTACAAAAGCCCTGTTAATGAGATTTCGTAATTCAGTATAGAATCAAATAGTTCAGCTTCATACTTATAGTGGAGTAGTCATTGAGTTTAAATATGTAGATAAATTAATATGGGTTAATTAATTTCTCTATTATTATTTTAGCTTTCACTTTATATGTCCATTGAGTCCCCTTACTAGCTCACAAATTCCAAGAAACGTCACGGAATAATTTATGGTTATCTGGCACCATGTTAGAACTGTTCCAGATCGAACAAGATGAAGCAAGAAAACGCCACCCCCTCCCATGGGTGTAGGTGTATGCCACAGGGGCAATCTCAGTCAGGGACTATACACATGTGGCAGATGATGCAATCTTTGGTTGTTTCAGATAATTCTGTGAAGAATTAATTTTACCAGTAAAGGAATTTTTAATTTTAGAAATTATCTTGGATAAGATGATAATATTTGAAATTTAAATTTTGAATTAAATTGTTATCTTTGGATAAATATCACAATTTGATTTAAACTTAAATGTAAATAATAATTTAAGTTAAAGATTGTTATCTTTGGATAAAAATCACAATTTAATTTAAATTTATACATAGATAATAATTTAAATTAAAGGTTGTTATCTTTGGGTAAATATTGCAATTTATTTTAAATTTAAAAGTAGACAAGATATTATCTTGGATTAGATATTCTCTACGAATTTGAATTTAAATAAATGGATAATTATCCGTGGATGTGGATAATCTTTACTTAAATAAAAGACAATGGTTGTCAAAAATAAATTAATTAAATATTTATCGGTAGCTATAAATATTTGATTGATGGAGCAATTTTTTACTAAGGGAACTAATGGACTAAAATGAACCATTATCTAACTGAGTGACATTTTGTTTTTATTTCAGGAATTCTCCATAGAAACAAAGGTTTTTGGGATTGAGAATTAAGAGATGGTAAAGAAAAAGGAGTACTACTTCGTGACCATAAATTCTACCAAGTGTGCCCACACACCCTTGTATGTGGAAGAGTCATAACAGGGAAGATCAACTGGTTGGTGCTCAAAATCTGGAAGCTTGCTGGATCATCCATACTTGATTGTCAAACCGGTATGTATTCATGTAAATTAATTATTGTAAATAGCAACATAGGTTTGTTCAATCCTATTAGTATGGTAAATAAAATTTAAAATCCACCATATTAGGTTTTCCGCAGCATAAATTATTTTCTCCAATTTTTCCTTCAAAACAGGGGTAAAAGATTTCAGCAAATGGCAACATGCCAGAGACTAATACCACTCGAGCTAAAGATTTAGTAGTTGAAGCCATTTCCGAGGATTAGAGCTCCTAAGCAAATGCTGAACTCAACAATCATATATATACTAAGAAAGGGATGGAATTTATCATTTCAGATTCATGAAAAAAGTTAGCAAAGCAAGAAACTTTAAGTAAAAGAATGAACCAGGCGTTGGAAGAGAAAAGGACGATTTACAAATATAGCCATTTTAGAGACCTTAGTTTAAAAATTGTCGTATAACGAACTTATTTGAAAAAATGAACAAAGTAATAACCACCTATTTCATATTGACTAATATACCCATTCATTTTAAATTAGGAAAAAAATATATATATCTTAGTCCCTCCTAAAAATCAGCACTTTATTTTCAAAAAAATAAAAAAAAAAAGGTTGGAAAATCCCTACATTTTTACGGTACAGAAAACCCAAAGCCATTTTTTTTTTTTTTTTTTGTTTCATTTCTCCCATCTTCCACACATCCATTTTCCCCCATTCTCCCATGTTCGACTAATTCAATGGAAAAGGAGCCTCCATTTTGTCACAATGGCAACATAATAAAACCTAAAAAGGCCACCATGGTTTGAGGAGAAGCATGTACCTCCATCACCGAGGCTTTCTTTACAAATCCCATCAGGGGATAAGGACCCATAATTGATTCCATCAACGTCTACGTATAGAGATGCTGAAAAGGTACATATTGATTTGGTCATTATCTGTTAGATAATTTCTCTAGGATTTGAGGAATTTTGGTTTGTACCATGTAAAAATTTTATGGATTTATTGGCTTTAGGGTATTGCATCAGAATGATATAGATTGATTGGTTTAAGATTTTGAGTCACACTACAACAGAATGTCGATACCACGACGGTTAAAAACCGTCGTGGTAATATTTCCACGACGGTTTTCTAACCGTCGTGGATTCCATAGTCGTGGAAACTTTTCAGATTCCACGACGGTTTTTTACCCGTCGTGGAATAGGTAAAAATAGGGCCAAAATTTGATATTTAGCAGCATATACCACGACGGTTTTTATTGGAAACCGTCGTGGTAATGAAGATACCACGACGGTTTTACCTATAAACCGTCGTGGTTAGAGCCTTACCACGACGGGTTCTATAGGCCACCGTCGTTGTAGTTCAGCTTACCACGACAGTTGATGACAGTGGTTTAAAAACCGTCGTGGTATATTACCTACCACGACGGTTTATAAAATCCACCGTCGTGGTAGTTCTTCTTACCACGACGGTGGCTGACACGGAGCTACAAACCGTCATGGTATTGTTGCCATACCACGATGGTTTTTATAATCCACCGTCGTGGTATTTCGTTTACCACGACGGTGATTGATATAAACAAAAAACCGTCGTGGTATTTGACGTACCACGACGGTTCTGATGAAAATAGTCGTGGTATATTGATTTCAACGACGGTTTCTGTTGGAAACCGTCGTGGTATATTGTCTACCACGACGGTTTATGAAAAAACCGTCGTGGTATATTGTAACGTAAAAAAAAAAAAATATCCATTCGTGGAATTGAATACCAGTTCATTCAATCATGTTCATTCATTCATGATATGGAAAAGAATTTTTGCAAAGAATAAACTAATAACATAATTGATATGGCAAATATAATGTACAACAATCAATATAGAATGAACAGCTGCTATAAAAATGAAATTCTATTAGAGAATTTGCCTCAAGATTGTACGAAGCTCATGACATATGTAGTCCACTCTTGCCTAACAAAATTCAAATCATCTTCAGTATAAGAAGTCTTGTTTTGCAGTAAGGCAAGTCCATCGACGTTCAACGTTATTTCCCGCATGAACCCCAATACAAAATAGCCACACTGCACATTTCCTTGCTGTTTCGGGCATCGAGTAGTCTGAATCAACGTCTTGCAGTTGCGTCGCTTTGTTATTCCTCGTCCCACCATCAATTTCCAATCGTTTAGTGCCCTAGACATTTAACAAATATCAAAATCACCGGGCCACAACAATTATGGAATGTCAAATCTTGGAACTATAAATCAATTTGAGAATACTTACAACGTTATTAGCTGTTGAAAATCTTCACCCGGATCATTTCCAAGAGGATTAAAATAGAGGACAGAGTCATCCCACGGATTAATAACAGCCAGTATCCAATGTTGGCCGCTGTTATATGGCATGAAAACGAGCCGTCCCCTTGGTACGTTTGTTATGATCCGGATGATATTGTCAGCTCTCTCTCGAATGTAGGCTACGCGATCTACATTCTGTTGAAATGGCGAGACAAGGAATGGAGAGATAAACTCGAAGCGTTGATCCAATCCTGCTCTTGCACAACAATCCGATAAGTAGCTGCAAAACATTAACCAAAACCTGTTACGCGTGCAAAATCAACATATATATCTATCTTTCAAGCCAATTGGAACAATAAGCATTGTTTAAGAAAAAAACAATTACCTGATGTAAACCATTATACTGCTTGCACTGATTTCTTTAAATGTTATGAAATGGAATACATCTTCATACCCAATATATATGGGCATTTCATCGGGTTGTTGTGGTGGGCACGCAATCTGGCTACCATCCATCAAGGAACTTTGTGCGTAATAAGCCAGCGGTCTCATTCCTTCGGGAATTTCATTGAAGTCAAACGTAAGATCTTCTTCTTCCGTTTGCTGTTGTACCGTCGGTTGTGATTGTGGTTTCTTCCTCCCGGCTCTCTTTTTTATTCTTTTCCTTCCCGTTGCTTCTGGGTCGGGAGCTTGACTTGGACCTCGACTGGCCTGGCTTAAACTACTCTGAAGCATGACTAATTTTTTGGGCCAAGCAACAAAGCCCCCGACAGCCTCTTCAACATATGTAGCTTCATGCGTCGGAACCGGAAGGAGTGCACGTTTAAATTTTGGGACACTGATTGTCACTCGCACATTCCCGTCGCCCAAAGGAATCCCATGGACTGTGTCGGTTGGAACACAGTTCATGTATGCCCTGCCTATCGCAACCAAAACTTCTCCACCATTAATAAAATCCGTAAGGAAAAGCTGGCATTCCTTACTTGCATTAGGCGTGGGCTGCGGTTCCGACGCCTCGGCTTCTTTCTCGTTGAGGGTGCAACTAGCCTTGAAACTGTTGTGCTGATCAACAGTAGGTGGGGCTGCCTCCTCGGACATAGTCTCACGGTTGATACCGTGCTTCGCACAAAGTTCCTGCACCGTTCCTTCCAATGCAGCAAGCTGTCGTTTCATAAAGGCGACTTCAGGATTCTCCCTTTTTCCGCCCATGGCATTGAAGTATTGCGCTTGCTTGACAAATTTTGATTGCCCACGAAGATGACCGGAATGCTCGGGATTGCCCAAAGACTTGGTCAAAATGTCTTCTGTACCCACGGATTCGAAGCTTTCTTGGGTCTCTTGTTGTGTTAATTCGTCCTATAACAATTACACAATACGTTATTGAGCCCGTAAACATAATGGAGACAATCTTACTTTTTATTCGAAATAGGATCCGTAGACTTACTATTGCTTCGCCGATAATTTTAACCGATGCATTCTTGTACTCTCCATCGGGGTTGATCCGCGTGTCCCGCCAAATAACATGCCGGTCCGCATACTCCCCCGTCTCTTCGAACTGCAATTTAGTAAATAAAGTTAGTAAACATAAATAACACACGTAAAAAAAAAATTAAATTTAAATAGACTTTAAGCTTTTTTCCCAATTAATTAACGTACGATTGCTTGATCACGTTTCCTATAGCCGTCTCGGCCTGTGGTAGAACCGTATTTGCTCTTTTTCCTTATCTCGCTTCCTTGTTGGGATAGCCTCTTGAAATCTGCCGTCCGTCGATAGGTAATAAACCTTTCCCAATCGTCCTGGCTGATTGTTGAGTAATTGTTAACCACTTTAGCAGGACGTTGCCAGACGGTTTCTTCACCAATATGATCCCTAACAAAGGCTTGGTAAAGATCATATCTGAAACCTTTAGCCGACTCCCCACAGGACTTTAATACTTGCTTTTTGTGCGATTCATCAACCGTGAATGAAGTTTTAACTTCCAACCACACTCGTTCTTTCCTTGGTTCCAAATCAGCACTTCTAAAATCAGCAATCCAAATTGGAATGTGCTCCCGAGCTAGCACTCCAATCCAACTCTGTAGTTCATCACCTTCCTTGCCAATTGGTTGGCCTTTTGAGTCAAACGAAACCTTAATTCGTTCTCTCCTCGTCCTAACAACGTGCACTCTTTTAAGGAGAGTTGCTCTTCGCTTCCCCTCCTCGTCGGCATTGAATCTTGCAGAGTTGGTTCTTCGTGGTTTTCCAACCTGAGTTTGGGTAGACACTTCCTCCTCGTGATCATTCGACATTGTAAATCAATCTAAAACAACAAAACACCCGACATGAGTATGACAGTGGCATTTAATCGAAACTGTAGTTTGCAAACAATCACCACAAACAAATAAATTGAATTTTATCTTCGACATTCACAAATCCGAGCCTTACCTATCAATTTAATTCAATCTACAACTAATTCTCACACAAAACTACCTTTAATCAAACACGTAATATATAAACAATTAACTAATAACAGAATCAAAAAATCTTAACAAATCCGTGCCTTACCCAACCATTTCAAATCATACAAAACTACCTTCACAATCAACAAGAAATTGTAATGGTTTTCTCTGGCTTTTGCCCATTTCGGCCTTGAATATAATCAATTTCGACAACCACAATAAACAACCACACTCAACAAAATATTGTGCATAGACCAAAATTACCCACATTTTTAGCATTACCCAAGCAATATGCATTAATACAACTCACCGGATAATAGAGAGTGGGTTGTGGTCGGCGAGAGAGACTGGGAAAGTCCAAAAAACGCCCGTCGTTGGTGGAGGATGGCGTCGAATAATGGAGGAAACCGCTCGAGTGCTGCACGATGCCGTCGGAGTTTGAGTGTTCAGAGAGCTTTTGAAGATTTTAAAGGGAGGGAGCGACGAGAGAAAAATGGGGGGAGGAAATATTCTGGGTATGGAAGTTCAGGCGTATTAGAGACTGCAAAAGTGAATGGTGTTTGGGAAAATGGGGTTTTTTTTGGGTTTTATTAAAAGTGGCAAAGAGTTGAACAATTTCCGAAAATTTCAAAAATTGCCGCTAAAATATATACCACGACGGTCTCAAAAAAAAACCATCGTGGTATAATATATACCACGACGGTTAAATTTAAACCGTCGTGGTAAACACTATACCACGACGGTCTTTAAAAACCGTCGTGGTAGATTTCATGTATATGGCACCATACCACGACGGTTTAATACGAAGACCGTCGTGGTAAATTGCTGTGAGCATGCAAACCACTGGAATCTACCACGACGGTCTTCATTGTTGACCGTCGTGGTAGATTGGCGGTGGGGTCCTACCACGACGGTCTTCATTCTTGACCGTGACCGTCGTGGTAGATTGGCGTGGGGGGCCTACCACGACGGTCGTCATTCTTGACCGTCGTGGTAAATTGGTGTACCACGACGGTCAAGAATGACGACCGTCGTGGTAGATTTCATATCCACGAAATCTAACACGACGGCTCTGGAAGAAAACCGTCGTGGTATTTGATATTCGATGACGGTCGTGAAAAAAACCGTCGTGGTATATTATTTACCACGACGGTTTTTTTCATTAACCGTCGTCATAGGTAGAAAATTTCATAAAACCGTTTTTCAAATTTTTAACATAATCCCTCTACGTGCCCATACCTGTATGTTGTGCAATCATTCATTCTGGATTCTCATTTGCTTCCAAACGTATATGCATGTATAAATAATTCCCATATAATGTGTGTAATTAAAAAACCTTATCTAAATGTTTACAACGAACTTAAGAAAATAAAATATTTTGTCAAGTATTTTTTTCTGTTTTTTTTTTGGCTTCTCAACACTTGTCCACTCGACGTCCAATCGAAGTAAGTGTGAAACATCATCGTCAAAATCATCAATCTCCTCCACCGGTGGCAAACCCGTTGTAAATGATGGAATGTCGGTGCAATCGTTAATATCTTCTTGGCCATCCCGGAATATTCTTGACTTCATTGGCACAACTAAAGACAACCCTAAATTTACGGGATCCGTTGTATAAAATACTTGTACCACCTGTGACGCCATGATGAAAGGATCATTTTTGTATCCCAAGCGCTAAAAGTCCACCACTGTCACGCCGTCACTATCAACCTTAACATAATTATTGTCAGCCCACTTGCATTTAAAGAGTGCTATTCGCAAGCCGCAATAATCAAGTTCCCAAATATCTTCAATGAACCCGTAGTAATTCATGGAATTATATACCGGATTCTTGTCCTTTGCGGAGGAAATATGCATAGACTCGGCCCGTAGGGTGACACCACTATTCTGAACGGGATGCTTCTCATCTCTGTCCCGAGTGTAGAAGGAGTTGCCATTGACAAGGTACGATGTATATCTTGTGACTATCGATGATGGACCTCTGGATAGCTTCATTACGTCTTGTGAAACGCCAAGCTTCGTATGCAAATATTTTCTTATCCACTCCCGAAATGTCCGATTCTGCTCATCTTGAATCCACTTCTCACTTCTTCCTTTTCTTGGATTCGCAGCTCTTATTTCCGCCATATGAACCTGAAAGAAAGGCTCCATTTCCTTAGCATTGTGCAAAACATACAAACAAGCCTTTTCCCATTCATCTTGATTTACTGATGAATGAACGGCCGCGGATAGTCCTTTCAACGTAAATAGCCCGGTAGTTGGCAATCCTATTGGGTCCGCGTTCGACAAATACTCGGAGCAAAATTCAACTGATTCCTCGGCTATGTAGTTTTCCACTATACAACCCTCCGGCCTATTTCGGTTATTCACATATCCCTTCAAAACCTTCATGTACCTTTCAAAAGGATACATCCACCTCAAATACACCGGGCCACATAACTTAACTTCCCGAACTAAGTGCACACATAGATGGATCATTATATCGAAAAAGGCTGGTGGGAAATACTTTTCAAGCAGACACAATGTCATAACCAATTCTGATTGTAGCGAATCTAGCATCATTGGATCAATTACCTTGGAGCATATTGAATTGAAGAATGAGCATAACTTCGTAATTGAGAATCTCACATCTTTTGTTAAAACTCCCCGCAAAGCAAGAGATAATAATTGTTGCATCAAGATATGACAGTCATGTGTTTTCATTCCAACGAGCCGCAAATCTTTCATCGACACCAACCTTTTGAAGTTGGAAGAGTACCCACTTGGAACTTTAACGGAAGCAAGCCACTCACAAAGCTTTCTCTTTTCGTGTCTAGATAATGTGTGCTTTGCTGGTGGTAAGTAAGTGCCGTTCGATCTTTTCTCGGGGAGCAAATTCGTTCTAATCTTCATCTCTTAAAGGTCCAACCGTGCCTTTTCACCATCTTTAGTCTTATTTGGAATTTCAAGCAATGTGTCCACTATCGATTCACAGACGTTCTTCTCAATATGCATAACATCTAAGCAATGACGAACGTAAAGTGACTTCCAATATGGAAGTTCATAGAAGATTGACTTCTTCTTCCAAGGTCCATCGACAACTGGATCCTTACATTTCCTCTTTCCCAAAACTACCTTCACATCTTTAATCATCTCAAATACATCCTCGCCAGTCAAAATCCGAGGAGCGGTTCTTTCTTCGGTTTTGCCATCAAAAGCCTTCTTCTGTTTGCGATATCGATGATTTTTCGGCAGAACCTCCTGTGACCAAGGTAAACGGTTTTCCTACCGTTTTTCAACCGGATGGAAGATGTTTCCTTCATACAAACGGGGCATCCTATAGAACTCTTCACGGGATAACCAGATAGGTTGCCAAGTGCAGGAAAGTCGTTAATTGACCAAATCGACATTGCGCGAAGATTGAACGTATCTTGACGGTAAGAATCTCTTACTTGTAAACTATCATCCCACAACCTTTTTAGGTCATCGATTAATGGTGCCAAGTAAACATCAATGTCATTCCCCGGTTGTTGAGGGCCTGAGATCAATAATGTCAACATCAAGAACTTCCGCTTCATGCAAACGTCTGGAGGGAGATTGTAGTTGACAAGTATGACTGGCCAGGTACTATGCCGACTACTCATGTTACTATGCGGGTTCATTCCATCCGTCGACAAACCGAGCCGTAAATTCCTTGGTTCTGCACTAAAATCTGGATGATTCTCATCAAAGGTCTTCCATTGCGGTGCGTCGGCCGGATGCCTAAGCTTGCCATCGTCAACACGTTTATCATGATGCCATGTCAAACTCTTAGTATGCTGTGCATTACGGAATAAACGGCGGAAACGTGGAGCGGGTGGAATGTACCATAAAACCTTCACCGGCACTCCTTTACTACCATTCGATGGCACCTTGCCCTTCTTCCATCTTGACTCATTACAAACCGGACATTCATCTAACTCTTCATATTCTCTCCGGTAAAGCACGCAATCATTTGGACAAGCATGTATCTTCTCGTATTCCATTCCCAACGTGCTCAACGTCTTCTTCGCCTCGTACATACTAGGTGGCACTTTGTTATCCTCCGGTAAAACATCTTTTAGAAAAGCTAAAAGAGTCGTGAAACTAGAATTCGTCCACCCTCCCGACGCTTTCATATTCCATAATTTAACCAATGCCCCTAATTTTGTATATTTTGTACACCCGACATACAAGGGCGTTTCGGCATCATTAATCATTTCCTCAAATAACTCCGGACGGTGCACAAAGTTTTCTTCCAAATCATTAACCATATTGTACATATTATCATCATGACCAACGTTTTCCTCAACAATAGGCTCTTTACCTTTAGTACTAGTTGATGTATACTTAACATAGACAAAATCTTCGCCATGTAAATGCCACGTTTGGTAAGAACAAATAATCCCATAAGCGTGCAAATGCCCTCTAACATCATCAATGGAATGGGATCTATGATTACCACAAACTTGACACGGACACCGAATCTTATCGTCTTGTGTATGAGATTTCGCAAATGACAAAAATTCTTCAACACCATCTTCATATGCTTTAGTTAATCTATCAAACCACATCAATTTCCTATCCATGATTTGCGCGCAAATCCTAACCAATAAATCAAAGTTCTCAAGGTCAAGGTGTGCATATTTATAAATTGCATGCATGAATATCATTTGCATTTAATAATTAGTTACGTTATATATAAATACGTACCCCCGACAAATGCATTAATTAAATCAACATTATATTTACTAAAAAATTCCAAATAACATAATACAAATAAAAAACCGGCCCAGGTTATTTAACATAAAAATCCAAAATAAAAATACATCGTCATTTTAAAAATACATTGATTAGGATTTAACTGATAAATCAAAACTAAAAATCCAAACTACAAAAAACACCAATCGATCTAAAAATACAATGATTGTGATCACTGACTAAACACTTTGCAGTATTTAACGTATCAAAAGCAATCCAAAAAAATACAGGACAAAATTAATATTCTGGGTTCGTAAATAAAAAATTAATACAGATCGAGGAAAACATCAAAAAGATGAGTTAATTTGTGTCATCATGACTTACAAGAATGATGATCGACCAGTGGATGGTGGTGGGTGGCGTCTAACAGCGGCGAATGGAACTGTTGTCGGAGCGATCTGAGCTGATTTTTTGTTCACTTTAGCTGGCACATGTATCGATGTTGGAAAAACAGGGCTACTCGCTCTGATTTGTGTGAAGAAAAAGGACGATGATTCCACGACGGTTTCCATGAAACCGTCGTGTAAATCTTGACTTCCACGACGGTTTTATTTAACCGTCGTGTAATACGCGATACTTCCACGACGGTTAAATATAACCGTCGTGGAAGTCGAGACTTACACGACGGTTCTAAGGAACCGTCGTGGAAATTCATACTTCCATGACGGTTTTAAACACCCGTCGTGGAAGTCTCGACTTCCACGACGGTTTTCGGTGACCACTTTTTGTTCCGTGTTTTTTCCTCATCATCCACGACGGTTTTTAAATAACGGTCGTGGAAGCTCCGTCGTGGTATCAACATTCTGTAGTAGTGTCAATAATTCATATACTTCGTTTGGAATTGATATTGATTTGGTCATCATATGTTTGACTGTTAATTTAGGGTTTTGAATTTTTGGATTCTATATATTATTTTTATCTTTTTTGTATTCTCATCTTTTTTTCCTAAAAAACTATCACATGTAAATGTTTTGAGTACAATTTTTTCACGTAAGACATGTAAGTACTGTTACTGTTTTGAGTTTTTGTAGTCTTGCACAACGGTTTTGAATTTTTCGATTCTATAGATTTGCCATGTTGGTGATTATATTGATAATAAGGATTCGGAGTTCATAAAGTGATCATTATTTTTTTTTCCCTCCATATTTCATTAAAATTATGGTTGGTCCTTATATTATTTACGTACTGCCAATTGAAGGTTCGTGGTTTACTCTTTTTCATAATTGCCAATCTTAATGTTTATTGGTTTGTTATTGACTCGGTTTTTTTTTTTTTTCGTTTGAATTATACAAGCAGGGACAACTTTTGAAGCAAAAAAAGTAACGGACTAATAAAAATATCAACCTCCACTTTAAAGTAGAAGTTATTAAAGATATCATATTGATGAGGTCAATACTATATTTTGTTGAGAATATCATATTGATGAAGTCAATATGCTATGACCTTCATTTTCACTACTACAAATATGGGATTCCATGACGGTACTTCGACGACCGTTTTTTAAAAAACCGTCGTGTAAAATTCGCAAAAACACGGAGCGAAAATTTTTTTACGAAAACCATCGTGGAAAGGCTTGCTTCCACGACGGTCTTTTAAAACCGTCGTGGAAAAGCACGATTCCACGACGGTTTCTGTAAACCGTCGTGGTAGCCTAGCCGCTTCCACGACGGTTTTGAATAACTGTCGTGGAAGCGGATGCTTCCACGACGGTTTCTAATAACCGTCGTGGAAGATTGCAAAAAAAAAAAAAAAAAAAAAAAAATTTTTTTTTTTTTTTTTACCTTCCACGACGGTTTTTAGAACCGTCGTGAAAGGTCATGCTTCCACGACGGTTCAAAAAACCGTCGTGGAAGCTAAAAAAAAAAAAAAAAATTTTTTTTTTTTTTTTTTTTGCAATCTTCCACGACGGTTATTAGAAACCGTCGTAGAAGCATGCTCTTCCACGACGGTTTTTTAAAACCGTCGTGGAAGCTTCGACTTCCACGACGGTTTTCGGAAACTCTGTTCCGCTCCGTGTTTTTGCCGCATTTTCCACGACAGTTTTTTGAAAAACGGTCGTGGAAGGGTCTTTTTTCACAAATTTTGTTTTTTAAATTTTTGGACTCTACCACGACGGTTTTCCCAAAAAACCGTCGTGGTAGGTACTAAGGCGGGAATTTTGAAAACTTTTGAATTAAATTCAATTTTTTGGAGCATGTATTAAAACCCAAAAAAATACCCTCTTTCGCACCTCATTACATTCTGAGCATTTTTCACTCTCTAATACACACTCTAACTCCATACCCAAAGCCACCCAATTTCGTCCCTCGATCTATTTCTTTCTCTCCGCTCCCTCCCTACTTAAAATCTCCAAAAACTCGCTCTATCTCACCACGCCTCCTCTCTCTATCTCACCTCTCAAATTTTTCTCTTGGCTCCATTCTATGATGGCCTCCTCTACCACTCATATGGCCTCCTCCATTCTCCTACGGGTCCACCAAGGAACTCATGCGGCTTTCCCTCTCTCTCTCGCCGCACTCCGCCCGTACCCACGCTTGACAAGCCGGTAAGTTGTAATGTATATTGCTTGGGTAATGCACGGATTTGGGAATTTTTCGTCCAAAATGTTGATTTTGTTGATTGTGGTTGTTGATAAAAGTTTCCATCCAAAATGTTGATTTTGTAGATTGTTGAGTTGGGAATATTCCGTCCGAAATGGCCAAAATCCGTCCCCTACATTTTCGGTGATTGTTTATTGTGGTTGTGTTTTAAATTGAATTAAATTGGTTGGGTAAGGCACGGATTTGAGAATTTTTCGGAAAAAAAAAGTGTTGATTTTGTGATTTAAATATTTTTGGGAAAATGAAACGAATTCGTAAAATTTTTTTTTTTTTTTTACCTACCACGACGGTTTTTAGAAAACCGTCGTGGTAGGTTCGTAATTTTTTTTTTCGTTTTTACCTACCACGACGGTTTTTTCCAAAAAACGGTCGTGGTAGAAACCGTCGTGGAAGATTACCTTACCACGACAGTTTTTTACGTAGAACCGTCGTGATATGTTCTTAAATGTTCGTTTTTAGGCCCTATTTTTGTCTATTCCACGACGGTTAAAAAACCGTCGTGGAATCTGAAAAGATTTCACGACCCTGGATTCCACGACGGTTAGAAAACCGTCGTGAAAATATTACCACGACGGTTTTTAACCGTCGTGGTATCCATATTTTGTAGTAGTGTTTAATATGTTATGTTATTTGTAGTTTATTTTATATATTCATTGTTGTATCTTATTGACGAGGTTAATATATTATGAATCTATATTTAGTTTATGTGTAATATTTTAAATGACAAGGTCAATTTGATAATGATTCTTTTTTTTTTTTTGTGTATTTATTTTAATTTTGTCTTTTGATTTCTTATAAATTTATGTTGATATGAATTAATTAAATTGATCAATATAATTTTATCAAATAATGCAGATGCAATCTCATAAATGTGTAAAGGTTAAAAAAAATTCATACATCCCACAAAAATCATAAAAAAAGGACGTCCTCTTTAAAAACCAAAACACCCGCAACAATAAAATACTGTTTTTAGAATATCTAAATAAAAAGAAAAAAAGAAGAAGAAGAAGAAGAAAAACCCTTCCTTCATAACGTACTATGAGATCAAGCATAAAAATTCTTCCTCCCCGGAAAAAAAAACTGCCTAAAATAACTAACTAATTTAAAATTGATATATATCGATATTTAAATTAACAAACATGCTTCCTTAATTGAAGAAGTTAAATATGGTGTAAAACAAAATATCAGAAAAAAAATTTTTCCCGTAAAAAGATAAACCGAATTTTAAATAGAAAACATATCAGAAAAATTAGGAAGGGAAAATGTGGAAAAGAAAGATAGTGTAATTCAAAATTTGTTCAAATTTTTTAAATACGTTTAAAAGTGTTTATTTTTTAAAAGGGGTGTTCAAAAATAGACATTTTGTGTAAATACTTCAAGAGAAAAAGACCTCTTACAAGCATAGGGTTTGTAAGGAGACATGTATTTTTGGGAAAATTTTAACTTCTCTTCAATTATTTATAACTTTTTATTTGGTTTACTTATTTTCCTCTAGTTTAGTTTTGCTCTTTTTTGTTTTAGGTTTTTAAGTTTTTTTTTTTCGCCTTTTATTTTTAATAATTTTTTCTCAGTTAAAAAAAATTTGTGGATGAAGAAGACAACATTAATGCTCAATCAAAGGGGTGGAAAATCACATTTGCCAACTAAAAAAGTGATCATATAGTTTTGCTGGTCTCTACGTAATAGTTTGTGATTCTCAATGATAAGTTGTTGAAGAAAAGTACATAATAGCATTACACAATCAAAGGAAAATAACAGTCATCAATTAAAATCATCGTCATCGTAGTCATATTATTATTTTATTATGAGTTTGTTATATGAAAACCTGATTATGCTGATCAGTTTTATACATGTATGTGTGTGTGTGTATATATATATATATATTTAATTTAATCTAAAATGGATATCCATTTAACTTGTTTTGATCAGGGGCAGTGGTGGAGCCACATTGACCTAGGGCACTGCCCTCCGGCCCAATAGGCTCATTTGTTTCATTTTTTTTTTAAATCCCCGAAATATTGAAATTACAAATTTACTTAGATTTTTTTGAAAAATTTTGATTATATCCAATATTTGACTTATTAATGTATATTATTTCACATTTAAAACTCCAAATAAACAAAAAGTCAATTACACTATTTAAATTCATATTTTAGGGTTAGTTTGGTTGATGAGTTCAAACTCATCACCATCAACTCAATTTTTGTCTTTTTCCCAAAAGTTTTTTGTCTTTTCTGAAAAAGTAAACCAAAATCACTATTTAAATTTACAAATCTTAACTCAAACTCATACACCAAACTCTCTCTTAGACCTCTTGAACTTGATTAAATTAGATTACAAAGTTATATAATAAGGAAAGAAAAATATCAAGTCGAATACTTTTTCAATTTAAAATATAGTTTCATTAACCCCCGCACTGAGAAAATTTTTTGGCTCCGTCAATTATTCAAGGAGGGCATGTTGTTCTATAGTATCATTTTATGTCACAAAAGAAAATTAACAATTAGCTAAAGACTCCTCTTGCTATTTTTTCTTATTTAGCAATAATTATATGGGAAAATATAGTTTACCCTCACTTTTCTCGCTAATCATAAAGTTGGCAAGTATATAAGTCAAGCCTCTCGGATATTCTCACCACAAATTTTGTTGTGATGATTTGACCATGGAATCTACATTTTCAAAATCTCGCTCCTAGCAAAAGATCAAACACCATGTATGAAGCAACTTCTTCCCTCAAGTCGGATGGCACAAGGAGAACTAGATTAGGTTGATTGATCCAGAAAACGATGAATGTTATTCACAACTTATATATATTTTTTGACGATGTACAAAAAGTGATACTCTATATAATGGATTGATTATACTTGTGTCTCACCGATAATCTCCACAAGAGCAAAATCCATCCTTGAAGTGATGGAAACGATTAGCATCTCTAACAACGATCTCCCTATTGACAAGCTTGGTTGCTGAATGACAATTCAGGCATGCCCTAAGATTTTTGGTTATCCTAAGCGTAGTACCGGGTGCAGTACTAATAAGGCCATAAGCAATGGCTATCCTCTCATTATGATTACAGAGGGTCTCCTCGTTTTCTTCGTAGTTCAAGTCGTGTAAAACCGACTCTGTATGTGGCACAAATCCTGCCTCCTTCAACCTCCTCTCCAGATTTTCAAGCTCCTCGAAAATCTCCTTAGACCTTGGATGTGACTTATCTCCCACGCGAAATCCCTGTAGTTCTCCATTGATCTCAATCGCACTATAACCAAGATCTTTACTTAGCCCTTTCCCCTTCATCACAGCTCGTATCTTTGCAACACGATCCCACATACGAGCTGTGGCATAGATATTCGAAAGTTGCACAAAGTAGCCCGTGTTATTTGGGTCTAAGGAGAAAAGCTTCTCTGCAGCATATTCTCCAATTGTCACATGGCGATGAATCTTGCAAGCATTCAGTAGCGCTCCCCACACACTTGCACTGGGTTCGATTGGCATGTTCATGATGAAACGATAAGCCTTCTCCACATAGCCTGCACGTCCAAGCAGATCAACTAAACAAGAGTAATGCTGGTTTTGGGGCTTAATGGCATAGTCTTTCATGCAGTGGAAAAGCTTCCATCCTTCTTCCACGAGCCCCGAGTGGTTGCAGGCTGTGAGAAGCGCAAGGAAGGTGACATCATTTGGGGGAACTCCAGCTTGCTCCATAGTGTAGTAAATATCGATTGCTTCTCGTCCTCGACCATGCAATCCGTAACCAACAATCATTGCACTCCAGACGAAGACATCTTTACCAGCTGTTCTATCAAACACTTCACGGGAAAAATCAACGTCTCCGCACTTGGCATACATATCAATTAGGGCCGTGTTAACAAAAATGTCAGTTTTGTACTCGGTTCTACCCACATAATCATCCATCCATTTCGCTAGTTCAAGAGAACCTACTTGGGCAACCCCCAAAATAGCAGACCTCAAAGTGATTGAATCTGTCCTCATGTTCTTGGCATTCATCTTTCGGAATAGCTCCACAGCTTCCTCAGCATAACCATTCTTTGCATAACCAGAGATCATCGCATTCCACAAAATTAAACCCGGTTCTTCCAGCTGATTGAAAAACGACCTGGCAACCATGACTTGCCCACCTTTAGCATACATGGCTGTGAGCGAAATGAGCAAGTCAGGTTCTTGCTCAAGACCCAACTTAATTAAACAACCATGGATAGCCTTTCCTTGCTCCAAGTCTTCTACATCAGTGTAAGCCCTGAGAACACTAACAAGGGCAATCCAATCTATCTTGACATTTGATCGTCTCAATTGACTGAAAACTCTCAAAGCCTCCATAGGTTCTCCATTCTGTGTATAGCCTGAAATGATTGAAGTCCACGAAACAATCGACCTATCACATAACCTGTCAAACACTGTCCTAGCACGACCTATTCGACCACATTTCGCATAAAATGCCACAAGACTGTTCTGCACAAACACATCACATTCAAACCCATGTCTAAATATCTGCCCATGTACCCGACGACCAAATTCAAGCGCCTGTGATCCACTGCAAGCTTTGAGCACATTAGGAAAAGTAAAGCAATCTGGGCTAACCCCCATTGCTTGCATCCTTGAGTACAGGTCAATAGCATCTCCAAACATATTGTGCTTCGAATAACCCCTAACCATCGCATTCCACAAAAACACATCGGGGTCACTAAATTTATCAAACACCTTACGGGCATAACAAATGTATCCGATATCCGAGCTTACGTTCACCAGTTTCGTAATCAAGAAACCATTGTGTCGCAGACTTGAAACAAGTAACTGGGCATGGACTTGATCCACATGCTTTTTGTCAGTTGAACTACCAAGGAGAGATGCATAGAATGAGACATTACCGCAGCAATAGAAGAGGCTTCCATGGTCGCTGGAAGGGGATATGACGAGAGGTGAAGACAAATTTTGCTTGACAGAGGTGAATACGGATGCTGGAAATTTAAAGGATGTTAATGTTCGAAAAATTATCGCTTGGACTTTGAATTGTGGGAAAAACAAAGAACTCAAAATGGAGGAAGAGTATGGGATTTCCTTAATGAGAAATAGATTCAGAGCCATGCTTCACGGCGTTTTGGCCTCCGAAACAAACCCATAAATGATCAATTTCTTCACATTTGGGCATCTTCCCAGAAATCCAGCCATGAGCCACCCTTCCAGAAAGAGATCATTTATTACAGTCCATCCAAGTTCTAATGCAACAACATTCTCGTAACGAGACAACCCCTGCAAGCCACAATGAAGTACCACATCTTTAGACCATAACACAAGAAAAGTAAAACATAGCCTTGTCTTGTGAATTTATACACGTTAATTTTTCATTCATTAGACAAAAAGTTACTGTCTCGCTAATTAAAATACAATTCAGTTGCCACAATTGAAAATACCATTCACTTATTACATCTTACTTCGGTCTGAAATCCAGTTCACCTATTAACTCTCATTCTCTAATTTGCTGCATAAGAATTTAAACATAATCACAAGCAAAGTTTGCATGTTCATTTAACTGAAACAAGAATTGGAAGATATTACACATGATAAGGAATAACCTTAAAGTTGAACTTCCTCTATTAGTTTAGCAAGTAAATTTCTAGATCCTAAACTAGTTTAAATGTACGATGCTGAACAAAATATCCAAATACCAGGTTTTTAATCCTAATAAATTTTACACAAAAGATCCGAGTATCAATCTGGTAAAATGTTAGCTTTCTATCATACTTGAAGCTGAAACCTCATGGAGCTGAAACCTCATGGAGAGGCCTCTGTAATTTGTAAATGCCCAAATCATACCTACTAGGGAGTATGAAATGAATGCCTAAATCCGAACTCCCAAGAAGGATTTCGAGAACGTTTGCTTTTTAAAAATGTCAAACAATTCTGTTAAAGCCATTGGCATTACTAGAACGAAACATTGTTTGTCTGGAAAACATCGACACAGCCCAAAAATTTCAAGAACCATTATTATTTAATGTGACTAAATCTACCCGCCCACATAATTAATGAGTGACATTGAAAGCCCTGATAATCCATCAACGGAGAAAATATCAAAAGAATATGGCAAGCTCTTAGGTTGAGAAACATACAACTCAACATTGTAACAGACATCAAAATAGGAAGGATTAAAGGATTTGATAACGGACAAGCAGTCACCATGACAGAAATTTCACCCATACAAACTGGGGTGAAACAAATAAAAGAAAAAATCGCCAAAATGATGCAGAAATTGAGCAAAAATTGGGGATTGGGGCTCAAATAAATGTAGAAACAATAGTGTCAGAAATCTCATGAATATTAGAACTCACCTTCTTTGGTGGCGTGAGAGAGAGCAAAGCTGGACAACCTGAAGGATCTAGCACCTGACTAAGGAAAGAAGTAGAGTTCGTGTTAGATGAATAACAGATTCTAAAAGTGAGTTAGTAAAATATAAGGACCCACAACAACTCAAGCAATGAGTTTCATCAAAACAAAAAAAACAAAAACAAAAAAAAAAAAAAAAAAAAAACGAATCATGACAGTTAATTTTAAGAAGCCAAAACCATTTAGAACTTCAAAAGTAACACCAGAAACAAAGAGGGCATCCAGATCTTACAAAAATGCGTGTAGCAATGAAAACCAGCCTTGGAACCAAAATCCTTAACTTATGTAAAACCGGCAATCCATAAAACTTTGAATACATTAACTACTAAGTCCATACATGACAAAATCATTGCTAACACAATCTTTTCTGAAGAATTCGCCATAATATATCTAATCCATGCATAATATCATGAAAAATATATACAAATTTTTGGCTGCTACTTAGTATCGGCAATAGGTTTGAAAAGTATCTAAAAATATCAAATTTAGACAGTTGTATCCATTTTGGATTATATTCCATTTTGAGAGAGTTGAAAAGGCACTATCTCGTTGAAAGGTTCTATACATCTTCCCTTTCTCAAGGCATTTCTTAAGACAAAGAAGCAAAATTCCTACGGCGCCAAGTACAAGGAATTCATATGGAGCCGAGTTGAAAAAATCAAGAAGCAAAATTCCTACCGTGCCGAGTACAAGGAATTCAGTTCCAACAAATCCAATGGACTCGCCAAAGTGCAAGGTGTTAAATTATGTGCTCAAACGTTTGAAAAAGGCATACTTTAGATTTAAAAAAGCCTCAGAGAGAACATATGTCCTTTAGAGCAGATAAGAATGAAAATTAAACATTTTTTGCAAAGCTTCACTTAGTTGAATGCAGATAAGAACAAGCACACTGCAGTCTCAATGGGAAATAGTATTTAGCATAAACGAGTCCAAAAATGGTGTCAAATGTTCATATGCAATTCAGTTATCAAAAAGCTGGAGGTAAGTAAGTCTTATCTAAATTCCTCTTTGCCTCAAATCAATGTCATATGCTGTAATCAGCTTTATCACAAGAAGTGAACCACAAAACAAACGAATCATATATATATATATATATATATATATTTCACTTAATTTAGTATTGAATAATACCTTAACTATCCAAGAAATTGAAATGACCATAACAATGAGGAAGAAAATTCCTCTAATGCCGCTTGGTATATCAGCCACACTCAAAAAATGGGATGAACAACGCCAAATAGATTAATTTTCAATTAAAAAACAGATCTGTTTCACATACATCACCAAGCTAAAAACCAATAAAACAAAATTACCTAATACAACTCCACATAAATAACAAGAAACTAAGCCAAACAGTTACGAATTCAGATGACTAAGATTGCACCTATATAAACTAAATATCTATATATATATGTATATATATCAGATGACTGAGAAAACTACCAATTACTCTTCTACAGACTTATGATACAGTCAATTGGGATAGTATAGAAAAAAAAACAAAAAAAAAAAACTTTCCGCTCAACCAAACAGTTATAAATTTAGTTAATTTCCCCCTCCTTAATCCCCTCTATGTTTCCTCAATTTGCGTTTTATGTCGTGTTCATAATTGGTAGTAAAGTGTATATCCATTTTAATCTTACAGATTACGATTAGAATCTATTCACCTAGCAATATTCTGCAATGAACTCAACAAGTAAAAGACAATCCTAAAGCTCAAACAACATTGATGCAACAATAGCAAACCAAACTTCAAGCTCTGTCGATTTGTTAAAATAACCAAAGATTTCGAACTCTCAAAAAACAATATATAATTGCGTTGTTTTGAAGAGTTTTATCCAATGAGCTGCTAAGTCCGATTTTCTTTAAAATAATTAATCCCTTCCATCTATTCATACTCATGTTAGTATTGCTTTGTTTTCCAGTCTTTTTCTTTCTTCTTCTTTTTTTCAGTAAAATAACAATGATTTTAATTTTTAATCAATATTAAGATTGAACAAGTTATATTTTTCCTCCATAAAAAAGCCAAAACTCACAAATCCAATGGAAAACTGAACCAGAAATTTCGAGCGAAATGCCCATTACAAGCAAAAGAACATGCAAGTAAAGAAAGCAGCCTAGTTAAAATGCTTGTTATCAAACAGGAAAAAAATATGTATATATATATTTTCACATCAAGCATTTTAACAAACAGTTACTGGGCATGAAACAGACCCTAATCAGACAGTTTTTCTTTCTTTTCTCAGCCACATATAAATTAAACAAAGAACTGAAACCGAGCTACCAAAAACTAAGCAAAGACACATGGAGATGGCTGAGAATTTCAACAAAAAGATCACTGCTTCGTTTAAGGCGTAAAAACACCGTACCTTAACATGCAAGTTTTGGAGAAGCACAAAGAGATGGCTGAGAAAGCTCAGCAGGGCCTCAGAAAACACGACCGAACAGCGCAAGAGCGAGCGTGACGGCGACAGAGAAGTGCTACAGCGGCGAAGCAACGCGACGACGACGGAGAAGTGCGCAACGGCGGTGGAGTGAAAGGACAATGGTTCTTTGTTTTGGCCCCTATTTTTAAAGGACATTAGACTCTGATTGCTTCTTTCATCATTGTATTACGTTGTCATTTTGGCGAATAGGTTCAAAAATGCGGATCGGGGCATAAATAAATGTAGGAACAAAATAGCGTCGGAAATCTTAACAATGTTAGAACATATATACATATAAATATATATATTTGGTAGCAAACTCGCTGACAGTATCCAGCAGGGGAAAAAAATAACTGAGAGTTCGACCACAAAAAGTTTTTAAACAAATGAACTAGATAGGTTCATAAATGAATTTCATTAAATTACAGATAATTGTTGATTCGAAAAAAATATGTGGAAACTTATAAGACACTTAATTTCAACAATATTAGAACATACTTTTTTGGTGAATAATATTAGAACATACTTGTTCTTTATCACACCACTCATGCAACAGAAGTATAATAAATATGAATTCTTTAATTTTTCAAAATATTAGTAAAGATTTACTTTTGTAAATAGATAAATATTATATTAAAAATTTAAAATAACTTATTTATAAAATCAACGGAAAAATAATCATCGAGTGATAACAAAATATATTTCAGTTTCTAATGCTTATATCTTCATTTAATAAAAAAATAAAAAAATAAAAAAAAAGCTCATAATCACTGAAAATTTTGGAAACTCTTTTCATTCCTTCCTCTTATACTCGGAAAACATAATATGTTAGAACCAAAAACCATCTTTAACGAGATGTTTAATATCGCAATGACAACTGTCATTTATTTGAAACATATATTTTTATGAAGAGATATGGTCATTATCATTGCGTTATTATTTGAGAATATGCAGTATAGTAATAGAGTCTTTATGGTATAGATACACTGTATCCAAAACGAGAGGGTCATTAATGTAATGATCACAATATCTGTTATTTTAAAATATATTGAAGCATTTATAAGTGTAGAGGGTTAAATCTATAATCAAAGAAAAATAGGGTCAATGACTGAAATAGGACGACAGGCAAGTCATCGGCTAATCGTCGACGTGTCGTTAGTGAGTTACAAAAAATAAAGTAAATTGCAAGGAAAGTAAATAGAGACAGAGACAACCAATTTTATAGAGGTTCACTCTTAATCTCTAAGCTTGGTCATCTGTAGTACTTCCGGGAGCTTCTACTATATGTAAAAGAGCGTTATAATGTTGTTTTTCAATAAGAAAGGGGTAGAAAGATATGTGTGATGATGTGATACAGAGAGATTCGGAGAATAATATGTGAACATTGCTGAGTACAATGTGTTGAACGTCTGGAATGGCCAAAAAAAGAAGATCCGTAGGCTTGCCGAGTAAGCCTTGATTTAAAGGGATTGACTTGCTGTCTTGAGTTACGTGATTCTGGTAGAATATGCCTTGAATGTTGATAGATAGTTGCCATTTTCTGTATTGCTTGACTTTTCAATTCGGAAATGACTAGAAGATATCGGGAAACCGCTTTTTCTGTGAGATTCGACCTTGTTGACTAATTCCCTTGCCTGAGATGCTGGATTTAGTTTCCATATTCTGCCCCATGAAGTCAACTTTCCTTATTTGTCTCTGTTGATCTACCAGTCGCCCACCAGTCGTTCAAAAGTCATTCCCGGGTCTTCTACGCTACCTGTCTTGTAGTTGTCTTGTGCTCTCCAATGACTTATCTAGGGACACATGTATGGTAAGAAATGAAGTACGAAATCTGACCTTAACAGTAAGCCCCCTACTCCATAGTCGATTGTAAATTGGCTTAAGGAGTATGTATTACTAAATTGTGCTTCCTGGCAACTAGCGGATGACTCGTCATTGACTCCTGGGTGACTCGTATTCTGACTGGGACGGTTCTGCACGCTTTCAAACACGTGTCATCTTCTGGGCTGAGTGGCGGTTGCAGGTGGTTAAGAAGACATGCTGCAGTCGATGCGACTTCCCAAACGTGTTTTCTGAGATTTGAAATGATGAAAAACTGCCCAATTGATCTCGACCGTTGATGAGAAATGATCATGGCCCTTGATTTGAATTTAGGGGAAGTTAAAATCAGGATTTTTGAAAAACTTCTCGTTTCTCTTACCCATTTTTCCTTCTCTCGAAAGCTTTCTCTCTTTCAGTCGCTTCCAAGTCTGAAATCTTCATCTTCTTCTGCTATCTTCTTCACAGGTACGATTCCTTCTACCTTTATCTTTTTTCTTTTGTTTTCGCTGCTTTTCCTTTTTGTGCGACCTGCAAATTGCTATGATCTCTCAAGTTCCAGATCTGGGTATCATTGAGTTTGAACCTTAGCTCCATTAGAGTCTAGGCCATGTCTACTGCAATGGATAACTTGTTGAAGATGTTCAAGGCTGCCAATGAGGCTGTGGGTGAGTCGTCGAGCATTGCGTCAAGGGTTGCTAATGTGGAAGCTCTACCGGTTTGCTCCTTCGAGTTGATGGCAGAGGATGATGATGACTGCTACATTGGCTGGGGCCACTTGGAGGAGACCACATAGTCGATCCTAACTACGGAGGAGATTGAGGGATGGTGAGAAGAGTTTGACCTCCCTACTGAGATGGAAGTCTGCGCTCCTTACCCGAGAGAAAGGATTGATAATCCTCGCAAGGGTTGGTTCACCATTTACATGATCATCTTCTTGCTGAGACTAACTTTCTCTATGCCACGACTAGCCTCGGTGGTGTTGGTTGGGCCAACTGATGCCGAACTCATGGAGGGCCAATCTCAATGTTCCAGTGCTTGCAGATCAAGAGGACCAAACTATGGGTGAAGAAGATTTCCAAGCCCTATACTTCTTGAAGCAGAACTCCAATTCCAAAGGTCGGTTTGCCTTCATGAAGAGTAGAAACACTTTGAAGTTCAGGGAGATCACCAACTCTAACCGCAAGTGGAACGATCATTATGCCATGGGCCGTGGACCGGTGAATTATGAGGGCTACCCGTGGATAACTTTACTCATTTTAGGTCTGCTCGATGCATCGTCTTAGCAATTCGTGGGTCGTGTTGATTCGCTGTGACCTGGTGCTACTTGTTGACAAGTTCTAACCTTCTTTTGTTGCTTGTTTTGCTGAGAGCTTCTTGACCAAAGCCCCTTGACTGTATCCCAAGTTGCTGACGCGGGTCAACAAGATCTTGGCTGCGTTTGAGCCTCCTCCTCTGTCACAAGTTGCTCACAAGACTAGGCTGTCTGCAAACATGTCTACTGAGTATTTGAAAAGAAAATGAAAGTTGTTCATTTTGTTACCTCATTTTTGGTCTCAATGACTTGTTTTGCAGGAAAAGGGAAGAATAAAGCGGAGCCTCCATCTGCTGATTAGGAGTTAGAGTGTATGTCGCGACGCAAGCCTACACCTCGCAAGGGCAAGGCTCCTGCTTCTTCTTCCAAACCAATCGCAGTGGATGATGAGCCCTCGGCTACTCCTTCACCAGTCATTCGCACGTCAACTCTCGGGCCACAAAAGCGCAAGAGGGAGGATGAGAAGTGACACTTCGCATTGATGACTTCACAGAGGCTATCTCTCCAGGAATATCATCATGCCGCTGCCTAGATTGGAGGAGCCTTGATGACCGATGTTGACTCCCGCTGACTTAGTCTAAACTTTTCATTATGTTGTACCAAGACTATTGTGGCAAAGCTGTTCAAGTAAAACGTTAGTTAAAAAAATTACATTTCAGTTTGGTTGTTGTATTGAAATCATTTTCTTGTCATTGCAGACTCATTAGCTGATCTTGGCCATGTCTGGCCACCATGCCGCCATTGATTTGGAGGTAGCGACCAAGGCCATAGAGTGGAACGAGCAGAAGGCCAAGTTGGAAAAGGATCTAAAGTCAGCCCAGGACTCCGAGAGTGTATTTTGTGACAGCTGGAGCTTACTGAAGGCTACGAAGTTACTGTCGAAGAAAGACAATTGCTTCTCGAAGCTTACTGAGGAGGGAAGGGATCAGTACACCTTCAACTGGTCTCTTGCTAGGCTCAACACTCTGCGTCAATACTGCAACGGTAAACTGGTTGACAAGGAGGTTGATGTTGAGATCTTGCAACTGGCTGGCTATAACAACCTGATTGCGTGGGCTGTTACGTTACCATGCTCTGATACCAAACCTTGTGGCGACCTACCTTACGTGGCCGCTATCTCATTCTTAAACATTAATGGCCGCTACCCTCTTTCTTAAACATATTTAATCATACTTAAACTTACTCTTATGTTTCGTAAAAATACGAAAATATTATTATTATTAGTTTAACTCAAATTTAAAGCCTAACTTATTCTCATACTTATTTATATATACTCAATCGAGTACTGAGTTTTAAAACCATCTTAACACATTTGATAAACCATACTAATTACCGTAATAGTAAACACTGTCCTAGTACTAAGTACCGGTACCATTAAATTATCATAACATAACACAACATATTTTACAAAACACGTGGTGCTATCCAACCCAAATTTCACAGTCTACAGTGTCATCTCTCCACAGTCTTGCATCAAGCATGTTCGGTAGGTTGCTTACCTACAGCATGAACTTAAGTTATGAGTTTTCGCTCAGCAAGTACAACTTTCTATTCCTGCAAAATAATCTTGGTAAAATAGTGCATGAATTGATTATGTTTTCTTATGAATCAATTATGCTTTCTTATGCTAACTTATCATGAATTAATCATGTTTTCTTATGTTAACTTGGTTTTGAGCCCCTTACATAACATAGCATGAGTGTACGTACCGTGGCGCGTAACCATGGAGTGGTTGGGGTGGCCAGCCTTGTCCAACTCAAACCATGGACCAAACCAAAACCCGTCCTCATGGCAGGTTGGTACGACACAAGTAACTTGCTTGTCTTATTACATAAAGACTTGTTCTTGGTTTGATCATACTTGAAAATTTGAATCTTAACTGTTTCTTACTTGAAACTTAATCTTGTCCTTATCATGTGATTTATTATTAATGAATATACTTTCATGATGCCATAATAATAAAACATAAAACATATGTACATCATGTAAATCAATGCATGAATTTTGGAAAACATGCAAAATAGTAAAAACATTTTTTTTGTCCATGTTGTAGGCGGGGTTGTACTTACAAATTGTCCTACGCTCTTACTCTAGCGTTCCAAAAAGGTAAGACAACATGCTATATTCATGTTTTCAAACGGAACGTAAGAATCGTTCTATCTTATTACAAACCATAACATATTCATTAAACAGTAAACCGGTCTCCAAACCGACTACCATCAGTCATAGAATTGTTACTATATTTTTGAGTAACTTGGGTCTATTTTAATTTCCTTTTTTCAAAAATATCTTGTTTTCTTTGAAAATACCATAGCTCCATAAATCAAGTATTTCTTAACATAAATACTTGAAATTGCCTTTTAAAATCACTTGTAAACTCAAATGGATTTAAATCTTTTTGAAACTATTTTCATAAAACCATAGTCTTTTTTCAAAAGGGTCATAAAACTTTAAAAACTAACTTTAAAACATCCTTTGAATTTAATGGAAAGTATGTATGTAGGAATTTCCTCTTTCACGCACAGTTTTCAAAATTCAGTTCTATCTTTAAATCAGTTTATAATTTGGAAAATTTTTCTTAACAAAAGTTGTAGATCTCATCAGAATCTACAACTTTCACTTCTTGTCCAAAACTTAAATTCATCTTTAACTTGCCCGTTTTTCTCCTTGGAGAATTCTGACCGTGTATAGTACTTGGACTGACCAGTTTTGAAAACTGATAAAAACAGAGGCCTTTGGAGCTTTTTTTTTTTTTTTTTCCAAAAACTATCCTAGTAACCCCTAGGATTTTCTGTGTTCTACAACTTTACAGTTATAGCTTTGTTCAATTCGGTCTCTAAGAGGCTCAAAATTGATTTTTCAGAAAACTATCTCAATTGTTCCGAAAACTAGCAGTTTATTATTTTTTTGATTCTAGCTTAAAAATTCGCACACACTACCTCAAACGGTCAAAGCCGTGAGTCTACATCAACATGCAGTGTGTCGGGTTCGTTCTGAAACTTCAACCATTCACTTGTCTACTTGTTTGAAAAACACAATATTGATAACTTGCTATTTTTACCAACTTGTGTCTTTATGTTGATTTCTTAACCAACATACATAAAATCTTCATACTTAAACATGCGAGAGCATAATTACATGCACTAAATCTTAAAACTCATCATAGAGCATGAAATCAAACTCATGCTTAGAGCTAACAAAACAAGATAACCCAAGCATAATCAAGCATGAATCAACCATAAATAGGAAAATATGAGAACATGAGCTTATGCTCTTATATCCTATAACTTGAAATACACATAAATTCATCAAACCAAAACTAATTAAAGTTTTAATTATGGGATCAAGAATATACTTCTAGAGCTTGAAGGAGATAGATTCTAAGCCTTGAATGAGAAAAATCATTGCTCTCTACCTCTCCACACCCAACCGGCCACCCTATCTCTCTCTCTCTCTCTCTCTTTTTCTAAGGTGAGAGAGGAAAAGTTGAGAAGAGAACTAAAAGATTAGATGCTTACTAAATGGTCTAATTCTCACAACCCACCTCTATTTATAGGTGGAATTTTCAAATTTTTCACAATTATTTTTTTTCTTCAACTTTCTTTGAATTACATATTGGTCCTTAAAGACAAAATTTTTGCCTTCCAAGTCCCCCTAATTGCCGGCCATGTGGAGACTTAAACCACAAAAAAAAAAAAAAAAAAAAAAAAATCGTTTTATACTTATCTTATAATTCTTTCCATAAAATCAAATAACCCCAAAATTTATGTAATTATCCATAATTACTTGGCCTCCAAGTAATGTCATGTTTGAAACTCCCTTCTAAAATGCAGTCCATTTTCTTAACAATCTAGATAGTACAAATGTTGTTATAACTATTAACAGTCCAGTAGTAATGAACTGCAACCCATAATTTATCTGCACATAACTGGACCGCGTATAGGTTTTTTTTAGGACTTGAAGCCACTTAGTCTTAATTGCTCTAAATATTATTCGTGATTATTCTAGAGCAATCCTAATTCTTATTCTCAATTCTACATCCGTAATTATGGTTGGCCACGGTATGATTTCAATACTGCTTATTATACTGCAGTACCATCTTAATCATGTCATAAGCTATCCTGGTCATTCATTAACCAGAAGAATACCATAAATCATGATTCTGCCTTTTTTACCAGAAGGCCTCATACTTGATCTCACAAATCGTCATTGAGTCTTATAACACTATAAGAGTTCGAACATATTCTGATAATCAGATCATGAATTTCACATTTACATGCATAGTACAGACTTAGATTTCCTTTGCACCTAAGGAAATAACAAATTTGTTAAAAAAAATTCGGTTGTTACTGTGATAACCGAATTTTTTGGACTCGTCATTTCTTTATATATATAAAGAAATTTAAGTCCGTACTAAGTATTATTGATATTTCATGTAAATTATGGATATCAATAGGAAACTCATGATCTGATTATCAGAATATGTTAGAGTTCTTATAGTGTTATAAGACTCAATGACAGTTTAAGTTTAAGTATGAGGCCTTATGATGAAAAAGGCAGATCATGATTTATGGTTTTATCTTGGCCAATGTATGACCAGAAAAAAAAATTTATGACATGAGTAAGACGGTACTGTAGTATAATAAGCAGTATTGAAATTATATTGTGACCGACCGTCATTACAGATGCAGAATTAAGAATAAGGATTAAGAATGCTCTAGAATGATCAGGAATAATATTTGGAGTAATGAGGACTAACTAGCTTCAAGTCCTAAGAAACAACCTATACGCGACCCAGTTAAATGCTGATAAATTCTGGACTGCAGTTCAGTATTACTGTATTGTTGATAGTTAAAACAATATTTATACTATTTGGGTAATTAAGGAAATGGATTGCATAATAGGAGGGAGTGCCAAACATGGCATTGCTTGGAGGCCAAGTAATTGTGGATAAATATATAATTTTTGATTATTGCTTTTCTCCACATGGCCGGTTTTATTGGGGACAAGGAAGCCAAAAATTTATGTTTTAAGGCCAATTACGTAAATAATGGAAGTTAGAAGATAATTATACAATTTTTAGATTTATTGTTTTATGGAAAGAATTAAAGAGATATGCTTGAGAATATTTTTTTGGGTAAGCAACCTCCGTAAGATTTTTTTGGCCGGCCAATATGGGACTTAGAAGGCAAAAACTTTGTATTCAAGGACAAATATGTAATTCAAGGAAAATTAAAAAAATAATAATTGTGAAAAATCATGGAAGTTTCACCTATAAATAGAGGTGGGTTGTGAGAATTAGACCATTAATTAGCATCTCATCTTCTAGTTCTCTTCTCAACTTTTTCTCTCTAGCTTTTAGTGTAATAACCCGAAATTTTGATGACTTGTGATTTCCTTAGATACAAAGAGAATCTAAGTCTGAATCATGTTTGTAGATATGAAGCTTCTGATTTGAGTTGAATATCAGTATATGTTTGAGTTCTCGTTTAATTAGCTACGAGACTCAATAATAGTTTGCTTAGTCAAGTATGAGGCCTTTTGAGAAAATGGCATAATAGGAATTTATGGTTTTTATTTCAGTCAAAGTTTGACCAAGTTGACCTTAGGTTTGATTAAGGCGGTACTGCAGTATAATAAGCAGTATGGAAATTATACTGTAAAAAACCGTCATTACGGATAGATAAGTAAGATTAAGGTACGGGATCACGTTAGAAAAATTAAGCACAATATTTAGAACAATAAGGACTAATTAGCTTTAAGTCATAAGAAAAACCTATACGCAATCCCGTTAAACACAGATGAATTCTGGACTGCAGTTTAGTATGACAGTACTGTTTTAGTTGAAAACAGTATTTGTTATAATTACATTAGTATGAAAATAGACTGCTTTTAAGATAAAAAGCCAAACGGAGCCCTAGGTGCAGGACACCTCATCTCTTGATAATTATGTAATTTTTTTTTATTTTTGGAAAAATTGGAAAGTATTACAATGAGATTACCTTGGCAACAAGCCATCACCTAGTGGCCGGCCACCTATTGGGGACTTTTGGGCAAATATTTTTTTGGTAAGGCTTGGAGTGCAATTTAAAGAATAAAAATAAATCAAGAAAGAAATTAAAATTACACCTATAAATAGGTGTGATGAGGGGGTGATTTTTAGTTCACTTTATTAGAAAACACCCCAAAACTTTGGCCATTTTTCTTCTCCTTTTCTCTCTCTCAGCCGAACCTCATAGGAAGAAAACCCAAGAGTGTGTGGTCGGATTTTTAGTGAGGGAAAGCTAGAAAAAAACTTCGGAATCCATGCTTGAGATTTTCTCCACGGTTTAGAGGTAATTCTCTCAACTTCCTAAGCCTTTTTCATTGAAGTTATGAGCCATTTTAAGTGTATTTTCAGTTTGGTTGTAAGAGTTTAAGCTCACCAATTATGTCCTTATTTTAGTTAGTTTGCTTAGAATGTGCTTGATTTAGGTTTTAGTAAGTTTAAGTTATGGTTTAATGTATGTTTTGGATTGTAAGCCCTAGAAATTATGTTGTTTATGTGTGTGACCATTAGATGTTTGTTATATGTCCCCATATACTTATGAATGAGGTTGAATGAATGATTATGGTATTGAATGCTTGTATAATGAATTAGGGTTCAAGAAAACCCTAGAAAACCAAGTTTGGTGAAAATCACCAAACGGGTTTGAGTAAATGATTGAATGTTTGAAAATGAATGAATGATCATGAGAACGTTACATTATACACTGCATGCTTGATATAGGCTCACGGTTGTGACCATTTGAGGTAGGGTGTGCGTAATTTTACCGAAACCAAAACTGCCAGTTCAGGTGAAAACTGAGCAGTGATCTGGAAACGGTATTTTGAGGCCTTTAAAGGCCGAATTTGAGAAAAGTTAAAACTACAAAATTGTAGGAAATTGAAAATAAGAGGGGGTAAGGTGGACAATTTTTTAAAATAAGACTCCAAAGGCCTTCGTTTTTACAAAAACCCGAGCCTGGACCACCCAGACCTATGTGCACGGTCAAACAGATTCACCAAGGAAAAAGTATAAGTTAAAGGCAGAACTGGGCCTTGAGCAAAACACAAAAGTTGTAGGGTTTTTTGATATCTAAAACTTTCATGAAGAAAACTTTTTCAAAATCCAAACAAATTTCCAAATGAAACTGAATCATAATAGTAAACTCCGATATAGGAATTTCAAAACAGTGCATGCACAGGAAATTCCTGCACATGCACTGATAATTTGACTGTTTTCAGTAAATTTCCTCAAAACTTAGACAGTTTCAAATGGTTAATGAAATCCAGTTTTGTAAAAAAAAGAAATAAATAAATAAAGTAAGCTAGTTGGTAACCTAACTTAGTCAGATAGGTTACCTAATTTTAATTGGGCCAAGTTATTTAGAAACAAATGTTGTATGTTGGGCCTTGGGTCCAAGATTTAATTAGGGTAACCATAAGGGATACCACTTTAATTATTGGGCCTTAGTAGCCCAACAAGCTTTTTAAATATAAACCTAACTTGGGCCTATACCTAAAGTTACTAATAGTAACCTAATAGGATGCCAAGTACCATTGGGCTTTGAGCCCAAAGTTCATTAAGCAATTAAACAGGATACTGTTTAATTATTATTGGGACATGTGCCCTAAGGTTACACTTAGTAACCAATAAGGATATCACTTAAGTATATGAGGCGACATATAACTAGGGTTACACATAATGTTGGTTAAGGTACCAACATTAAATGAAATAAATTATGATAAGATAGGATGATTCTTATCTTACTTACTTTTTGAAAACATGAAGGTAACCTATTATGGTAACGCCCCAAATGCTATCTAACTTTTACATTAGAAAATTAACATTAGAATTAACATAGATATGTGATGAGATAGTAATTTCTTAATTCTAATGCTATGTTGAGTTATTTTTTTCAAGTAACGCGACGAGGACTCGATGTGCTTGAACAAAGTTCATGCCAAAATTGATGAATTTTATAAAATGATTTGATTAATATGTGTTGATGGTTTAATAATATAATTGATTATGTATATGTATGTGTAATATTAGAATAGTATATATATATATATATATATTATGTTTTGAAAGTTTATATATATATATATATATTATGTTTTGTTTCAATATAAATATATTATATTTATATTTTGCTAGCTTTATGTATATATATAATTGGTTTTATATATATGAAGGTTATATATATATAGATATACGGTATATAGTAATTGTGGTGAAGTTAATGTTTGATTTATGAAAAATGAGCAATGAGAGGAAGATATTTAGCAGCAAATAAATAAATTAAGAGGAGAAAAGGAAATGTGGTAAATCCGAATGGGGAATGGAGGAAACAAAAAAAAAAAAAAAAAAATTAATGTTCTCAATTCCCATTCAATTCTCCTTCTTTTATCTGACAATTTCCTACCCAATAAGTTAATGACAGCCTTGGTCCTATTATTCCAGCCAATTAGCATTCAATTGATTTCCAATTGAAATTCACAAAGTTTACAATTATTTTTTTCAACGCTCACTCTTTGCATCCCTAGCCTCCTTTTATCTTTCTTTCCCATTCTCTTTGGCTGCTCTCTCTGTCCCTCTCTCACGCACAAACAAGAAAAAAAAAATTTCCGCCAAACCTCCAAATTCTTCCAAGCCGAAAATCAAAGGATTTCAAGATATGTTTCGGTATTGTTTGATGATGAGAATGATTTTGTTATTTGTTTTAGTTTGGGATTCTTTGAGGGATTGAATGATTTTCTTGATGAGTGTCTTCATGTGAGTTTGAGGAGAGGATGAGAAATATTTATTGAATGATGATCGAAAGAATGGCGATATGGTTGATTTGTGAACAAGACAAAATTAGGGTTTTTGATTCTTGATTTATGATTTCATTGGTATGGGGATTGAATAACTTTATGTGTTGGAAAGATGTTTTAGGACTGTTTTGTGTGTGTGTGTGTATGAATCATGTATATTGTAGCGATAATTTTTTTTATATTTTTAATGATTTTCGGATTTGACGACTGCTACTGGAATTTCCAGATTTTAAGATAAGAATTCCAAATGGTTTTTTAGGGTGCAAATGGACTCTATTTTTAACAAATTTGATATTGTTGGAAAGCCCTAGATGTCTATTTTCTTTTAAAATCAGTTTCATATCATTTGGAGTTATGTGTGAATTTTTATGATTTTTCAAAGAGGAAGAGATCCGGATGCCAGAATCTATACAATTTTAGCGATCCATCTGCAAAACTGTATTTGAGGATCCAAACGGTCTCCGTTTTTAACAAATTTGATATTGTTAGAAAAATCTAGATATCTATTTTTATTTCGAATTAGTTTTTATATCATTTGGAGACATCTGTAAATTTTTGTGATTTTTCAAACAGGCAGAGGTCAGGCTGCCAGTTTCGGTAAAATTTTAGAAATCAATTTCAAAACTATTTTTGAGGGCCCAAACGGTTTTCATTTTATATGAATTGGGTACCATTAGAAAGATCTGGATGTCTACTTTCATTTAAAATTTGTTACAGATCATTTGGAGCCCTGTATGTAGTTTTATAAATTTTTGAAGGGACAAAGGTCTAACTGGCAGTTTCTGTAAAGATTTGTAATTTCATGAAAGTATTCAATTGTTTTGTGTTTTGATGTTATTGAATGATGAAATAGGCCTTATAGGTGCTGCTTTGAGATGATGAATGTGTTTGATGAATTATTATGAGTTTTTATTGATTTTATTATATTTATTATGGCATGAACGGTTCTAAAGGCGAGCACCCGAGACCTCAATCGCGCGTCACCATCGAAAAATTTGAAAATGTTAAGTAAGGCTTTTAAGTAAGTACACTCTCACCTGCAACATGAATTAAAGATTTGAGAAGTATATATTTTGATGTTGATGATGATGTTATGATGTTCTTAAATAATACTTCTCCTATGATGATATTTTGATGAAAAATATATATATGGTATGTATATGTATTTAATGTTTTAAAATGACGTTGTACACCCTTGATGATGATGATGATGATGTTGTCTGGTGAGTGGATTTTTGTCACCGTTGGTTTGGGATTTGATGGTACAACACCGGGCCCAATATATGACGGTTTTAATAGTTAAAAAGTTTGTAATTGATGTTTATATTTACGATGATAAAAGAAAAATGTTTATTTACATTTGTGAGATTTAAGTGTCTTACTAAGCTCTTGCTTATATAAGTTAATTCATGTTACAGATAAAGGAAATGGTAAGATATAGTGTTGGAGGAGCTTGGAGCGGATAGCGGGACGATACGTGATAGTAAAATGGGAGGAACGATCATAAGATTGATTTTTTTTTATTTATTTCAAATAAATTTTTGAGACTTTAGTTCATTATTATTTGATTGGATGTTTCATATGGACTTAAATTTTATTTCATGAATTAGGTTTTCAAAAAAATATATATATATTAATTATAAAGTTTAAATTTTGATATAGTTTTAAAAAAAAAATTTCTAGAGTTTTCTAAAATTATCTAAGTAAAGTTTTTTGTTATGTAAAGAATTTTATTTCAAGCTTAATATTTTCTGCAATCTTGTAAGAGATGAATGATTAAATAAGAAGTCAACTGTAACGGTCCATGAGGGGTCGTTACAGTAAGGTAATGGCCTACGTTCTACGTAGTCGGGTCGTTACAAAGATGGTATCAGAGCGGTATTCTGCCAGCCTACTACACCTTGCTTCACATCGCCTCTGCAACTGCCCAAGTAAGTTAAGTTATCTTCCTATGTTAGAATTAGTTAAGATTTTGCTTACGTAATGAGCATATCCCATCAATTGCCGCACAGAGGATGATACCCGTGATGCTACCTCACCCAGGTATGGTGATAGCCATGAACTTTTCGTACTAAGGAATGAGATCGACACCATGGAAGTTATATATCATGTTTGTGGAACTCTTGCCAAAATACGAGTAATATTAGATATGGAAAAGATGTTTGGTGATGCCTTAGCTTGGTGGTGGCAACCAGGCAATTCACAAACACGAGTTGGATGTTACCAACAACAATTTAGTGGACTATGATGATGGCTATGAGTCTAACGATGAAATTGATGAGGTTGAAATCGGTAGCAACAACTTTGAAGTCGATATATAATATTTTGATTAATATCGACTATATTCGATCCTTTAGTAATAAAAATTATATAATGATGGGAAGTTTTAGACATTCCTAAAAGCTATGATTATGCCCTCGTGCTATGAAGGAAATATTGGAGGCAAAAAAGAAGTTTCTATTAGCTAGCAAGCAGCTAGTTGATGTAAGTATACCTGCCACTGCATCGCATCACTTGAACAGTGTTATGTTTTGAAACATGTTTTCAGCTATGCTATTTATTATTGTTTTCCTTGATTAACTTTGAAAAGATTCAAAGATGTTATTTTTTTGTATGGTGTTTAATGTCATGCTTATCAGAACTAACTCAGATAAAAATTAATTTTCCGAATACTTGAGGAATCAAATTCCAAGATAGGGGTCATCATGAAAAGTAAAGGGCCGATATGGGTATTTTTATCAACCCAAACTTTCACCAACTACATCATGTGGATCAAATAGCCACAATCACACAATCTCAACGGCCCACGTTCACTCTACGCACGACATCATTTGAATTCCCAGGAAATGTCCCTTGGCCCTCACAACTTACTCCACATGATTCTCCATCGTGGACTGCAATTGCTTGACTAGCATCAATGCCCCGCGATGACTTAGTTGCTAAGCCGCCACATCAGGCGACCTGAGGAACAATCGAACCAAGTCATCATCTCATCAGCTGAGCCAACGCGCTCAACTACAAGACACACCTTGAGTCGATTCTCATGAAATATGGAGTGGTGGGCTTTCTGTTGAAGTCAGATTTCATACCTCATCTCTCACTGTTCACGTGGCAACATAAAGCAAGGAGGTCAATTCAAGAATCGAGCACTTTTCCAACGTCATTATATGGAAAGATCATAAAACCTTCCACATGTAATCCTACAAGCAATCAAGGAAAGAATCAAGCCTAAAAAAGAACTTTCCTTAATTCAACAAGGCAAGCTATATAGGAAAAGTCAACCAAGACCAAAGGAGACAACTTCGAACAAGCAAATATGGCAAGGTCCACACCAAATCAGGCAACTAAAGCTACCAATCTCGATCTGTAAATAAGAGGCATCATCACATGCCCAAGGGATCCAACCTTCATCAATTTTCTCCCATACCACACGGAGATCATGCCCAAATTAGCCTAAGACATCCATAATCATCCCGGAATACCTGCAATTCCCGCTCTCTACTTCCTGCAATCACTTTCTATTTTCGAAATTCCCTGCCCCTTTCTTCCCATTCTAATTACTACGGCATTTACGGTACTTTACACCTATTATAGTGAAAACCTCCGGAGCCACTATAGCGGACTAGATCTCACATTAAAAGTGAACCTCTATAAATCTCTTGTGTTCTCTATTATTAATGTTCTTAACATTTATTTTGCAGCTAACATAGTCGGTCAACCTAACACATACTTAGTCGGCTCAATAATACAGCCGTACGTTCTAACCCGACTCGATCCGATTTGATTGTAGATTTTACCCCATACAAGTATCTTATATTTCAAACTACATCATGAATATTTATACCTTCATATTTAAATTCATGCTAAATCCTTATTTTTTTCGGCTATAGGTATAATTTTAACTACGAAAGAAACTTAAATCTCATTTAGGTTTTGGAATTCTTTTTAAGACATTTAGTTTTTTTTTTTTTTTTTGGTCAAAATTGACTATTAATTGAGAAAATATAAAAATGAGCTTAGTTACAAAATCTCAAGGTATAAAAGTGATATAGTTCAAAGTACAACTTATGATTTTTTTTTAATTCACCAAAAAGTTATGATTTTTTTTTCTTCAGCAAAAAAAAAATGTTTTGATTTTTTTATAACCTAAAAAAGGCTGTATAACAATAAAAAGAATTCCATATATAAATACTAATTTTTAATATTAAAGTAAAATATTGACATAAACTAAATGTCTTAAAAAGAATTCCAAAACCTAAATTAGAATTGACATAAACTAAACTTAATTAGTGCTAAATTTTTCATCTAACATAACATATTCTAAACTTTAGTACTTGGTTATTTATTGGATAATGTGATTACTTTTCATTATTTATTAATTATCATTTTTTAATTATTGAAAATAAAAAGAAATTTTATCTTAAAATTTAGAGCTTGAAATTTATAACAAAAATAGATATCTTTTGTTAAATAGCAGTATACGAGCACCTCCAATGGAGTTTTGAATTGATGTATCAGCAATTTTTTATATTTGGGTTCAAAAAAATACCCTGCAATATAGTGTTATTGTTTTGGCAAATTTAATAAACTTGGTAGTAAATTTACCATCAAATATAGCTAATAAAATTAAAATTTATTTTTATTAGTTGATGTCTTGATATTTTTATCTAATTATTAAATTATATTTTTAAATATTAAAATATCAAAACTTTATTTTTACGGGTCTTAAAGTTTAATAATAATGTCAAAAAAAAAAATAGTATTAAAAATAAAATTACGCATCAGAACAAAACATAGAATAATGTTATTTTTTCGTATTTTTAATGAAAAAGTAATGACAATGATGTAGAGAGAGATGGGCCAACATTAACTTGCAGGAGAAAACCCATATTAATAAATTAGGTATGTTTGCCAAGAAAATCATATACTGGAAGTATTTTCTATTGTATAATTATAAGAGGTCGAGCTTTAAAATGGTGAAATTTACGGCATAAGTGGACCGAAAACTTGCAAAATGTTGATTCGTAATTAGTAATGAGAGGTTGGAAACCTGAGGAAGGTGATTGTAACCTTATCTAATTATATATTCGTCTAGTAATATCATTATATGTTAATAAAATGCATTATTTTATTTAAAAATCATATTACTTCATTAAAAATGGTGTATTAGTTAATTAATTTGTTTGACATCATTTCAAAAAACAAATTGTATGATACTATATTATTGGAGTATATTGAAATAGACAGGAAAAAGAAAACAGGTAAGCTAAATCCAAGGTAATTAGATTTTCCTTGTGGTTGTCCAATTAAACAACAAAAAATATTTATTACTGCCTTTCCACAAGTTTAAAATTTACAACATGAGCATTCAGAGTAAGAAAATTAAATACATGAAGTGCCAATGGCAACTAAATAAGCATAACTTATTTATTATGAAAATACACAGTATAGCATATTTTTAATCTCTATGGTTAATATATAGCAGGTTTAACTTTTACTGAAAAACAAAATAGCAGGTTTGACATTTTTGGAGGTAAAATTCCTTTTTTGCCCCAAGCCAAGGTGGTTTTCTTCGTGGACTAGCTGCCAGAGATCTGCAACGGCGATCCGGTGGGCTCATAACGTAAGCGATGCTAATCGACGGTTGCGATCTTCGTTCTCATCTGGTTAGTGGCACTCAAATATCGCGTTGATGGCGAGAAGTGATCGCTAACAAATCTTTGATCGTGAGGGAGAAACAAAGGTCACGATATTCTTTGCCGGTGACTCAACATTTCGCTCGTTCGCAATCTGCATATGATGCACATTTCTTGGATCTTGGGTGATATGGCAAAGGAGGCAACTTTGGAAGCTTCACGAACTATCTATGTTGTAGTGATCTGACGTTTCACGATCTCAAGGACATGCTCGGATCTCTGATGATATGGCGACAATGATGGGTCTTGAAGGCTTCGGGAGTCATTCTCTGGCGATATGATGACAGTGACAGTAGTGGCAGCGGTGGTGGTGGTAATTGGGGATTTAGGGTCAGGGTTTGATTGAATTAGAGCTTAATTTGGGATAATTTTGGGGTATTTTTGTAATTGAGTAATTGGCCTAAATAGTCCTTGAACTCTTCTAAAGATGTGGTTTAGTCCCTATTCTTTTTTTTTTTTTGGCCGAGGTGACCCTAAACTTCTATTTTCTTGACCATTTCAGTCCTTTCCATCAAACTCCATTAAATTTTTATTAGAATCTTGCTGAAAATGAACTTTTTTGCAGTAAAAAGACTAAAATACCCTCCAATCTCTCAAAAAGTCCCTCAATCTCCCCTCCCTCTCTCTCCCTCCCTCCCCCACAGCCTCCATCTCCTCCATCTCCAACCGTCGCCCCCCCCCACCCACCAAGTTTTGATCTGGGTGCCCCCCCCCCCCCCAAATACATTCGCGATCTAGTTTGGCCTTTGCCTCCCAGGAAAAATCTGAGGTTGCCCCCCCCCCCCCCGAGTTCAAATTTGGGCGCCTCGCCCCCCCCCCCCCCCCAAAAGTCGTGACTGGACCCACCGAACTAAAACTAGATCGCTAGCAGGGGGACAACACATAGACCCAGATGGAGGTGGGCCTGCGAGCTCGCCGACACGAGGTGGCCGACACCCAGATCGAAAAGGCCAGAAACCCATATGTGGGGACCCAAAACTCGCTGGTGCCGGTGGGGGGTGGACCAAATCTAATTTGGATATGAAATTACCTATTTGACCTTCAAAAAGCATGAATTGTTCTTCTCACCTGACAAATCCATCAGTTTTTTAACGGAAAGAACTGAAATGACCAAGAAAATAGAAGTTTAGGGTCATTTCGCCCAAAACAAAGACAAAGAGAACAGGGACCAAACCTGTAATAACCAACCTTTTTTACAAATTTACGATTTCCTTTTCAAGGAATCAAAATTTGTAATATGTATGTTTATGTGAAATGCTTGATCTGATTTATTAGAATATTATTAAGTTCTTGTAATATTATAAGACCCGATAATAGTTTACTCATAAGTATGAAGCCTTTTGTTGAAAAATGCGAAATTAGGGTTTATGGTCTTATGTTGGTCAACATTTGACTAGAATGACTTAAGGTATGATTAATATAGTACAACGGTATAATAAGCAGTATGGAAATTATACTGCGAAAAACCGTCATTAAGTATGAATAAGCAAGAATAAGGTACGAGACCACTCTAGGAAAATTAAGCACAATATTTAGAGCAATAAGAACTAAGTGGTGTCAAGCCCTAAGAAAATCCTATACGCAGTCCCATTAAGTGCAGATAAATTCTGGACAGTAGTCCAGTACAATTATACTGTTATTTGTTGAAAACAGTATTCGTAATATCTGCATTGGTATGAAGATGGACTGCATATTAAGGAATTTTGTGAATTAAGTGGATAATTATGCATGAATTGGAAGCCAAGTGGCTCCACCTTAGCCGGCCACCTCAAGGGATCAAAATGTAAATATTTTGTCTTTAAGGGCCAATATGCAATTTTAAGAAAAGTAAATAATTATGGATTTTAGGAAATTGAGAAAGTATTAAAATGGATGAACATTGGAGAGATTACTTGGCCACTAAGCATCCTTTATGGCCGGCCATCTCATTGGGTCTATGAGCAAATATTGTGCTCTTGAGGACCAATATGACAACAAATAAGAGCTTATGGGAGAGTTTGACAAGTCATGTTTTTATAGGCTTGGTGAATAAGCTGAATAGCCTTGCTTTCTTGGCTGAGTTTGAAGCTTCCACTAGCACATCTTTCCACGTGTTATATACAAGCAAAGCCACCTAGCAATTAGCGCTTATTAACCAACTCTACAACTACATGCGAGTTCAAATTTGGGCGCCTCGCCCCCCCCCCCCCCCCCCCCCCCCCAAAAGTCGTGACTGGACCCACCGAACTAAAACTAGATCGCTAGCAGGGGGACAACACATAGACCCAGATGGAGGTGGACCTGCGAGCTCGCCGACACGAGGTGGCCGACACCCAGATCGAAAAGGCCAGAAACCCATATGTGGGGACCCAAAACTCGCTGGTGCCGGTGGGGGGTGGACCAAATCTAATTTGGATATGAAATTACCTATTTGACCTTCAAAAAGCATGAATTGTTCTTCTCACCTGACAAATCCATCAGTTTTTTAACGGAAAGAACTGAAATGACCAAGAAAATAGAAGTTTAGGGTCATTTCGCCCAAAAAAAAGACAAAGAGAACAGGGACCAAACCTGTAATAACCAACCTTTTTTACAAATTTACGATTTCCTTTTCAAGGAATCAAAATTTGTAATATGTATGTTTATGTGAAATGCTTGATCTGATTTATTAGAATATTATTAAGTTCTTGTAATATTATAAGACCCGATAATAGTTTACTCATAAGTATGAAGCCTTTTGTTGAAAAATGCGAAATTAGGGTTTATGGTCTTATGTTGGTCAACATTTGACTAGAATGACCTAAGGTATGATTAATATAGTACAACGGTATAATAAGCAGTATGGAAATTATACTGCGAAAAACCGTCATTAAGTATGAATAAGCAAGAATAAGGTACGAGACCACTCTAGGAAAATTAAGCACAATATTTAGAGCAATAAGAACTAAGTGGTGTCAAGCCCTAAGAAAATCCTATACGCAGTCCCATTAAGTGCAGATAAATTCTGGACAGTAGTCCAATACAATTATACTGTTATTTGTTGAAAACAGTATTCGTAATATCTGCATTGGTATGAAGATGGACTGCATATTAAGGAATTTTGTGAATTAAGTGGATAATTATGCATGAATTGGAAGCCAAGTGGCTCCACCTTAGCCGGCCACCTCAAGGGATCAAAATGTAAATATTTTGTCTTTAAGGGCCAATATGCAATTTTAAGAAAAGTAAATAATTATGGATTTTAGGAAATTGAGAAAGTATTAAAATGGATGAACATTGGAGAGATTACTTGGCCACTAAGCATCCTTTATGGCCGGCCATCTCATTGGGTCTATGAGCAAATATTGTGCTCTTGAGGACCAATATGACAACAAATAAGAGCTTATGGGAGAGTTTGACAAGTCATGTTTTTATAGGCTTGGTGAATAAGCTGAATAGCCTTGCTTTCTTGGCTGAGTTTTGAAGCTTCCACTAGCACATCTTTCCACGTGTTATATACAAGCAAAGCCACCTAGCAATTAGCGCTTATTAACCAACTCTACAACTACATGCATAGGCTTGCTTTTCACGTAAAGTTGTCGAACTATATATATGACTTTGCAGCCACTTAGCAATTAGCGCTTATTAACCAACTCTACAACTACATGCATAGGCTTGCTTTTCACGTAAAGTTGTCGAACTATATATATGACTTTGCAGCGCTTATTAACCAACTCTACAACTACATGCATAGGCTTGCTTTTCACGTAAAGTTGTCGAACTATATATATGACTTTGCAGCCACTTAGCAATTAGCGCTTATTAACCAACTCTACAACTACATGCATAGGCTTGCTTTTCACGTAAAGTTGTCGAACTATATATATGACTTTGCAGCCAAACAATCATTTTTTGGATTGTGATAAATGAGATCCGGGGGGGGGGGGGGGGGGGGGGGGGGGGGGGGGGGGGGGGGGGGGGGCGGGGGGGCGCGCGGGACGTGAGATTGTAGAAGGAGAAAGTGAGAGAGAGGTCGGTTTTATTTGGTGTTGGTGGCGTGAGAAGAAAATTTTCAACCAAGGGATAAATCCACTCTTTTGAATCTTGAGGTAATCCTCTCTACCCTCTAGTTCTTTAATTTAGTTTGATTCAAGATTTAAATGTATTTTCATGATGGAATGTAAGAAAATAAGCTCACTCTTTGGTTTCATGCAATAGGGTTAATGGTAAGTGCTTGAATATGTTTGATTAGGGTTTGGCGGGTCTCTAGTTATGATTTGATGCATGTTTATGATAATGAAAAAGTTACGTAATACGCTGCATGCTTGTCATAGGCTCATGGTTTTAACCGTTCGAGGTAGTGTGCGCGTAATTTTACGTAAGAACTATCCAAAATGAAAACTGTCATTCTCGGATTTTACTGGACAGTTTTCTGGAAACATGATTTTGAGGCCTTTAGAGGCAAATTTCGGAAAAAGTTAAAATTACGAAGTTGTAGGAAATGGAAAATCCTAGGGGGGCAGCACAAACATTTTTAAAAATAAGTCTCCAAAGGCCTTCGTTTTGATCAAAATCCGAGACCAATCTATGTAGTTAGTGATTATGGTCAAAAATTTTCAAAGGAAGGAACAAGCAAGTTAATGACAGATTTAGGTTTTTGACCAACTAAAAGTTATAGATTTCGATGATATCTACAACTTTCATTAAGGAAACTTTATCAAATTCAAAACAGATTAAAAAAAAAAAACAGGATTTTCAAAACAGTGCATAAACAGGCAATTCCTGCACATGCACTAACAACCAAATTTATTGTGCCAAGTTATTTAGAAACAAACGTTATATGTTGGGTTTCGGATCCAAGATCACTTATAGTAACCAAATGGGATACCATTGTTACATGATAAGCTTGTGACTAGGGTTACTTATGGATGTTGGTTTATAGTAAGATAGGATGATTCTTATCTTACGACTTTTATTTGAAAACAGGAAGGTAACTTACGAGGAACTCAGGACTTAGCATAACTGGTAAGTACAATTCCGCCTACAGTATAAGCGAAAAATGTTTTTACTGCTTGCATGTTTTCAAGCTCTTGCATACATATTGAAGTGCATATGACTTATGCTTTATTATTGTGGCATCATGAAGCATGCTCACTAATGATAAATCACTTGGTAAGAGTGAGAACCCAGTTTCAAGTAAGAAACTGTTTATAAGTATGAAATGTTTTCGAGTATGAAATGGTTTTTCAAATATGTTTTAAAGTAAGTACAAGTTTTTAAGTATGATGGCAAGCAAGTTGCCTTGTGTCGTATCGACCTGCACTAGGACGGGTTTGGTCCATGGCTTGAGTTGGACAGGGCTGGCCGCCCCAATCACTCCATGGCTGCGCGCCACGGTGCCTACACTTATGTTATGTAAGGGCCCAAAACATATGCTAACCTAAGAAAGCATATTGAAATAATAAGTGATTCATGCATAGTTTCATTATGAGATGTTTTCCGAGGTTAATAGTTATACTTGCTGAGCGAAAGCTCATAACTTATGTTTATGCTGTAGGTAAGCAATCTATTGGCAATATAAGATACAAGGCAATGGAGCATGACAGGGCGAAACTGTGAAACTATGGGATGGGAACTGCTATGCATTTTGTTATATTATATGGTTAATCTGAAATATGTTGTATTTAAGTTTTAATGTTTCAATACTGAAATAAGTAAGTATATGTGTGTGTGTATATATATATATGTAAGTATATACTAAGATAGATTTCAGTTTCAAGTTGTTTTAAAAAACAAAAAATTAGTCCTTATTACCGCATGTTAAGTTATGAAGTAAGTAAGTAAGTAAGTATGGTAACGGCCTACGTAAGGTAGGTCGTTACAAAACCGTCACTTTTGAAAGAGTTTAGGGGCTATTTAGGTCAATTACTCTTTGTAATTTACAAAATATTGTAAATAAGTAAATTTTATTTTAAAATGAAAGATTGATTTAAAAAAGTAATTTACTTATTTAATGAAAATCAACATATTTACATGTAATTATTAATATTTATTAAGTAAATATAAAGTATCAAATACAAGATAAGTAAAGGATTTACGTATAAATATCATTATTAACTTATCGACTTAAATTTAAAATAGAGTAATTGGCCTAAATGGTCTCCAAAACTATTAAAAATGTAACGATTTGGTTCATGTTTTTTTAATTTCGGCCGAGATGACCCTGAACCCTCTAAATAATGGCAATCTTAGTCCTTTCCGTCAAAAAAACTCACGGAATGGTCATGTGAGAGGCACACTTTGTGATTTTTGAAGGCCAAATAAGTAATTTGTATCCAAATTAGATTTAGGGAAATTTGAGGCTAAAATGAGATGGTTTTTCCCCAATTTGTGAGAAATTAAGGTTTTTATTTTTTCTACAACTTCCAGAAACCAAAGATTGGACTATTTGAAATTCAAACCCAAAACTTTTCGCCTATTCTGCAACGATTTTTTTTTCCTCAACAACCAAACATATTTAGGAACATAATCGATTCAAATGGGTAAAAAAATGACAAATAAAAGGATCAGATCTAAGAAAATGAAAGAAATTTGACAGCTTCAAGGATGATCAGAAAACTTACAACCAACAGGGACTTTGAGTTGAAGAAGTAAGAGAGAGAAAGCTCAAGAGAGAAATGGCATGGATCTGTAGAAAGGAGATTCAAAATCCTCCCTCCTCGATGCCTCCAATGGCCCTAAGTACGGCTACGTTGTCCTCAACCTCGTCTCCCAGCCTGTCATCGAAGAGCATATCCGCATGGTCATCGCTGTGAACTTCAAGAACTACCTCAAGTCCGCCAGTCCCCCACCGCCTCCGCTGACGACCCCCTCCGCAGTTGCTCCCCCATCCCCAACTCCGGAAAGCCATCTCCAAGAATCATCCCTCTCATGGTCTCCTCCTCCCAGTCATCTTCGACTTTGCATCACAGAAGAGAGGTCGAGTTTGCATCATAGCAAAGAGAGGGAGGAAGGGGGGTGCAATGCTGTGAATCAGTTTTTTTCTTTTTTCTTTTTTTTCTGGGTGTGAATAAGGGTATTTTTTGTCTTTTGATGGTTAATTGAGTCCATGTGATGGGTCACGTGACTAATTCCATTATAAACTTAACGGATTAGGACGGAAATGACTAAAATTGCCAATTTTTAGAGAGTTCAGGATCATCTTGGCCAAAATTTAAATAAATAAAAAAAAAAGACTAAATAGTCACCTCTTCAATAGTTTAGAGATCAATTAGGCCACTTACTCTTTAAAATATTTACATGTAATTACTTGTATGTAGTAAATATCTAGATTTACTATTTATATGAAAAAATATAAAAATTCAAGATTCGGTAAAGAATTTACTTTTAAATACCATTATTCCTTAGAAAATATTAGGATTTACTAGGAATCACTATATTATTAGTAGATAAAAAACATATAAATATTAATTTTTCCTTGTAAACAAGTTATAATCAATAAATAAACTTATTTTCCTAGTAAATAACTCTTAATTAAAGAAGGTATTTACTTGTAAATGTTATTGTTAGTAAATATCAAACTGTTGGGAATGCGCTAAGAGTGAAAATTATTTTAGTTGTATTTCATTTATTTTGAACTGATTAATAATATATTTTAGGTTTTTGCATTATATATTTGATGTACTGTTCTCATCTAGATTTACATATTAAAGTAAATGTTGTTAGAAAAATGGTTCCGATATCAGAGTTACGGCACAGCGGAAGTTTTAAAATTTTTATGCCGATTTAGAAAAGAAGCTCATGATGTATATAACAATAAATTAAATACATGATCAAACGTACCTTGTTTCTCAGATTCCGGAATTGCTAGAGCATCGACCAACGTGTCTTCTCTACTATTCTCGAGTCCCCACATCTCAGAGTGTGTGTGGGAACACGTGCTATGAATCCAAGCGACCGATAATTCTTCCAAAGTCTAGATCCCACTTTCTCAATACTGATGTACCTCGTTGAGAATTTAATCCGAGTTCGTTCTTCAAAACTGCAAAACCGGAACTAGTTAAACTTCTATGAAACATATCACTCGGCTTAACCTTCCTCACAGTTTTGATTCAATGAAAATTTCTCTATTTATCTCACACCCAAGAAGGACGAATTTTCTGAAGCCTGAAAAACCTAGTTTTTGTTTTTTTTCTCTCCCAAAAAACCGTCCCCTTTCTTTGAGTGTATGATGATAGTTGCCATTTTTTTCAAGAACCCCTAGCCTTTATATATAATACTCCAATCATTTTTAAAAAATATCTCCTATTTAAAAATTAATTAATAATTATTTTTCTGGATAATCTTTTGAACCAAAGATCATTCGACTTTCGGGCTAGGTTCTTTAAACCTTATGGACGGCTTTTTGCTTGGAGAATGCTCAAAAAATTCGTGCTCCACCTTATGTGTAGATTGATTGGTAGTTCAAATTTAAATCAAGAATCTCAACAAGTCAAAAAGTCGTAATCCTATCCATATTCAAACTCTTTTTAAACCTTTGAATTTAAATAAACATTTTCCACTAACATTATCCATATTTAATTAATTTAAATAAATGAAATATTTTAGATTTCCTTTCCACAAAAAAAAATGTGCACCATTCTTTAAGAAAAGAAAATCTATCAAATAAGCTCTATTATTTAAATCAATTAATAATTTAATATTTATAATATATTTAAACAATTTTGAAACAAAATTTTCTTCCCTCCATCCACTAAAAATTCGTGCACCATAAATTAGGAGAGAAAAATATTGTCTTCAAGAATTAAATAATTCAAACACAATCTCATTTTCAAAATTCAATTAACCAAAATAATTAACAAATAATTATTTTATTTACAACCAATCATATGTTGACAAATCACTTTATTTGTCTACATTAATTTCACATGTCCAATCCTTTTTCGGGATTGCATGTTAGAGAGTACCATGTCTTAATAGGCATTATTAAATTCCCATTTAATTTACCGATCTCATTAGAAACAAATCCCGAGACGCTTCGTGGAACTATATGAGCTAGTAGAGGGGCACGATGGAAATATGTAAAGAGGCTCCTATAATTGTGAAAAATTAATCCCGGATTAATTATTCATCAATTATCAACTTCAGGCCTATTCTACTAAAAGTCTGAAACTAAGCTCCCGTTTACATACTGTATTATGAAAGCGCTCTAACGCAGTGCTTCTTCCATGATTTATTCATCGCTTGCTTAATCCCCATATGTTATCCATGACTAAATTAATGACTTTTTCCATTTTACCTATTCAATCATTTTAACTTAAAGTTCCATTATTCTCCATTGAAAGAACCACCAATTGTAAAGCCATACAATCTATAAACCATCAGAGAACACAAAGTAAACCGATGGCCAAGATCTTGTTATATTATCTTTTAATTCATGAATAATGCCTTTAAGCAGATAACATGTACTATTGTAAGATAGCTATGGATTATGTATCTATGAATCTTGATTTCTACATCCATAAGTCATACACCCAAAGTACAAGTATATTAACCATCAATTATCAGTGTCTCACCTATAGTGGATCAAAGTGCATAAGTCATGGATGCGAACTCAAGTATTCATTTCAGGATTAAGATTAATACAAGATGATAATCAAAACATCATTGATTCTTATAAACAGAATTATTAAACCGAATCAATTAATACCTTAGGTCCAGTCCAATGTCATACCTCAATACTGGTATACATTAAAGTTTTTACTCGGAACCTGTCCGATGGTCAACACAAACCATCCCTCCAAGAAAGTAGACAACCTTTACAATCTTATCATGAATAAGATCCCCAAATCTTATTCTATCGATTGCGGACCATTTATTTAGACTGTTATCAAATTACCACGTGTTCTATGTATACCCCGTATACATATGGTAATCCGATATATTACCAACAGCCTAGGATTATTTTGTATTTGCTCAAAATATTCATACAATCAACAAATGAAAGTAAATATGACACTACTTATTAAACATAAATAACCTCCTTTTATTAATATCATGATGTCATATTTACAGAAAATCCCTATAATTGATTTTCTATCCTTAGGGCAGATATAGATCCCAACAATCTCCCACTTGCCCTAAGTGAGTAAATGTGACATATTGCGCAACCCCATGCCTTTGACGTGTTCCTCGAATCTTCTGGCCGCCAAAGTCTTCATGAACGGATCGGCAAGATTGTCCTCTAATGCGATTTTGTAAACCGTCACATAAACACTTTCAACAAAGCCTCTGATAATGTGATATTTTCTTTCAATTGTTGGTATCTATATGTGCCATAAGGATAGAAAATCAATTATAGGGATTTTCTGTAAATATGACATTTTGATATTAATAAAAAGAGGTTATTCATGTTTAATAAGTTGAGTCCTATTTACGTTCATTTGTTGATTGTATGATTATTTTGGGCAAACATAAAATACTCCTAGGCTATTGGTAGTATATCGGATTAACATATGTATACGGGGTATACATAGTGGACGTGGTAATTTGATAACAGTATAAATATATGTTCCGCAATCGATGGAATGAGATTTGAGGATCTTATTTATGATAAGATTGTAAAGGTTGTCTACTTCCTTGGAGGGATGGTTTGTCTTGACCATCAGATTAGTTCCGAGTAGAAACTTTAATATATACCAGTATTGACGTATGACATTGGACTGGACCTAAGATGTTAATTGATTCATTTTAATAATTACATTTATAAGAATCAATGACGCTTTGATTATCATCCTGCATTAATCTTAATCTTGAAATGAATACTTGAGTTCACATCCATGATTTATGCACTTTGATCCACTATAGGTGAGACACTGATAATTGATGATCAATATACTTGTGTTTTTGGTGTATGACTTACGGATGGAGAGATTAAGATTCATAGATACAGAATTCATAGCTATCTTAACGATAGTACATATTGTCTACTTAAAGGCATTATTCAGAAATTGAAAGATAATATAACAAGATCTTGGTCATCGGTTTACTTTGTGTTTTCTAATAGTTTACCGATTGTATGGCTTTACAATTGGTGGTTCTTTCATTAGAGAATAATGGAACTTTAAGTTAAATGATTGAAAAGGTAAAACGGAAAAGTCCTTAATTCAATCATGGATAACATATGGGGATTAAGCAAGTGATAAATAAATCATGAAAGAAGCACTGCGTTAGAGAGCTTTCATAATACGGTATGTAAACGGGAGATCAGCTTTAGACTTTTAGTGGAATAGTTCTGAAGTTGATAATTGATGAATAATTAATCCGGGATTAATTTTTTACAATTACAGGAGCCTCTTTACATATTTCCATCGGGTCCCTTTACTAGCTCATATAGTTCCACGAAGCGTCTTGGGATTTGTTCCTAATGAGATCGGTAAATTAAATGGGAATTTAATAATGTCTATTAAGACTTGATACTCTCTAACATGCAATCCCAAAAAAGATTGGACATGTGATATTAATGTAGACAAATAATGTGATTTGTCAACATATGATTGGTTGTAAATAAAATAATTATTCGTTAATTATTTTGGTTAATTGAATTTTGGAAATAACGTTGTGTTTGAATTATTTAATTTTTGAAAACAAAATTTTTCTCTCCTAATTATAGGGCACGGTTTTTTAATGGATGGAGGGAAAAAGATTTTGTTTCAAAATTGTTTAAATATATTACAAACATTAAATCATTAATTGATTTAAATAATGTAGCTTATTTGATAGATTTTCTTTTCTTAAAGAATGGTGCACATTTTTTTGGTGGAAAGGAAATGTAAAATATTCCATTTATTTAAGTTAATTAAATATGGATAATGTTTGTGGAAAATAGTTATTTAAATTCAAATAAGAAAAAAAAATTTAAATTCAAAGGCTTAAAAGGAGTTTGAATCAAGATAGGATTAGGACATTTTGACTAGTCTAGATTCTTGATTTAAATTTAAACCACCAATCAATATCCACATGAAGGGGAGGACGAATTTTTTGAGTTTCTCCTAGCAAAAAACCGTCCATAAGGTTTAAAGAACCTAGCCCGAAATTTGAATGATCCTTTGGTTTAAAAGATTATCCAGAAAAATAATTATTAATTATTTTTCAAGTAGCCAGTATTTTTGAAAAAGGATTGGAGTATTATATAAAGGCTAGGGGTTCTTGAAAAAACCAATCATCATATCAAACTCATAGGTGGACAGTTTTTGGGAGAGAGAAAAACGCCAAAATCTAGGTTTTTGTGCTTGAGAAAATTCGTCCTTCCTGGGTGTGAGAAAAAGAGAGAAATTTTCATTGAATCAAAACTGTGAGGAAGGTTAAGCCAAGTGATATTTTTCATAGAAGGTTAACCGGTTCCTATTTTGTAGTTTTGAAGAACGAACCCGGATTGAATTCTCAACTAGGTACATCGGAATTGAGAAGGTGGGATCTTGACTTCGGAAGAATTACCAGTCGCTTGGATTCATAGCACATGTGCCCATACACACTCTGAGATGTGAGGACTCGAGAATAGTAGAGAAGACATATTGGTCGACGCTCTAGCAATTCCAGAATCCGAGAAACAAGGTACATTTGATAATGTATTTAATATATTGTTATATACATCATGAGCTTCTTTTCTGAATTGGCATAAAAATTTTAAAACTTCCGCTGCGCCATAACTCTGATATCGGAACCTTTTTTCCAACAATTGGTATCAAAGCCAACTCATGATCATGTATATAACATAAATTATTTGATCAAATAAATTTGTCTCTATGCATTAATGAAATATTTTAGAGAGTTGCCACTCTAGGTTTTATTTTGTGTATGTTAAATATATTGTAAATAGATATATGGATGAATGAATGCTTTATATTTTTTTAATATATGATGCTTGTTCAATTTTTCCGGTTATGATTCTATTGAGGTTAGAATTTGTATCTAGATTTTTCAAGTGTAATAGATGCGGTCTATTATCACCGCTAGGCCGTTCTTTCAATTCCTAGAATTTTCGTAAACCGGAAATGACATAGGAATTTTTTTGTAAATTCGGATTACGATGGATTCAAAGAGATTGAAGATGAACGAAGGTATGTAAATTTTCAAAGGATGTGACTTTTTTTTTTAAATTTGGAAATTTTAATTAATTCAAATTTCATAATTGGCGTTTTTTTATGGAAGAAAAATCACATTAAATCTTTTTGAAAATTATAATTTTCCAATCATATATGATCTTGATAAATTGGAAAATCAAAAATCAAAATTTAAATTTAAATTTAATGGACGTTTTTATTAAGAATTTTAAAATTTTGTGATTTTAATTAAATTTGGAAAATCACATTTTTTTCGCAAATTTAAAATTTGAATTTCAAAATAAAAATATATTTTATTTAAATTCTTGATATTTTGTAATTTTGATTAAAATTAAAAATCACATATAATATTTTTAGAAATTTAAATTTAATTTAAATTTAAAAGGACGTGACATTGGAGAAAGACAATACATTGAACAAGGATACAATGCATAGATCTACAAAAGAAGGCCGATATATGTTTCGGTTAATTTTTGTAAATTTTGTAATTTTTCTTTTCTCAAGGATAGAATCATGATCTATGGCTATTTACATATTTTGTAAACCATGAATGATGCGATGCTAGATAAATATGTTATACTATTTCGTGATGTATTGATAACATGCCATATAGACTAGGGAGTGCCACTCAATAAATATTGTTTATGCATGAAAAACAAAAACCCTAATTCAAAAGATTGAGTGAGAGAAGGTTTTATACACTAAGTGTAATAACCAATCTTTTTACAAATTTACGATTTCCTTTTAATGAATCAAAAGTTTGTATTATGTATGTTTATATGAAATGCCTAATCTGATTTATCAGAATTAGGGTTTATGTATGATTTTATTCCGGTCAAAGTTTGATCAGAATAATCTAAGGTATGTTTGAGACGGCACTGCAATTTTTTAAACAATATGAAATTATATTGTGAAAAACTGTTATTACGGATAGCGAAGTGAAAATTAGGTTTGGGATCACTGTAGAAAAATCAAGCACAATATTTAGAATAATAAGAACAAAGTGGCTTTTAGTTCTAAGAAAAATTTTTACTCAGTTCGGTTAAGTACAGATAAATTTTGGACTGCAGTCCAATATAACAGTACTGTTATTAGTGAAAACAGTATTTATAAAATCTGTATTAGTATGAAAATGGACTGCATTGGTGGAGGAAAACCAAATGGAACCTTAGTTAATGACACCTCATATAGTGATGATTAATTGAATTAATTGATTTTTAGAAAATTTGGAAAGTAAGTTTCATGCATGAACTTGGATGAAACTTGGCCAACAAATCACCCCAAGTGGCCGGCCACCTCATGGACTCTAGGGGGGCAATATTTTTGTTTTTGAGGACTTAAGTGCAATTTAAGCAATAAAAATAATTCTAGAAATTAAATTAAATTTTGCCTATAAATAGATGTGGTGGGGTTTGCCTTGGTCCACCTTTTGAAACCCATACTTTCTTTAGTTCGCTCTCTAGCCCTCTCCCTCCCTCTAAAAGCAGAACTCATATAGAGAAAAAAAGTGAAGAATGGTCGGGTTTTGAGGAGGAAATTTTGATTCAAGCCTAGATCCACTTCTAAGTGTTAAGGTAAATCTACTAAACCCCCTAAGCTTTTCATTTGAGTTTTTATTCAATTATTTAAGTGTATTTTAAGTTGGTTATGTAAGAGTATAAGCTCACTTATTTTTCATGCAATAGCTTAGTAAGATTAGTATGTGCTTGATTAGGGTTTTGGTAAGCTAGATCTATGTTTTGGTTTATATTTTTGAAGTTATGCTTTAAAATTATATGCTTTATGTGTATGTCTATTAGGTGTTTGTTATATGTCCTCATATGCTTAGGAAGTTATATGGTATGCTTGTATGATGGTGAGATGATTGTATGATGAATTAACGTGAAAAATCTACTTAAAACCCTAACTTGGTAAAAGTTTACTATATGGGTTAATTGGATGAGAAACAAGTGTATGTGATGGAAAACCTATGTAATACGCTGCATGTGTGATATAGGCTCACGGTTGTGACCGTTTGAGGTAGGATGTGCGTTATTTTACGTAACAAACAATCCAAAGTAAATCTGCTAGTTTTCGGATAAAACTGGACAGTAATCTAGAAACGAAATTTTGAAGCCCTTAGAGGCTGAATTTGAGAAAAGTTTAAAACTGTAAAGTTGTAGAAAATTGAAAATCCTAGGGGATGGCATGGACAGATTTTGAAAAATAAGCTCTAAATGCTTTCGTTTTTGTGAAAACCCGAGACTGGCCAGCCCAGACCCTGTGCACGGCCAGGACGCTTCAACAAGGAATATGAGTAGCTTAAAGGCAGAATTAGGTTTTCATTAAAAAATTAAAGTTGTAGGACTTTATGAGGTCTACAACTTTCATCAAGGAAAATTTTTCAAATTCAAAACAGATTTTAGAATAAAATTGAATATTAAAAACTGAGCAGGAAATAAGCAATTCTAGCACAGGATTTTCAAAACAGTGCATGAGCATGCAATTCCTGCACATACACTGCTTACTGAAATTATTGGAATGTTTTCAATGAATGATTTTCAAAACTTCATAGTTTTACTATCTTTATAAAATAAATCAATTGTAGTTTTATAACAATGGTTTAAAAAGAATTAACCAAGGTTTTTGTGAAGAAAAGAAATAATTAAAGTATGCTAAGTAATATGTTAACCATAGTAAGACACATAATAATCGGATATGATACAAAAATTATTATTGAACTAAGTAAATTGAAGATATACTTCTAGTAACCAAATAGGTTACTAAATTTTATATGCTAGATTTTAAACCCAAGGTTACTTAGGATAACCAAATGGGATACCATTATTGGGTATTGGTAACCCAATAGGATATTAACCTAATTATGATTGGGCTTATACCCAGACTTACTTTTGGTAACCTAAAAGGATACTATTTAAGTATAACTAACCAAGATTTGTATTAAGTAGTCAAACAAGATACTGTTTGATTGTTTTTAAGGTTTGGTGCCCTAAGGTTACATTTAGTAACCGAATTTGGATACCATGTTAGTAGGGGACATATAACTAGGGTGAATGTTGAATGTTGGTTAGGATACCAACATTTAATGTAATAATTTATGGTAAGATAGGATGATTCTTATTTTAAATTCTTTTTGAAAACAGGAAAGTAACATGTTGTTGCGTTTCGTTGAAGCAACAAACCCCAGCTCTAGCATAACCAGTAAGTACAACTCCGCCTACAGCATAGGCTAATTGTTTTATTGATTGCATGTTTTTAAAACTCATGCACTTATATATGTGTTGCATATGATTATGTTTTATTATTGTGACATCACAAAACATGTTCACTAATGATAATTTATATGGCAAGAGTAAGATTAAGTTTCAAGTAAGAGACTGTTTTTAAGAAACTATTTTCAAGAAAATGTTTTCAAGTAAGATGTTGAGCAAGTTCAATCGTGTCGTACCGACCTGTACTAGGTCAGGGTTGGTTCATGGATTGAGTTGGATTGGGCTGGTTGTCCCAACCACTCCATGACTGCGCGCCACGGTACGTACACTTATTATAAGTAAGGGCCCAAAAATATGCTAACATAAGAAAGCATAATGAAGCATAATTGGTCCATGCATTGTTTAAGTTCATATTGTTTTTGCGGGTTAATAGTTGTACTTGCTGAGCGAAAGCTCACAACTTACGTTTATGCTGTAGGTAAGCTCCCTATTGGCAATTCTTGATACAAGACGGTGGGGCATGGTTGGTCTAACTGTGAAATTACGGGATGGAACCACTACGCGTTTTGTGTTCAAATATATGTAATTATTATTTAGTTTAATCAGTTGAATATTAAAATAAGTTTAATACTTTAATACTCAAATAAGTACGTATATATGTTTATAAGTAATTATATGGTCGAGTTACCTTTATAATTGTTTTAAAAAAAATATTTCGTATTTTCCGCTAGTTGAATAAGTGTCAGTATTTATGTAAGATAAGTACAGTAATGGCCTACGTAAGGCAGGTCATTACACTGAGACCTACGGCCTCCATTGTTGGTCCTATAGTTACGCATGGCAGTGCCTACTACTCGAGAATTCAACTCGAGAATTCCCTTCGGATAGGTATCTTACCTAGAGCGCACACTAATTTGGATTTCCGAAAGAATAACAATTTTGGGCATATTTTATGTTTAGATCACCCCTCGGTGGCAGATGTAAAATATGGATTCAAAATTAGAAACGATTGTTACACACTCATGCTACTTTATTTATTAACCCTCCCTCGAGGCTCTGATATTTAAAGTAGTAGCCAAATAAGTGATAGTTAATATATATTTAATGGGGTTATGCTCCATGGATGAATAAGTATTAATCGGAGTGGATCCGTGTTCTTGACTAGTTTTTCCATGACTACCCCTCGGTAGCTTGGAAAGCAGAAGCTAAGAATTATCGTTGTAAGACATGTGTTTTTTAAGGGCTTTACACATAAACATTTAGATTGCATATAGATCTTTTTGTTTCATCACAAAACCAAATTTTTTTAAAAAAAATAAAAGGATGTTTGCTCGTACTTATTACATGTTTTCTTATTATAGATTAAAATGTCGAGCCCATTATCTGTGATACTTACGTAAAACAAATTAACCGGCGAGAATTTTAATGACTGGAAAAGGAACTTGCTTATCGTCTTAAACTTTGAGAAACACAGTTTCGTCCTTACCCAACCTCGACCGCCCACGCCTGCGATCGATGCTCCTGATAGGGAATTTGTAGCGCTTGAGCGTTGGGACAATTCCAACCTTAGTGCTATGAGCTATATTCGGGCGAACATGTCTAAGGTGCTCCAGAAACAACATGAAGAGCATGAAACTGCTAAGCAGATCATGGACAACCTGGAGGAGATGTTTTGTGAACAAACTTTCCAGGCTAAGACCGATGCTATCAAAGGTCTCATGAACTGCAAGTAAAAGGTTGGAACACCCATCAAGAAGCACATGATGAAAATCATGGCTTATTTGTCTAAGGCTCATGCAAATGGGGCTGAGATCGATGCTGCAACTCAATTGGTCATGGTTTTTCAAACCTTGTCCAAGGATTTCGATTTGTTTCAGGCATCCTACAACCTTAACCGGAAGGAGATGTCTCTAACGGAATTGATGAAAGAGTTGCAAGCCTTTAAGAATATTTTCAAGGGTTCTGGATTTAAGGCTGAGGCAAATGCGGTTGAACCTGGTTCACCTGCACCTAATCCCAAAAGGAAGAAGGAAAAGGGGAAGAACAAGGGGAACAAGCCTGCGGCGAAGGCATCTGCTCCTAAGAAGTCTTCCAAGACTAAGAAGCGGATGGTGGATCCTAAGAATGCTAAATGCTTTTTCTGTGGGAAGAAGGGACATTTCAAGAAGGATTGCAGAGACTACCTGACTATGCAGAAACAAAGAGGTAATTTCGATATCATGTATCTTGAGGCTTGTTTAGTGGAAGAATCTAATGACACTTGGGTTATAGATTCTGGAGCCACTAACCATGTTTGTATTTCTCTGCAGGGGATCAAGGTAACGAGAAGTCTACGTGAGGAGAACTTCACGTTAAGAACCGGTGATGGGACGTTGGTGCAAGCTGAAGCAGTGGGAGAAATGCATCTTTATTTTGATGAATTTAGATTTATTATTTTAGACATTGTTTTTAAGTTCCTAGTTTTAAGAAGAACCTAATTTCGTTAGCTTGTTTGATTAAAGACTCCTATTCGGTTTATTTTAATACTAAAGTTGTTATTAGGAAAAACAATTCTCTTATCTGTAATGGATGGATGTATGGAAATCTTTATTTTATCAAACCTAAGATGCACTCACTGCTTGATACAGAACTGGATAGGAACTCTTAAAGACATAAGTCTTCTCACTCTAGAAAATCATATCTTTGGCATTTACGACTAGGTCACATAGGCCTTAACAAAATTCAAAGGATGATGAAGGCGGAATACCTTGACTTGTACGAGGTTGAACCTTGACCACAATGCAAATCCTGTTTGGAAGGCAAGATGACCAAACGACAGTTTGTTGCCAAAAATAGTCGTGTCGAGGAACTTTTAGAACTTGTGCATATAGATGTTTGTGGTCCCATGAACATAGAAGCACGTGATGGGTATGAGTATTATGTCACCTTTATTGACGATTAATCGAGGTATGGATATGTCTATTTAATGACTCACAAAAGAGAAACCTTTGACAAGTTTAAAAAATTTCAGACTGAAGTGGAGAAACAATTAGACAAGTCCATTAAGTCACTTCGATCGGATCGAGGTGGAGAATACCTATCGGCTCTTAAGGGAAAGATGGACTAGAGAATGAGTTACTAGCACTTTAGGTTTCACTAAAAGTTCTTGAAGTGATCTAACTTCCACCTATTTATAGGTGAAATCAAACTCATTTCTAGGATTGCTTAATAGTCTTCAAGAGCAAAATATTTGCTCATAACTCCTATGTGGTGGCCAGCCATGCTTGATCAAACTAGACAAGTAAGCAAGGCTAGGGGGCTTGCCCATCAAGGCTAGAAGCATGAGGTGCCATTTCCTTGTGGTGGCTGGCCATATGTGGAAGATTGTGCTTGCTCTAGTTAACCAAGTAAGCAAGGCTAGAGGCTTGCTCATCAAGACTAGAAGCATGAGGTGTCTTTTCCTTGAGGTGGCCGGCCATATGTAGAAAATTTTGCTTGCTCTAATAAGCAAGGCTAGAGGCTTGCTCATCAAGGCTAGAAGCATGAGGTATCTTTTCCTTGTGGTGGCCGGCCATATGTAGAAAATTTTGCTTACTCTAGCTAGCCAAGTAAGCAAGGCTAGAGGCTTGCTCATCAAGGCTAGAAGCATGAGGTGCCCTTTCCTTGTGGTGGCCGGCCATATGTGGTACCATGTGGAGGATCTTGCTTGTTGAAGCACAACTCATAGCCAAGTAAGCAAGGCTACAATGCTTACTTAGCAAAGCGAGAAACATGAGGTGTCAAGCTCTAAATGAAACACTTATTTCCATATTTGCATATGAGTTCTTAAGAGTACAATATTTGCTCATGTACCACATGAGGTGGCCGGCCATGAAGTGCCTTGTGGAGGGTCATGCTTGTTCATGCTTATAGCTTAGCCAAGCAAGCAAAGCTAGTATGCTTAGTCACCATCCTAGAAGCAAGATGTGTCAAGTTCTAGTGAAACTCTAATTTTTTTACAATTTGCATAATGGTCCTTAAGAGAAAAATATTTGCCCATAGAACCCATAAGGTGGCCAGCCATGGAGTGTCCATGTGGAAGAAAATGGTTAAGCCAACTAGGTCATCAAACCCTAACTTATTTCCTTGGTTTTCAATGCAACTAAGGTAACTAAACTTGTAACCAATCATTGACCTAGTTAGATTTGAAGGCTTAGTTGGGAAAATCCTTCATAAAATTTTACATACTTCTTTGCAAATATTTTATTTTTCTTAAAATTGCACATTGGCCCCTAGAGACAAAAATATTTGCACTTAGGTCCTTGTGAGGTGGCCGGCTATGGTGTAGACATTTGGCATTCAATCCTTGCTTAGTCATCCACTTAATACTTTCTTAATTTTCTAAAATCCATACTTATTTACTTTTCTTAAAATTACATATTGGCCCCTAAAGACTAAAATATTTATATTTTAGTCCCTATGAGGTGGCCGGTCATAAGGAGTGCTTAGTGGCCAAAAATTCCTCCAATGATCATCCTTTTTCATCTTAGGATAGTGTCATACTCTTAACCTCTGCTTGATTTTTCTTCAGTGGTCTCGAACCTTATTCTTGCTTATTCATATGTAATGACGGTTTTTCACAGTATAATTTTCAAACTGCAATTATACTGTAGTACCGCCTTATCATGCCTTAGGTCATTCTGGTCAAACATTGACCGACCTAGGATCGTAAACCCTAGTTTTGCCTCTTTCAACAAAAGGCTTCATATTCATATAAATAAGCTATTATCGAGTCTTAAAACATTACAAGAACTCAATAATATTATGATAAATCAGATCACATAAACATACATATTACAAACTTTGATTCCCTAAAAAGGAAATCGTATATTTGCAAAAAGGTTGGTTATTACATAGTGGATCAAAGGGCATAAGTCATGGCTGCGAACTCAAGTATTCATTTCAGGATTTTGATTAATGCAGGATGATAATCAAAGCATCATTGATTCTTATAAACGGAATTATTAAACCGAATCAATTAACACCTTAGGTCCAGTCCAATGTCATACCTCAATACTGGTATACATTGAAGTTTATACTCGGAACCTATCTGATGATCAAGCAAACCATCCCTTTAAGGAAGTACACAACATTTACAATCTTATCATCAATAAGATCCCCAAATCTTAATTTCATCGATTGTGGACCATTTATTTAAATTGTTATCAAATTACCACGTCTTCTATGTATACCCCGTATACATATGGTAATCCGATATATTACCAACAGCCAAAGAGTATTTTATGTTTGCTCAAAATAACCATACAATCAACAAATGAAAGTAAATAGGTCACAACATATTAAACATGAATAACCTCCTCTGATTAATATCAAAATGTCATATTTACGGAAAATCCCTAATATTGATTATCTATCCTTAGGGCACATTAAGATTCCAACACCAGGTTTAGCTACATTTACCTCAGCCTTAAATCCAGAACCCTTGAAAATGTTCTCAAATGCTTGCAATTCTTTCATCAATTCCGTTAGAGACATCTCCTTCCGGTTAAGGTTGTAAGATAGCTGAAACAAATCGAAATTCTTAGACAAGGTTTGAAAAATCATGACCAATTGAGTTGCAAAATCATGACCAATTCAATGTTTGTAACATATTTAAACAATTTTGAAACAAAATTTTCTTTCCTCTTTCCACTAAAAATTTGTGCACCATAAATGAGGAAAGAAAAATTTTGTTCTAAAAAATTAAATAATTCAAACACAATCTTATTTCGAAAATTCAATTAACCAAAATATTAACAAATAATTATTTTATTTGCAACCAATCATATGTTGACAAATCACATTATTTGTCTACATTAATTTCACATGTCCAATCCTTTTTCGGGATTGCACGTTAGAGAGTACCACTTCTTAATAGACATTATTAAATTCCTATTTAATTTACCGATATCATTAGGAACAAATCCCGAGACGCTTCGTGGAACTATATGAGCTAGTAGAGGGACCCAATGGAAATATATAAAGAGGCTCCTATAATTGTGAAAAATTAATCCCGGATTAATTATTCATCAATTATCAACTTCAGGACTATTCCACTAAAAGTCTGAAGCTGAACTCCCATTTACGTACCGTATTATGAAAGCTCTCTTATGCAGTGCTTCTTCCATGATTTATTCATCGCTTGCTTAATCCCCATATGTTATCCATGATTGAATTAAGGACTTTTTCCATTTTACCTTTTCAATCATTTAAACTTAAAGTTCCATTATTCTCCATTGAAAGAACCACCACTTGTAAAGCCATACAATCGGTAAACCATCAGAGAACACAAAGTAAATCGATGGCCAAGATCTTGTTATATTATATTTCAATTCTCGAATAATGCATTTCAGTAGATAACATGTACTATTGTAAGATAGTTATGGATTCTGTATCTATGAATCTTGATTTCTCCATCCATAAGTCATACACCCAAAACACAAGTATATTGACCATCAATTATCAATGTCTCACCTATAGTGGATCAAAGTGCATAAGTCATGGCTGCGAACTCAAGTATTTATTTCAGGATTAAGATTAATGCAGGATGATAATCAAAGCATCATTGATTCTTATAAACGGAATTATTAAATCGAATCAATTAACACCTTAGGTCCAGTCCAATGTCATATCTCAATACTGGTATACATTAAAGTTTATTCTCGGAACATATCCGATGGTCAAGCAAACCATCCCTCCAAGGAAGTACACAACCTTTGCAATCTTATCATGAATAAGATCCCCAAATCTTATTCCATCGATTGTGGACCATTTATTTAGACTGTTATCAAATTACCACGTCTTCTATGTATACCCCATATACATTTGGTAATCCGATATATTACCAACAGCTTAGAAGTATTTTATATTTGCTCAAAATAATCATATAATCAATAAATGAAAGTAAATAGGATATTACATATTAAACATGAATAACCTCCTTTTAATAATATCAAAATGTAATATTTACAGAAAATCCGTATAATTGATTTTTTATCCTTAGAGCACATATAGATCCCAACAAATGTAAGCAAATATGGCTCATTGACTGCTTGGTGTTTAAACTGTTAGAATGTTGCATACAATGAATTTTTGTATGCGAGAAGACAACGCTCTAAAATAAGCAGTCTAAATCTGTAGTTCATAGTCTATGGGATTAGAGTGAGCATCTAACTCATATGAAGATTATTATGTCGTCTAAAGCCAATTGGGGAGATGATTTGTCTTGACCATCTGGAGCAAGCTGACTCCTAAGTAGAGACATAGATATATTGCCTAGTGGTGGTGATATATTAGATTGGACCAAAGTGTAATTAATCTATTAGTCCGCTTGACTTATAGATTAATTACATTTTTTACGTTCATTATGCAATAACCTTAATCCTGAGTAAGTAAATGACTTCATGTTTAGGACTTGTGTACTTTGATGTTCGAAAGGCTGAAGCGTCTCAAAGTAGTAAGCAATTAGACTTGTTCGTTTGGTACATGACTTATATTTGATATGAGCTTTGCTTATAGATATGGAATCATAGCTCCCATAAAGAGTAAAAGTTATCATTTTAAATGGCATTATACAAGATCTGAAAATGGACGAGGCCTGTAATGACCCGCCTTACGTAAGCCGTTACCATACTTACTTTACTTACTTAACCTTAGAAAATACTGAACTATACATATATATTTTTTTTAAAACCCATTCTAACCTCATACTTATATATATGTATACATGTTTAATCAAGTATTGACGTTTCAAAACATTTTAACACATTTACAAATTATACTAAATACTAGATACACGTATTGTTAAATTAACATAAAACATAATACAAACATTTTTCCAAAACATGTGTCGGTGTCCAACCAAAAGTTTCACAGTCTGCCTTGCCATCTTCCACAGTATTGTATCACACATCACTGGTAGGCTACTTACCTACAACATAAACATAAGTTATGAGATTTCGCCCAGCAAGTAAAACTTTTCTTCCGTAAAACATTTCCAGTAAAAGAATGCATGAACCAATTATGCTTTCTTATGTTAGCATATTTTTGGGCCCCTTGTATAACATGAGTGTACGTACCGTGGCGCGCAACCATGGAGTGGTTGGGGCGGCCAGCCCAATCCAACTCAAATCATGGACCAAACCCGCCTCGTGACAGGTCGGTACGACACGAGAAAACTTTCTTACCATCATTCCTGAAAACAATTTCTTTCTTCAAAACAGTTTCTTACTTGAAACTTGATCTTATTCTTACCTTGTGATTTATCATTAGTGAGTATGCTTTTATGATGCTACAATATAGAACATAAAACATATGCATCACATACATTAGTACATGAGTTGTGGAAAACATGCAAAGTAGTAAAACGTTTTGCCTATGCTGTAGGCGAAGTTGTATTTTCAAGTTGGCCTACGCTCTCGGTCTATCGTCCCAATAAGGTACGACAACAGGTTATACTTCTGTTTTCAAATCAGGCGTAAGAATAATTCTACAACATAACTTAACAAACCATAATATACCATGTTGGTATCCAATTTGATTATCATTGGTAATCATGGATACAAACCTTATCATAACAAATCGGTATCCTATCCGACTACCATAGGTAACCATAAATACAAAGCCCAACATAATAAATCGGTATACTACCCGATTACTATTTGTCATAGAATTGTTATCATATTTTCAAGTAACTTGGGCCTATTATTTTTATTTACTTTTTCCTCAAAAATACCTTGCTTTTTTAGAAAACATTTTATTTACTTGGAAAATACCTTGATTTCAAGCATTTGAAATTGCCTTTTAAAAAATCATTTGTAAAATTTCAAATGAATTCAAAACCTTTTAAAACCGTGTTTTGTAAAACCGTAGTTCCTTTTGAACAAAAATTATAAAATTGCAAAATCTGGAAAACTACTTTTGAAAAACTGCTTTTTAATTTGGTTCAAAAATACGTGTGCCGAAATTTCTTGTACCCTGTATAGGTTTTAAAATCCTATGCAGGAATTCCATGTACCCTACACAGTTTTGAAAATCCAGTTTTGTCTTTAAATTGGTTTAAAATTTAAAAAAGTTTTCTTCATAAAAGTTGTAGATCTAACAACCAAGTTAACCTAAGCATAGATCTAGGCATAACTAATTATATCAAAACCATAATATAGGGCAAAAATAAAAATTATGAGCTTATGCTCTTATAACCCAAACTTGAAATACACATAAATCTTGAATCAAAAGATTAATGAAATTCTTAGAGGATCAAGAGGAATACCTCTAAAGTTGGAATGGTTGCTCTAGACCTTAGGATGAGAAAGATTTTTCCTCCACACTTCACTACGCCAACCGGCCACTCTCTCCCTTTCTCTCTCTCTCTCTCTCTCTCTCTCTCTCTTTTTCTAAAGGCTAGAGGGAGAAGTTGGAAGACAACTAAAAATTAGGAGGTTTTAACTAAATGGTTCAAGCTCAATCTTACAACACCTATTTATGGGTGAAAAATCCATAATTTCTAATAACAAAATATTTGCCCTTTAATCCCATGAGGTGGCCGGCCATGTGGAGCCTAATCCACTAAAAATTCTTCTCATAATTATCCATTTAATTCTTTCCAATTTTTCAAAAAATCCTAAAATTCACATACTTATCTTTGATGAGGTGTCCTCTAATTAGGGCCCTGTTTGGCACTCCCTCCTAATATGCAGTCCACTTTCTTAATGATCCAGATATTACCAATATTGATTTAACTATTAACAGTACATTAATACTGGACTGCAGTACAGAATTCATCTGCACTTAACTAGACCACATATAGGTTTTTCTTAGGACTTGGAGCTACTTAGCCCTTATTGCTCCAAATATTATTCATGATTATTTTAGAGGGATCCCATACCTTATTTTTAACTCTGCATTCGTAATGACGGTCGGTCACAGTATAATTTCAATACTGATTATTATACTGCAGTACCATCTTATACCGATCATGAGTTATCCTGGTCATGCTTAGGCCAGAATAAAAAATATAAATCATGATTCTGCCTTTTCACCATAAGGCCTTATATCCGACCAAAAAAGGCAGTCATTGAGTCTAATGGTTGATAATAACTCAACTCAAACAGATTTCTGATAAATCAGATCATGCATTTCATATTGACATATATATAGCACAAACTTAGATTTCTTTTCTATCTAAGGAATTCATGAGTCCGTAAAAGTTTCGTTGTCACAAGGCCTCTGGTTGTTCACTGGGCAAATGACTAATTATTCACTTTAGGTGAATAATCATTTTTCTATTGGATGTATAATGGATCTTTAAGATAGCGTTATCAAAAGGTTGAATAGACTTTGATTTTAAGTTGATCATGGATATCATATTAGGGTATTGCATATATGACAAGGTCATTCGACTGTGGCTACACACTGGCTTACATAATATGGTATATAATTGGGAGTGCAGTTTTAGGTTTACAGTAGTGTGACTCTGAAATTAATAATTGTGTATTTAATTTATTTGGTATAGAATAATTAATTATCTAAATTATTGAAACCCATATTATATATACCCAATTGATCCCTTTACTAGCTCAATATAATTCATTAACATATAGTAATCAATTGGGATATTCATTATGTCTTTAATTCTTGGACTTAATGATGAGAAAAATCAGGAACACCACCCACAAGGTGTAGGCATTTTTTTTTTTTTTTTGTTAATGGTAGAATGAGAATTTTGTTTCATTTAATTAATTGGATAAATATTTATTTGAAGATAAGATTTCAAATTTGAATTAATTATATTCATCTTTTGTGATAAATATGATATTAATTTAAATTAAGAGATATGAATAAATTAATTATTTGGATAATTAATTTAAATATATATATAATCTTATTAAAATAAATATTTTAAATTAAATATAGTAATTATCCTAATTGGATTTGAAATTGAAACAAAATCTTATCCTAGTCTATCTTGTGTATGCCTTTTTTTTTTTTTATGAGGATAAGGAAAGGAAAATATTTTATCCATATTGATTTTATTTGGATAATTGTTACATAATTTTTTAATGCAAATAAAGTTGTCATGATTTTATTTTGAATTTAATTTGGAGTTATGAAAGATTATCCATGAAGATAAAATCATAAGATAATTGGAGCTTATTATTATTATCCCATTATAGTAATAATAAGCTTCAAGAGTTTTGGGTGGTTGGAAAAAGAAAGCCGCGCACGAATATCGATCGAGAGACCGAGTGCCCACACACTCTACTATCCGGGAATTGGAGAATAGTAAAAAAGGCTAGTTGGTTGAAACTCTCTTTGATCACATCATTTGGCATTCTTGTTGTCTTCTCTCAAGGTACATGGATTGTAGAATAATTTATTTTATATGACAACATGAGTTAGTAAGATCTTAAGAAAAAAAATTTTAAAATTTCGCTGCGTAAACTACCCCTTTTTCCTATATAAACTAGGTAAATATTACAATTTACTAGTAAATATGAATATTTTTCAGTAAATAAACTTATTTTCTTGATAAATATCATTATTAATTAGGGGTACAAAACTATGTATATTTACTTGTAAATAAATTATTTATCAGTGAATAAACTTATTTTCTTGATAAATATTTTAGTTAAATAATAGATTTACTTGTAAATATTATTTTTGATAGTAAATATCAAATCAAATAAATATAAATATTTACTAATAAATATGAATATTTATTTTTTTTTCTTTACAATAGTTTTTAATTAAATTGGAAATGAAGTAATTTAGTAAAACTACAATTTTTTAGTTTTTAATTAATTAGTTACAATTTTTACCCTTAATTTTAAAAATAAAAACAAAAACCTAGATCTAACCGGGTCCTTTGCAAATATGGGATTAAAATGGGATTCATGTTGCAAGACTAACCTCCAAAGAGAAAACATTGCAAGGCTAACCTCATTCATTAATGAATCTTTTGTTTTCTCCAAAATACCCTTTACAAGTAAAAAAATAAAAATAAAAGAAATATGAGATAAAAAGAGATCTGAAGGGAAGGAGGACCATCTTCTCTTACAAAAAAAAAAAAAAAAAAAAAAATTGAAGAAACCCACTTTGTTCTTTCATTGGTTTCGTCTCCTTCACCACCTCAAAACTACCATAATTTTTTATCTCCATCATCCCCTCAAAACGACCATCCTTGTATTCGGGTTAACATCATCGATTTCCAGCCACAAGAAGAGGAGATGAAGTACTCAAAAATTTTGGTAAGTTCATCTCAGACCCTCAAATTTTTTTATTGAAATCATTTTCAAAGTTATTCAAGGGTTGGGCATTCATGATTTGAGAGCTTAGTATAGAAAAATAAAATGATTCAACCTATTTTGCACTAATTTTTGACTTGTAAAATCTGTAAATTTACAAATCCCATCATAAATACAGTACAGTGACCTGACTGGCCGGACCGACCTGACCGGCCAGACCGGTCAGGCCGGTCAGGAATTTTTTTTTCCTATCCGAATTTTTTTTTTTTTTTTGTTTATTTGTTTGTTACACATTGTTGGTTTTCCTGACCGGCATGACCTGCGCCGGTCATGCCGGTCAGGAAAACCTGCAATGTACACATTGCCTTATTATTATTATTTTTTTTCACATTGCTTGTCATGCCGGTCAGGAAAACCAGCAATGTACACACATTGCCACTTTTTTTTTTTGGTTTCACTTTGCTAGTTTTCCTGACCAAGGTGTTTTATTGTTTGTTTATTTGTTACACATTGCTAGCCGGTCAGGAATATTTTTTTTCTAACCGGGTTGTTCTTCTTTTTTTTTTTTTTTTTTGTTTATTTGTTTGTTTGTTACACATTGCTAGTTTTCCTGACCGGCCTGACCCGTCATGCCAGTCAGGAAAACCAGCAATGTACACATTGCCACTTCTCAGTTATCCCGGATGACATAAGGAGTGAGAATGTATTGCCTCTTGATTTCACAAAAAAACGTGGGAGGCTTCAACAAACCAGATTTCCTTCTATTGGAGAACATCGGAAAGGCAAAAACAAGAGATCATATCAAGCAACTTCTCATGAGAGCTCAGAATTTACAACCCCCATTTGAATATATTTGATCGAAGAATATTTTCATGTTGTATGATCGTGGTTTTATTTTTAACTTTTACTAAAGATTTTGGACTACATCTCTTATATTAGTAGTTGAATTATGTTTGTAGTGATGAACTGTATTTTGGATATTACAGTAGCTGAAATCATTTTAATTGTTTTTTACAGGATCCTTAGTGTTGGTGTTTGATTAAAATAAGTCAACATGTTTTTTACCGGTCATGCCGGTCCGGAAAATTTTTCTCCGGACCGGATTTATCTTTTTTGTTTTTTCGTTCACCATACCAAAGAAATACTTTTCTGGTTTTCCATGCCGGTCATGCCGGTCCGGAAAAGTTTTCTCCGATCCGGGGTGTTCTTTTTTGGTTTCTCGATCACCACACCAAAGTAAACACTTTGCTTTTTTTGGGTTTTCCTGACTGGCCTGACAGGTCATGCCGGTCAAGCATATTTTTTTCCGGATCGGGGTGATCTTCTTTATTTTTTCAATCACCATACCAAAAGTAAACACTTTGTTTTTTTTTTTTTTTTGGGTTTCCCGTCATGCTGCTTCTTCACCAGAGCACAAAGTTGTCTGACCACTCAGGCCGGTATGCCCCATTTGAATATTCGTTATATCACTTGGGTGTCATGACTGGCAAAACCAACAACTGGTCCGAGGAAAAAAAACTACCCGGTCTGGATAACTGGGAAAACTATGAAAAAGAATACAAAAATACTTTGGTGTCATGACCTGAAGGACCGACAAACATTCCATATAAATAAATTTCGGTCCCACCTGACCGCTCAGGCCGGTATGGCCCGTTAAGGTTTTTAATATCGCAATGACAGATAGCCAATTAGACAAACAAACAAAAAAAAAAAAAACTTGGTTGGCTTAACTGTTCTTCTCGGTCCACTCGCTATTATGGAGCCAAACATCTTGGTTGTATGGTCAATTAATGAAAGTTATCAAAATCAAAATATCAGTTTTATGTTCGTAACTCATGCATAATATTTAGTGAAAGAACAAACCAATCTTCTCGCTTACCTAATATGACGTAGTATAAATTGAAAATATTACTTATGACTTCATGACTTTTTGATATCACTTCACAAAATTATAATAATATTAAATGGTGACAATCACTAATTTGAAAGTCAATTACTGATTGATTATTAGTTAATCAACAATAAAACAAAACAAACGACCATTTTTCATAAATAAAAAATTACGACCATTTAACAAGTTTTTTAATAAAGGACTGAAATTCTAAAAAATTAGTTAAAATGGCATTTGTTTTCTAAAATAGTTAATCATTTATCTGAATGGTTAATAAGTACAATTGACTTAATATCAATCACTGATTAATTTAACGTAACGATAAGCGATCTTATTAGTCATACCGGTCAGGCATATTTTTATCCAGACCGGTGTGATATTCTTTGTATTTTCGCTCACCACACCAAAGTATTACTTTGGTATTTTTTTTTATTTTCCTGATCGGCATGATCGGTCAGGAAATAATTTCTCCGGATCGGGGTGTTCTCCTTTGTTTTGTTTATCACCACACTTATTAGGTTTTCCATACCGGCATGACCGGTTAGGCCGGTCATGCCGGTCCAGAAAAATTTTCTCCGGACTGGGGTGTTCAACTTTGTTTTTTTTTTTTTTTTATCAATACACCTTTCGGGTTTTCCGAACCGGCTTGACCGGCCTAACCGATCATGCCAGTCTGAAAAAATTTTCTCCGAACCGGCGTGTTCTCTTTTGTTTTTTTTATCAACACACCTTTTGGGTTTTCCGGACCGGCATGATCGGCGGCATAACCGGTCACGCTGGTCCGGAAAAATTTTCTCCGGAATGGCGTGTTCTCCTTTGTTTTTTTGGTCACAACACTTTCCTGGTTTTTCGAACCAGTATGACCGGCCTAACCGGTCATGCCGGTCTGGAAAAATTTTCTCCGGACCAGCGTATTCTCCGGTGTTTTTTTTATCAACACACCTTTTGGGTTTTCCGGACCGGCATGACCAGCCTAACCAGTCACGCCGGTCCAAAAAAATTTTCTTCAAACCGACGTGTTCTCCTTTGATTTTTTTATCACAACACCTTCCTGATTTTCTGAACCGACATGACCGACCTAACCGGTCATGCCAGTCCAGAAAAATTTTCTCCGAACCAAGGTGTTTAACTTTGGTTTTTTGATCACCACACCTTCCTGGTTTTTCGGGCCGGCCTTCTCTTACCTATAAACTCGTTGAACATATATATCGAACAAGAAATTTTTGGTCTCATTTGAACAACTGAAGCAACCTAGAAACTTATCCTTTTAGCAATTAACAATTATCATGCATTTGCTAACCCCCCCATGTGAGGTAAGTTCTAAGATTTAGAACCTTTTTTTTTTTTTTTGTTGGGGATTGGAATTTCACCTGTCTTGCTTGCAACTTCGGTTTATGTCTACGAAGAATTCGATGATATATGGACAGTCAGATATTTATTAAGTTCCATCCAATTTTCTCAATCTATCGTGATTTTATATGATTTCACCATTCTACCTGGCATACAATTGTCATGTGTTTAAGAGTTCTATTCAAATTGAACACAAGTATGTCATTTTTTTTAAAATTTTTTTGAAAGGTGAACAAAAAGATGAGATCAAATCTGGAAGAGAAGTTGATGACGAGAATGGCGGTTGTTCATAGAAAGGCGGAGGAATGGCACGAGCGGCGAGGCAAGCAACATACTTGTGCTCGCGAGGAAAACCCGATCCGGTCCGGACCAACGAGCACTTTTACTCGTTGGTTTTCCGGACCAGCCTGAGCACAAGTGCTCGCTGGTATTCCGAACCGACCTGACCGGGACTGGTCAGGCCAGTCAGGACAAGCGGGTCCGGTTCAGACCAGCGAGCAATTTTGCTCGTTGGTTTTCTGGACCGGCCTGACCGAGACCGGTCAGGTCGGTCTGGACCAGCGAGCAATTTTGCTTGCTGGTTTTCCGGACCGGCATGGCCGGTCCGGAAAACCTGGTCCAGACCAGCGAGCTCTTGTGGGAGGGGGGGGGGGGCTTCTTTTTCGGCGAGGGAGCAGTGGGAGGGGCTGGGTTTTTCAACGGGAGCTTCAGTGGGGGGGGGGGGGGGGGGGGGGGGGGGGGGCTTTCTTTTTCAGCAAGGGAGCAGTGGGGGGGCTTCTTTTTTCAGCGTGGAGCGGCGAGGAGCTTCAATTGGGGGCTTCTTTTCGGCGAGGAGATTCAGTGGGGGGCTTCTTTTCGGCGAGGAGGGGAGCTTCAGTGGTTCGGCAAGGAGTTGAGCTTCAATGGGGGGCTTTCGGCAAGGGGAGGGGAGGGGAGGGGAGGTAGTTCGAGAGAGACATAGCGAAAGGGAGATAGAGAGAGAGAGATGGGAGAGACTGGGTTTAGTTTAGTTTGAGGGAGATAGATAGACAATAGTTCGAGGGAAGGAGGGCTTGGGTAGTTTAGTTTGACTGCTTTCTGCCTTCCTTTGGCGCCCGATCTATGGGGGTTTTTTTTTAATTGAAGATAGTTGAAGGAGTTTTTGGTCTTTTTGTTTAAAAATTGAATTAAAAAAAATAAATATAAAAAGGTAATTAGAATGGAGGTTAAATTTGCAATGGTGGTTCATTTTTGGCTTATATATGCAAAAAGTCCGATCTAACCATGTCACCACCAGAGAAGAAGACAAACTCAATGACAGGCATGGCCGGTGATCTCGTAGCAGGAGGTCATTGCTGTCGGTTGTCGCTCACGGAGCTCCAGTAAGGTCGCGAAATCGCGATCGAGTGATTTCTGTATGAAAATAAGGTCTCATCAAGTTTGCGATTTTAATGTGATTCCAACCATCGCAAGGCCGAGATCGGCGAGGATTTGTTGGGATTTCATAGGCCAAAGGATTTTGATCAACGATGACGTTGGATTCCGATCGACAATGACATTGGATTCCCATCGGACGAGGAATCCGATTTACTAGCGACAGCGGAGCAACAAAGCCAGTGACTGTGATGGCGGATTCCAATCGACGATGATGTTGGATTGCCGGCGACGGTGAACTTTTAGAATGGGGATAAGGATGGGAATAACATGGGTATTTTCAGGTTTTCATCTTCCGATTTTAATTTAATTATCCTATTTGATTATAATAATTTCATTTATGCTATAATTATAAAATCTTATAATCCAATACTCCCTAATTTATTTATATCATCCCACCTTAATTTCAGGCCACTTTACCCTCGTAAAAAGTCAAGCATTCATACCTCTCACTAGATCAAGTTCTTTTATTACAATATTATTAATTGCTATTAAACTTATCTAAAGTAGCTTTATTACCAAAGGGAGAATTAAAAACTATTTTATATATTTGCTGGTTAATTTGAAGGATGCAAAATCCTTGTCTCGCTAACGGATTCGACGTCACCTGAAAAAGTATTCACTAACTGCCAAAGACCACCGACTGATATAATCAGTTATATATTGCATAAATATATATTTATTTATGTGCAATTGCTTTTGCATGTTCTTGTGTCACCAACATCCACCATCTCCTCCAACAGGGGGAACAATAAAGAAAAAAAAAATGAAATTCTTTCATGAATCAAGTTTCTAGGAAGGCACTAATGTTGGTATTTGTTGAATTCAGATTTCATACCTCATCTTTCACCCATATACATGTTTTCAGATATGTCATCGAAGAGCACGAGACATGATGAGGACATGGCTAGCACAGGAGCATGGAATGCGGATCCTATTTCAGTTCTAGAAAAATACGCATTTTTGACTTTTCATGGACGTTTATGGCTGATAATAAAGACATTTAAAAAAAACGTCAAACTTTCCTTTCTAGTGAAGATGTGAGATCAGCCAATTAAATGACATATTGTTTCCTTTTTCTTTTTTAGGCAAGTAAGAAATTTTAATTACCAGATTTTGGCCTTAATTAGTGTAGTTATTTTAGGAACCTTTTTGTAACATTCAACCTATAAATATGCATCTTTGTAATAATGAAGCATAAGTTTTGAATTCAGAAATGTGAGAGAATTTTCTCTTCGGTTCTTTGATGAACCATTCGAACTTATCAGAATTTTCCGTGGCGTTCACTATCGACTTATCAAACGGATTTCCACCACCGTTTGTGGCGTCTTCCTTATACCGAGGTTCTTGTTTCGCATTAAACAATGGGTTGAGGTCAAATATATAAATGTTCTTGTTTTTGTTGAAGCAATGGGTCCAGGTCTCCCATCTAAACCTGATTATAGAACGTTCTTGGGTTCCTTTTCATTGACGGGTCTCGTCACAAGTTGGCGTGGTTCGTATCATTTGGTATCAAAGCTTCGGTTTTAGTCTCAGGTTTATCTATCCTTTAAATTTTCTTTTTGTTCGAATTCTAGTTTATTTCAGTTCTTGATAGTTAAACAAAAAAAAGTCGAATTAAAAAAAACGTAAAAAAAAAAAACAGAAAAGAAAAGAAAACAAAACAAAAAGAAGTCTGCAAAAAAAAAAAAAAAAACATAAAAAAAAACAGAAAAGAAAACAGAAAGGAGTCTTGTCTGCAAAAAAAAAAAAAAAAAAAGTGTTTCCGAATTTGTTTCTAATTAGTAATTTCTGGTTCATGTTGTAATTCCTATTCATGGCATATTTAAAAAACAAAAACAAAAAAAAAAGGGTAGAAGAAGAAAATATCGTCGCAAATGTGCTTTCTCGCAGCTGATGAACTTGATTTGAGGGCAAATCCTTTTCAAGAGGAGGAGAATGATGAGGACATGACTAGCACAGGAGCATGAAATGCGGATCCTATTTCAGTTCTAGAAGAGTACGCATTTTTGACTTTTCATGGACGTTTATGGCTGATAATAAAGACATTTAAAAAAACGTCAAACTTTCCTTTCTAGTGAAGATGTGAGATCATCCAATTAAATGGCATATTGTTTTCTTTTTCTTTTTTAGGCAAGTAAGAAATTTTTAATTACCAGATTTTGGCCTTAATTAGTGTAGTTATTTTAGGAACCTTTTTGTAACATTCAGCCTATAAATAGGCGTCTTTGTAATAGTGAAAGCATAAGTTTTTGAATTCAGAAATGTGAGAGAATTTTCTCTTCGGTTCTTTGACGAACCATTCAAACTTATCGGAATTTTCCGTGGCGTTCACTATCGACTTATCAAACGGATTTCCACCACCGTTTGTGGCGTCTTCCTTATATCGAGGTTCTTGTTTCGCATTAAACAATGGGTTGAGGTCAAATATACAAAGGTTCTTGTTTTTGTTGAAGCAATGGGTCGAGGTCTCCCATCTAAACCTGATTGTAGAACGTTCTTGGGTTCCTTTTCGTTGTCGGGTCTCGTCACAAGTTGGTGTGGTTCGTATCAAGACAAATCATAGATTAGCACAAGAACCCAAGAATGAGTCTCAGACGATAACAAAACGACAACCGGACAACTAACGAAGCATCAGAGGGCAAATAAGGAAAGTTGACTTCATAAGCAATAATAAGAAAATTGAATCCAACATATCAGACAAAGGAATCAGCCAGCAAGCATACATCTCCTTAGAAAAGGCACTTTCCCGCTATCTTGTAGTCATTCCCGAATTGGAAAGTCAATCTAACACCTATTAATAGGTGCCAATTTCTATCCAAAAACTAGTAGAATGACTAAATTTACAAAACCGATGATGCAAATTAAATTTTAGAAGAGGGGCTATTTTAGTACAAGGCCTAAAGTGTGAGGGGGGTTTTTTTTTTTTTTTTTAATTCACCACCAAAAATTTCTATCCAAAAACTAGTAGAGAACTTAAAAAAAAAAAAAAAAAGAGAGTAATTATAGTTTGGAGGAGGGGTAATTTTGTATAAGGTTCAAAGTTGGGGGAGGGGAAAATGGGAACATGAAATTCCCAAGCAAAGAAGTTCTATTTTTTAACTTGTACAATTGAAAAGAAAAATGTCATGGACATCAATTTAATCTCAATTTTTGAATACTAACTCATATGTCATTTGAGTTGTTTTTTATTTGAAAGTGTTTAAATCAAATAACAAAAATATAACACACGAGTTGATACTCAAAAGTAAATAAATGTAAGGTTGTTCATATTAACCGTACTAACGACGGACCGACGATACCAATGGAGAATTGATCATAAAAATCAATTGTGGTGGTCACTGATGTTGTCAGTAAGTGAAAACTGAACCGTGTTAATGATGGGTAGTTTGCGGAGGTTTTTATTGCTAGGAACCATCTATTACGGAAACATACTGAGATTTGCCCTTTCTTCTTCTTCCCCGACTTTTTTTCTTCTCCTTTTTTTTTTTTTTTTTTTTTTTGGTTCCTTCCTTGTTCTTTTGCTTTTTATTGTATGCCATGCTCTCCCCCTTTTTTCTCTCACCACACTCCCATCTAAGTTAAAAGAGATGAAACCCTAGCTCGATGATTAAGCCTACTAGATAAAACACTAACCCTACTAGTGACAAGCCTAATCCTTAGGTTTCTGCCTTTTTCTTTTTTTCTTTTAATTATCATTCAACTTAAGTGGAACAACACTTAAATTTATAAATTAAAATTTTTTTTTATCAGCCACACTTCCCTCCCTTTCTTCTTCTTCATTCTGTTAGTCGCTGCAGACAACGTTCTGAAAGTAATGCCTCGCTGCCACCTCCTGCCTTCTTCTTCCCTAGAATCAAGCAACATAATTGACTAAAATTGCAGACTTTCGACAAGTTTTCGATCGAATCTTGACACCCCATTTAGTCTCGGTGGCGATTTTCATCTCTGAGAACGCCATCAGTCTTCATCAAACTGACTAATTTAGTTGGTGGCCGACCGACGAACAATCAATAGTCCATGTTTTGATATTTATTGTCTTAAAAATAAAAAATATTGATCACATTTAAATAGCAATAAAAAGACGCACATGCAGATATTGAATTGTTACAAATTTAAAGCAAGAAAGGAAACAAACTCACTGAAAATGACAACAAAGTTAATTAAAAAAAAAGGGGGAGTTCTACAATGATGTAAAAAAATTTACCCAATCAATGGAGTACAATCTAACAGATAGGAATGATTGGATTACAAAGGTGCACCAAATTAGAATGTATCCAACAATATATGATTATATTTAAAATAAAAAATAAAAAAAAACTCTCTTCCCAACCCTAGTGAACCACCACCACACGAACGAGTGGTTGTTGGTTGGGGCTGATTCGCTGTCGCCGAATGTCAGGGGGGGGGGGTGTGGGGCGACTCGATAGCGCCTCTCTCTCCAACGGTATCCTTCTTCTTCAATAGGAGTTTGAGTTTTTTTTTTTTTTTTAATGTTTTGCAAAATGAAATCAGGTACAATAGGTTGTATGTTTTTTTAGTGTATCTTTTTAATCTTGATCGTCCAAAAATGATCGGATAGTAAAAAAAAAATTACACTATTAATGGGGTAAAACCACTTTACCCTACTATAGAATTCCCAAAAAAATAAAAATAAAATAACATAAAATAAAAATAAAAAACACCCAATGTTTTCTTCTATAAAAATTGATATGTTATCGGTGTTTTTTTTTTCTATGAAAATTTATATGTCATCCCCTAATAACATAATGTCTAGGCAATATCACCAAGACACCTACCTTAAAGAACTTTTCCTTTTTCTTTCTATGGGAAAATTTTCGGATCAATGGGCCCAAAAGTTACTTCTGAGCTTTCATTTTCTACAAACTTGTCATTGTCTAATAATAAATTTTCATTTAAAAAAAAAAAAAGAAATTTACAAAAAATTTCAATACGCAAACAAATGTCCATAAAACAACACATCCACTTTATTATTTTACCAAAAAAAAAAAAGAGTTTTCTTTTCTCTTTTTCTTTTTTATTTTTTCACTCTAAAAATTTGCATGAAATCATCCACGTGCCATCTCCCCTTCATCCTTCATTTCAAAGAACCGCAACTAAAAAATATATATAGATATGAATATATGTATGTATTTATTTATATTTCCTTAGGAAATAAGAAAGGAAAAAAAATTAAAAATAAAAATAAAATAAAATCTATCTGCTGTCTATTTTTCTGAATTCGCGCAAAGGCGAAAACTTTTCTTTTGTGTCTTGACAGACTCGTTTTTTCCCGAGAAAAACAGGAACCCACTTAGGAAAAAAAAAATGATTTGAGAAAAACTAGCGAGATTCCCACGGAGAAGAAGAAGAAGAAGAATATTGTGATGGAGTGTGGCGAAGACGAGGCGAGAGGAGATTCTTCCGACCTCTGAATCTTAAAGGGCTCTTCTTACGCGACCTTTTTTGATTCTTTTTCGGACTTCTCTTCTTTGTTGTTGCACCGCCTCTTTCTTTCGTCTTCTCGATAGCTGGTATGCTCTGTTTTTATTTCTTTTAATTTACTTTTTCGTTTTTTGTGCCTTTTTCACTCGAGAATCATGGAATATTTGTGTTAGCTTCGTGTTGGATTGAGATGGGCCGTTGAGGTTTTGTGAGATTAATTCCAAACATGAATGTTAAGTAAATTGATGCCAACAAAAAATAATAATTATAGTTAAAATCTTTAGAAACCCAAAACCCTTAAATTGTTATATTTAGTGCTTCTATATCTGCGTATGTGGCTTTGATTTATGGACTCTTGGTTTGGAATTCGTTGGTTGCAGATATGGCGTTTGATCAGAACTCGATTCCGAAGGATTTAAGACCGTTAAATATAGTTAGAAATGTGGCAGAAGAGCCCCGCATTGTGCCGGCCTCGGCTGGTCGGAGCCCTGAGGGGTATTTTCCTAACCCAGTTCGTGAGATTGGGAGCCCCGAGTCGGTGCCGGTTTATTACCCGACTGCTGCGCCCGTGTCTGAAACTGGAATTGTTGGTTTAGGATACGGGAATGCTGCGCCTAGTGTTGCTGCATGGTGCCCTCGTGTGGCAGTGCCAGTGGCGTACCCAAGTATCAGCCCCGCTGTTGGATTTGGTTACGATCCTAATTTGGCCAACCGGGTCGGTGTAAGCGGTTCGGGAGACTTTATAAGTAGCACGGCATCAACTGCTTCGAGAGGTAGCCCGAATTTGGGCAATCTGGTTGGTGGGACTGGTGGTGCCAATCTTGCCAGTCATGAAATGGCTGCTAAGACTGGATATTCTCCTAATGTGAGCAGTGGGGTTGCTGGCAATGCCACTGATCAGATTGTGAGTGATCCAGCAGCTGGGCCTGGTTATACTCCCAATTTGGGCAGTCGGACTGGTGGTAATGCGGTTGATCAAACCAGTGAGGAGGGTGGAGATGATTCAGTTTCAGGGAAGACAGTAAAATTTCTATGTAGTTTTGGGGGCAAGATTTTTCCTAGACCGAGTGATGGGGTTTTGAGATATGTTGGGGGACATACAAGGATCATTAGTGTTAAAAGAGATTTGAGCTTCAATGAGCTTGTGCAGAAGATGGTGGATACCTATGGGCAGCCTGTGGTTATCAAATATCAGCTTCCAGACGAGGATCTCGATGCTTTGGTCTCAGTTTCATGCCCTGATGATCTTGAAAATATGATGGATGAGTATGAGAAGTTGAGTGAGAGGTGTCTGGATGGGTCGGCTAAGCTAAGGGTGTTTCTATTTTCAGCCTCAGAGCTTGATCTGACAGGTATGGTACAGTTTGGGGATTTACATGATGGTGGGCAGAGATATGTTGATGCGGTGAATGGAATTGTGGATGGGGTCAATGGAGGTGGTAGTTCTGGTGGTGGTGGTGGTATCACAAGGAAGGAGAGCGTTGCAAGCGCAACATCAACGCAAAATTCTGATCTTAGTGGGAGCGAGGCTGTTGATAACTCATTTTCTAGTCATGCAGATGTTACTGGACATGTATCAAACAACATTCTATTGCGAAAGCAGAATTCAGGTAATTCTGATGACATTTCTCCAAGATTGGTGCGTTTGGATCCCAGCCCTGCAAGCTTTGTTGAAGCTTCTGGAGTCCCGTTGTGCATTCCTATGGGTAAGTCTGGTCCTCCACAAGCCTCATCTCCTCGTCTGGAGGTTGAGTCAGAAAGGCCTATTCCTGTGGCAGTACCGCAGCAACAATTGGGTTTGCAGCAACCTGGAATGGAAATCCCAACTCCTGCCTATGTGCAAGCATATGTTGATCCTCGCCAGGAAGTTGTGAACCAAGCAGATTATTTGCAGCTTCCGCCTCAGATGGGGTTCCCAAATCCTCAGCTGTTGGGGACTGGTGGCCCCATGTATACTCAACAACAGCTCCATGGTAATGGTGCTGGTGTAGTCACACGTCAATTTGTACCTGCTGTGTGCACAACAGTGAATCCTTCACCTTCCCATGTTGGTATAAGGCAAAACGTGGTTCAACAAATTATGCAACCTCAACAGGCTCGAATGGATACTTATGTGGACGAAAGAGCATTTGGTCCAAGGGTTGTGCAGCTGCCTGTTGAACAAAGCTATAATTCATATCAGGTTCAGGTTCCCCCTTCAGTGGTCGGAGGTAATTATGCTTGGCATCAGGTTCCGACGCAGGAGCATATTGTTTTCTCTGATGGCTTGCTACCCCACCAACAGGTAATGGTTTCTGAGCAAATCCCAAGATTTGAGGACTGCTATATGTGTCAGAAAGCATTGCCTCATGCACATTCTGATACCATGACACAAGATCAGAGAGACAGTGGTGCAAGCTCTCTGTCTGATTCAAACCCAACTTATCACAGTCTCCGTTTGGATGAACACTTGAGATCTCAGCCACCAACTAGGGTCGTAGTAATTGGTGCCTCGGGGGAAAGCACTCTTGATCAAGGAGTTGAAGGCCGACGCCGGGTCCTTGCTCATGCGGATCCTCAAATTGGATGTCTTCCACCCGAGGCAAGTGCTTTCATTCCGCATCCTGAGGCAAAGCTTGAAAAGGAGAGAATTAATACTCAACATGTAGATAACGTTGAGCACTATAGAATTTCTGCTCCTCAGGCTGTAATTGGAAGGACTACCGACGTACAGCCACCTAATAGTGCATTCATGGGCACTATTCCACAGTCTGTTCGAGATGATCCTGTTCAGCAACACTCTGTTGCAGCCCAGTACCTTGTTAAACAGGATGCCTTGAACAAACCTGTTACCCGGGATATGCTAACCGTTGGAGGCATTCCCGTTCAAACTTCAGAGCGATTAATTCATGAATCTCCGAAATCTCCAATAGATTATTCTAACAAATTTCCTGGTGTTGTTCCAACAGAAGATGCCATAGAAACTTGCGTTTCGTACGACCAAATCAGACCAATTGAAGGCAGGATGGAGGCACTCAGGATGTGCCCCACTGAAATGTCTGTCGGTAATGAGCAAGGTAAATTACCTGTTGATAAATTTGAGGCTAGTCATGGTATAACCGACTGAAGTCTTGCCGTGCTCTTCTACAGAACCTCCGCATGTCCCTACTTCTTGGCTAGTTGAATCATATGAGGTGGCACAACCACCTATATGGGGTAATCCTGGACCTTACGGACAACCAAAAGTCAGAGGGCTTCAGTTGGATTCTAATGTAGTTCAATACGGCAATCCTCCATTTCCCGGGATGGATGCTCCATCTAGTAGGAGTGCAGACGTTCAAGATTCCTCAAATTCACTTTTCAGCAATCAGGATCCTTGGAATTTGCGCCATGATGCTCATTTTCCACCTCCTAGACCTAATAAAAGCCCATCAAAAAAAGAACTAAACACAATGGAGGATGGAGTTCAACAATCATTGGGCATCTTGAATAAAGACCAAGGTTCAGAGCATACTCGGTCGGCAAAAGGTTGGTGATATGTAGACATTTATCTATTTTGTGTTTCAAAGAATTTTTAATGATTTGTTTTGCAGTGATACTCATAGTTTTTAATCTTCTCTATCAAATGATTAGGCTCAGCTGAGGAACAAATTAGGAATGATCTTCAAGCTGTTGCTGAGGGTGTAGCTGCTTCAGTTTTCCAATCAGCGACATTGTCAAATCCCAACTTGCATGACAAAAATGAGTTGGTTAATGAATCCATTCAAGATCGATATGTTGACATCAAAGTTGAGGTGATTAATGTATGTATTCTAACATCCGCAGCAGCATGTTTATCTTACTTCCTCATTTCTTGTTTCCTTTTCAGGATGTTAAGACCAAAGTCCCAGAAAGAGCAAACGTTGGTTTTCCAGTATCTGATGGCATTGGACGCTTGCAGGTTAAAATTTTAAGTTTTGCATGCCTTAAATTGTTCTGCTCTTCATTGGATGTTTGCCCGTTAATCTGATGCATATATATATATATGTATATAAATATGTATATTTTTATATTATCTGGCAGATTATAAAGAACAGTGACCTTGAAGAGCTGAGAGAATTGGGTTCTGGGACCTTTGGCACAGTCTATCATGGGAAATGGAGGGGTACCGATGTTGCCATCAAACGGATCAATGACAGGTGTTTTGCTGGAAAACCTTCCGAACAAGAGCGCATGGTATGTGTCTTTCATTGAAACACAGATTTGCTTTTCAATTTTTTTTTCCCCTCAATAGCTTGCTCATTATGACCCTCTTTGACGTCAGAGAGATGATTTTTGGAATGAGGCCATCAAGCTGGCCGACCTGCACCACCCAAATGTCTTAGCTTTTTATGGTGTTGTCCTTGATGGTCCTGGAGGTTCGGTGGCAACAGTGACGGAGTACATGGTTAATGGTTCTTTGAGAAATGCTTTGCAGAAGAATGAAAAGTAATATGCCCTTATCCTTTATTTTCCTTCATTTTATTCAATTTTAATTACCGACTTGCCAATGTTTACTAAGTGATGACGCATTTGACAAAGAAGTTTCTGTATCAGGAGTCTTGACAAGCGCAAGCGTCTATTGATTGCCATGGATGTAGCATTTGGAATGGAGTACCTGCATGGAAAGAATATCGTGCACTTTGATTTAAAAAGTGACAACTTACTTGTGAATCTTCGAGATCCTCACCGTCCCATCTGCAAGGTTAGTGACTTCGCGGTTTTGGTGCCTGTTCTGTGGTGAACTATATTCTCTTATGCTAGCAATAAATCTTTTCAAGTGTGGTCATCATTGAGTTTTTGTCACATATTCAAGCAATTCTTACGCACTTGGGAGACTTTTGTTTGGTTAAAGCAACCCAGCAAAGAATCAAATTTTAAATAAATCTTCTAAACCGTTATTCTTAGGAAGCACTGATCTTCCATTTCCTGTTGTCTGTCTAGAAACTTTGTTTCTACCATAATATAAGCTGTTAATATTTAGGTGAAACTGATTTGGAATTTGATAGTGGCAAAATGAGTTATATATATATATATAATTTTTTTTTGGGTTATTGGGAGTTTAAATTATTTTATTACGGGTTTCAGCAGTTAGCTATTATTCCAGGATGTAACTTTGTGACATTCCGTATTTGGTTTGAGCATTTATTTCATTTGCTTTCCCTTACAAGGTAAATTTACACACATGCTTTCTACAATCAGGTTGGTGATTTGGGCCTATCCAAGGTGAAATGTCAGACACTGATCTCTGGTGGTGTGCGGGGAACACTTCCTTGGATGGCACCAGAACTTCTGAACGGCAGCAGTAGCCTCGTCTCTGAGAAGGTTTGGCTTCGGATCTTGCTGATTAAGACTTCGGAGAAATATATTCTCTTCTCTCTCTCTCTCTCTCTCTCACGTATGAGCCTCGAATCTGTGTTGGCCCTACTCTAGGTTGATGTGTTTTCATTTGGTATCGTGATGTGGGAGCTCCTCACCGGAGAAGAACCATATGCAGATTTGCACTATGGGGCCATCATAGGTAAATCTCACCTTTGTCTTTCTTATCCTTTTATTTATGAACTTATTTGTTTAGTATTTATATTGTTCCCTAATGGTAGACTTTTATTCGAGTGTTAATCAGTGGTCTACATCATGCAGGTGGTATTGTGAGCAACACCTTGAGACCACCAGTACCCGAATTTTGCGACCCTGAATGGAAATCACTCATGGAAAGATGTTGGTCGTCAGAGCCATCTGAGAGACTGAGCTTTACTGAAATCGCTAACCAATTACGTGCTATGGCGGCTAAGATACCTCCGAAAGGACATAGCCCACAGCAATCCCCGACAACACAACCTCCTGTTTTAAATTGAACTGCTATGAAAGTTACTTCCTCTTAATTCGCTTTTCAATTTGTTTCAGGCTGTTGGCAAATAACTGACGTGCTTCTTTTTTTTTTTTCCAAAAATATATATATATATATTTATATATAGGGAAAGGTTGTTTCACTGTTCCCCCAATAGAAATTTTAGTTCTTAAGAAGTGCCTCAGGCTTTTTTCAGACCTTTGGTAAAATGTGTTGTTAGATGTATATTTTTACCTTTTTACTGTAAGAATGTGGGACTAAATTTTTGCCATTTTTGTCTTGGCCTTTCACAATTCGTTCAGCATTCATTGTTGGATATAGAAACTGTACTTTTATGTATTGTTATGAGATGTGTTATACTTGTTACCTTTTTTTCCCCCTAATTTAACATATACTTAAATGGTAGTACTTTCTTTAGATGGTTCTGAACGCAACGTTCAAAGTTTGAAATTTCACTCTTTCTTTCTTTTTTCTTTTTTTTTTTTTTGTTTTGGGGTTTGTTTTCTTGCCTTTGAGTGGTGAACCGTGTTCTAGCAATTTGGACAAAATTGACAAGGATTGTCAAATTTAGGATTCAAAAGTATGAAAATTGAAAATTGGTTTTTAATTTGCAAATGGCGAAAAGTTCAGAGGAGTCGTCCGAGGGGATTTACCTGTTTTTTAAGGCCTAACTTTTCCTGCCTCGAAGGAAGAGTAGGAAGAAAAAAGAACCAAACGAAGAGGAAAAAAGACCGAAATGATCAAGTGATTTGGACTCGTGTTGGAATTAATTAATGGTGTCGGAAAGAAAGTGGGTTTGCATCAAATTTTATTTTATTATTTTATTGTTCAAGAATGGGTTTGCATCAGTTTAGCAATGCACTTTTACTATTAAAGATCAATGTGATTTTTCTCCCTAAAAATTTTCATGTGATTACTATCGATTTGCACCCGATTAAATTTTGCAATAAATTATTTACTACTTTTGTTTTAAGCCTAAGCTGTCTTTATAGGACTTTTTTTTTTTTTTTTCCTGAACTTTAGTACCTATATAACTTCCCCCTTTTTTTTTTTTTTTTTTGGGATAATTAAGCTTACAAAAGAGGAAACAGAAGAAAACAAAAAACACCGACAACAACTAAAAAACTTTATAACTAATAACACCACAGGTCACAGCCACACTTGGCATTTGTGGAAACAAAGATAATGAGTTATGGCCCATAATGAAAATGTCCATCACATAGTCGACATTTTCATGATATTATCCATATTTTAAAGTTTCGATATGGATAATAAGAGAAATGATATTTCTTCTTGAGTATCCTTTAAATGTTTACAATGTTCAAAAATATCCGTTATATCCATAAATATCCATGAATATCTAGAATATTTTTGGATTAGAGTAATTAGCTCAAATAGCCTCTAAAATCTTTTAAATGTGACGGTTTGGTCCCTATTTTATTTAATTTTTACCGAGAAAATCCTGAACTCTTAAAATGTTAGCCGTTATAGTCTTTTCCATCCAAATCGTTAAATTTCTAATAGAATCTTGCACAAATCATAATTTTTGTAGTAAAAATATCAAAATACCCTCCAATCTTCCAAATTTCTCTCGTCTCTTCACATCTCTTTCTCTCTCTAGAATCACAAACAACACGGAAGCTCAATCCAAAACCGAGCTCAAAAAGAGCCCAATGAGGACTCCAATGGCATTTCTTCGCCCATCGACGTTTTGAAACCTAACCCCAACAGCATGGAGTTCGACATCCTCTACCTCGACATGAACGGTATTATTCACCCTTGTTTTCCCCCGATGGCAAGTTTTTGTTATTCCACAAATTGGATTTGATCCCCCCCTACCCCAACACCAGTTTTGTCAATTTGGGTTTTGAGAAATGAAGAGAAGGAGGGCAGGAGGAAAGGAATTTTAGTTTCTTTTTTATTTTTGTTAAATCAATTATTGTTATATTACTAAAATGCCCTCTCAAATTTGATCACATGCATTATACATGACTCATTCCGTTACCTTTAAAAGAGTTCAGTGACTATTGAGACAATTACTCTTTTGAATATGTCCACAAAATGTCAACAAACTCAGGTATTTGTTTTTCAAAAATTTCAATTTTGTCACACATTTCATTTTTCTTAAATATGAATAAAATGTGAAAACATGCTACATAAGATGTAGATCATGGTTGTAAGGCAATAGGTGAGGGTATTGGAGATCGAGACTTTTTTCGATATATTGGTATACTCCCACCACAAATTGTTATCGAGATGTCACTACATATGTAACGACCCAACCACGCAGGGTCGTTACCGTGCTTACATAACTTAAATACTTAACTTTGCAATGACCCGATTTCGTGGGGCCGTTACCTTGCCATCTTACTTAAACATACTTCATCTTAAAAATTACTTTTGTTTTATGTAAAAATACGGAATTGTTTTTTTTTTTTTCTTTCATTTTAAAATTCAATTTAAAACTTAACTAATGCTCATACTTATTTATATGTACTCATTCGAGTACCGAGCTTTCAAACCACATTTTTTACAAATCATACTAATTATCATATACTAGTACCATCGAATTATCATAATATAATACAAACACATTTTACAAAACATATTTTCCAAAACCCGTGGCTGTGTCCAACCCAAATTTCACAGTCTGCAGCGCCATCTCTCCACAGTCTTGCATTAAGCATTTCTAGTAGGTTGCTGTAAGTTATGAGCTTATGCTTAGTGAGTACAACTTTATATTCTGCAAAACATTTTTTTTTTGTAAAACAATGTATGAACCGATTATGCTTTCTTATGTTAATTAGGTTTTGAGTCCCCTACATAACATGAGTGTACGTACCGTGACGTGTAGCCATAGAGTGATTGGGGCGGCCAGTCCAATCCAGCTCAAACTATGAACCAAACCGTTTAACATGGAGTGGTTGGGGCAGTCAATCCAATCCAACTCAAAACCATGGACCAAAACGTTTAAACCCGCCCTCGTGGCAAGTTGGTACGACACAAGAAAACTTGCTTGTCTTATCTTATTACTTGAAAACTTGTTCTTGGTTGATCATACTTGAAAACTTGAATCTTAACTGTTTCTTACTTGAAAACTTAATCTTGTTCTTATCATGTGATTTTATTATTAGTGAACATGCTTTCATGATGTCACAATAATAAAACATAAAACATAAAATATAAAGCATATGTACATCATGAAAATCAATGCATGAATATTTTTAAAAACATGCAATGCAATAAAAACATTTTGCCCATGTTATAGGCGGAGTTGTACTTACTAATTGTCATATGCTCTTGGTCTATCATTCCATCAAGGCACGATAACAGGTCATATTCCTGTTTCAAACAGGACGTAAAATAAGAGTCGTTCTATCTTACTACAAACCATAACATACTAAATCGATATCCAATCCTGTTACCTTTGGTAATCATAGATACAAATTCTATCATAGTAAACCGGTATCCTATCCGATTACCATTGGTACCTTAACATAATAAACCGGTATCCTATCCGGTAACCATTGGTAATCATGGATACAGGCCCTAACATAACAGATTGATATCCCATTCGATTACCATCGGTCATATACTTTTTACCATATTCTTATGTAACTTAGTGTATTTTCCTTTCTTAAAATATATTGTTTAATTGAAAATATCATAACTTTATAAATTAAGTATTTCTTACCATAATACTGAAAATTACCTTTTAAAAACCGTTTTTTCGCAAAACCGTAGTTCTTTTTGAAAAGAAATTGTAAAATCTGGAAAACTGCTTTTAAAAACAACTTTTTAATTTGGTTAAAAATGCGTGTGCAGGAATTTCCTGTATCCTGCATAGTTTTGAAAATCATGTGCTGGAATTTCCTGTACCCTGCACAGTTTTGAAAATCCAGTTTTATCGGTTTAAAATTTGAAAAAGTTTTCTTCATGAAAGTTGTAGATCTCATCGAAACCTACAACTTTTGGTTATTGTCCAAAACCTTAATCTACTTTTCATGTACTCATTTTTCCTTTTTAAAAAAATTATGGGCGTGTACACTGTCTGTACTGACCAACTACGGATTTTGAAGTAGCCAGAGGCCTGTGGAGCCTTATTTTCAAAAACCTTCCAAGCTAACCCCAAGGATTTTCAATTTTCTTCAACTTTACAGTTACAATTTTTTCCAAATTCGACCTCTAAGGGCCTCAAAATTAAGTTTCAAGAAAACTGTCCAGTTAAATCCGAACATTGGCAATTTTGAATTTTGTTGGTTTTTGCTTAAAAATTCACACACACACTACCTCAAACGGTCACAGCAGTGAGCCTACATCAACATGTAGTGCGTCGAATACATATTTATCATTCAATCAATCACTTGTTCATCTTCATGAAAGACACAATATTTGATAAACTTTTCAAGCTTAACAAATTGTGTTTTTAGGTTAATTTTCTTAACCCACATATACATCATCATCATCATCTTCATCGTTCATCATCATACATAACTTTTTCCTACTTAAACATGTGAAGGCATATTCACAAACACTTGGTAGGCACATGCAATCCTAAAATTCATTCTAGAGCATAAACTCAAATCCATGCTTAAAACTTAACAAGCAAGATAATCTAAGTTTAGATCAAGCATATAAAAACCATAACATGGCAAGATAAGAAGCATGAGCTTATGCTCTTACAATCCATAGCTTGAAATACACATAAATCTAATAAACCAAAACTTAATGAAATTCTTAGTTAGAAGGTTGAGATTATGCCTCTAAAACTTTGAAAGAGTGGTTCTAGATCTTGCATGAGCAAAAATTCTTGCTCCACTCTTCCATCATAGCAACCGGCCACCACCTCCCTCTCCCCCCCTCTCTCTCTCTCTTTTTCTAAGGCTAGAGAGGAATAGTTGAGAAGGAACTAGAAGTTGGGAAGTTCACTTAGCACCCCTATTTATAGGTGGAATTTCCAAAATTTCCACTATTATTTTTATTTCTAAAATTCTCCTTGAATTGCATATTGATCCTTCAAAGACAAACATTTGCCTTTCAAGTCCCCATGAGTTGGCCGACCATGCATGTATTGGAGTAAAAAAATATATATATTTTCAAACTTATCTCTAATTGGTTTCCTTGTTCCCCAAGGCCACACAATGTAACCGGCCATTTGGCCTAGTTGGAGGCTTTGGTTAAGAAAAATATATAAATTCCATAAAATCAAAAATCACATATTTATCCACAATTACTTAACCTCCAAGTAAGGCCATGTTTGACACTCCCCTTAATACGCAGTCTAATTTCTTGATAATCCAGATAGTTTCAATACTGTTATAACTATCAACAGTCCAGGAATACTGGACTGCAGTCCAAAATTTATCTGCACTTAACTGGACCGCGTATATGATTTTCTTAGGACTTGAAGCTACTTAGTCTTTATTGCTCCAAATATTATTCCTGATTTTTCCAGAATGATCCCAATCCTTATTCTTACTTTTTCATTCGTAATGATGGTCGAACACAGTATAATTTCAATACTGTTTATTGTACTGCAGTACCATCTTAATTGTGTCATAATTTATCCTGATCATTCATTGGCCCGAACAAAAATGATGATTCATGGTTCGGCCTTTTTTATCATAAAGCTTTATCCTTGACTTAATAAATTATCATTGAGTCTCATAATACTTATAAGAACTCAAACATACTCTGATAATCAAATCAGATCATGAGCTTCATGTTGACATACATGATTCAGACTTAGATTTTCCTTGTATCTAAGGAAATCACAAGTTCATCAAAATTTTGGGTTGTTACAATCTACCACCCTTAAAAAATTTTCGTCCTCGAAAATTTAGTGGTTCTAGTTCTAATGCTACCAAAAAAATGAAGCTAACTGAGTTATTGATCTCATGATACTCTATCATCTTAAAACTCATCTTAAAGCATAAAATTGATCTCTTGATCTCACTGACCTGCAAACTGTAAACTGCATACTGCATACTTTCATACATTCATATGTCACACTTTCATACTTTCATTCTTTCATACTTTCATACGTTCATACTTTTATACTTTTATTCTTTCATTCTTTCATACTTCTATGCTTTCATACATTCATACTGCATCACAAGACCTATCAGCATAAAAAACTTAGCAAGTATATCATATAACTTGCCACATTTGAAAAGTATATCGTATCATATAACTTTCCACACTTGAAAACCTTATCGTATCATACAATTAAAACATTTCTTTTTAACTTTAGTTGAGGGGCTCAGCAAATATATCACATTAAAATATTTTTCTTTAAATTTAGTTGAGGCTGAGGACCCTCTAGTACTAACACCAAGGCAACTTGCATGCCGTCATACTTGAAAAAAATTTCTTAATTGAAAACAGTTTCTTGAAAATAGTTTCTTGAAAACAGTTTATCACAAACAGTTTCTTGTTTGAAACTTGATCTTATTCTTACCATGTGCTATTAGAACCCTTTACTTTTCTTTATGGTCCCTTTCTTGGAACTTTGTTCCTCAAGGATTTGGCATACGGCCCCTATCTTGAAATTCGATTCCTCAAGGATTTGGCCCTTTACTTTTCATTATGGCTCCTATCTCGGAAGCTTTACTTTTCATTATGGTTCTTATCTCAGAACCTTTACTTTTCATTATGGCCCCTATCTTGGAATTCTCTTCCTCAAGGATTTTGCCCTTTACACAACATGAGTTGAGTCTAATAAGCATGAGATCAAGCACCATTTACAAAAATAACTTCTTTGAACCTTTCGAAGTCAATCATAGAAAACAATAATAAATAGCATGATTGAAAACACGTTTCAAAACATAATACTATTCAAGTGATGCAGTGGAAGGTATGCTTACATCATCTAGCTGCTTGCTAGATAATAGAAGCTTCTCTCATTGCCTTTAATACTTCCTTCATAACACAAGTGCATAACATAATCATAACCTTTAGGAATGTCTAAAACTTTCCATCATTACATAATTTCTATTACTAAATGATCATATCATCAATTTTATCGTCAAACTCATAGCCATCATCGTAGTTTACTAAATTGTTGTTGGCAACATCCAACTTATGTTTGCTCATTGCCTTGATGTTATCACCGAGTCAAGGCATTACCAAACATTTTTTCATATCTAATATTACTCTTACTGGGGCATAAGTTTCATAAACATGAAACTTAAATTCCATAATGTCAATCATATTCCTTAGAATGAAAAGTTCCTGGTTATCACCCTACCAAGGTGAGGCGATAGGCTATCTGATCTCGAAGTCTATTCATTTCTTCTTGCTACTCTAGCAATTATCGTTGCAATTTGGCTAGTACAGTTGCAAGATTAGGCTCTTGCGGAATTTGGTTCAGTCATACGTGCGGGTGAACCATCTTCTAGTTCCTAATTCATCACAAGAAAGGATATTTCTAATACCCATTCTTTCATTCATATCATAAAAACGTCATAACTCATCATATCATGCTAGAGATTCATCGCGATCTCATCATATCATATCGTAAGCTTAGCTTATCCACCACGCTTTCGCTGAGTAACTCCGATCCACTAGCAGTAATGGCCCATAGGCTCATTCGGATAAACGCGCCAAGCTGCAACATAGATGATGTATCATCTCATGTACATATCCTGGTATATCTCGGGATCGTGATAATACATAGACGGTCCCTCTCCAGGCAGTGGTTCATATCTTGGAGTGATCAGGACTTCAAAGTTCATTCAGGTGTCGTTAAGAAAAACCATTTAGGAACCTCATCTCAAGGTCCCTTATGCCAAGGCACCATGCACGAGCCTCCCTGACCAGGAATCAGCTGGCAAGCATAACCTGAAGATACGCACCTACATGACATAATCTAAAGAGGATCTCAATGTCATGCAGCCACTTAGCTAATGCAGCCGCTCCCTGAGTCCCATCAAAGATGCGTGGCTCCATTCCCCAAAATGCCAACGAAACCTCGCGGTTCTCTTTCATCCACTCGGGTTTGGCACCATGTTCATGTCTTTATCATAATAATATTATAACCTCACATAAATAATATACATGAAATAGAGTAAGAAGACAATCTTACAAAAACTGTGGCGCTGGCGGTAGAACTGTGAAACCGAATGGAAGGAAACCCGCTCTGATACCAAATCTGTAACGACCCGACCACGTAGGACCATCACCGTGCTTACATAACTTAAATACTTAACTTTGCAACGACCTAATCTGGTGGGGCCGTTACCTTACCATTCTTACTTAAACATACTTCATCTTAAAACTTACTTTTGCTTTATGTAAAAATAAGGAATTGTTTTTTTTCTTTATTTTTTCTTTTTAAAATTCAATTTAAAAATTAACTTATAATCATACTTATTTATATGTACTCACTCGAGTACCGAGCTTTCAAACCACATTTTTACAAATCATACTAGTTATCATATACTAGTACCATCGACTTAACATAATATAATACAAACATATTTTACAAAATACATTTTCCAAAACCCGTGGCTGTGTCCAACCCAAATTTCACAGTCTGCAGTGTCATCTCTCCACAGTCTTGTATCAAGCATTGCCAGTAGGTTACTTATCTATAGCATGAACATAAGTTATGAGCTTATGCTTAGTAAATACAACTTTCTATTCCGCAAAACATTTTTTTTTTTTGTAAAATAATGCATGAACCGATTATGCTTTCTTATGTTAATTAGGTTTTGGGCCCCCTACATAACATGAGTGCATGTACCGTGACATGTAGCCATGGAGTGATTGGGGCGGTCAGTCCAATCCAACTCAAACCATGAACCAAACCGTTTAACATGGAGTGATTGGGGCAGCCAATCCAATCCAACTCAAATCATGGACAAAACCGTTTAAACCCACCCCCGTGACAAGTCGGAATGACACAAGAAATCTTATTACATGAAAACTTGTTCTTGGTTGATCATACTTGAAAACTTGAATATTAACTGTTTCTTACTTGAAAAAATTACACCATGATTCCTATTTACAATTGATCTAATCAAAAGGAAAAATACAAACTAATTTCCATCAAAACCGGAAAAATTTACGACCAATCCATTCGCACAAACATTCATCATCATGATCATAAATAGAAATATACATCAATATGCACAAGTGCCTACCCAAAATCATATAAAGATTATCATATAATCACTCATTAAATTAATATAAGGTATTGCCGGCTCTGATATCAATTGTTGGTTTCGAAAACCGCTTTTTAAAATTAGCGGAAGCATGGTACGGATCAAATCGCACATATAAAAATTTTTCTCAAAATTTTTCCGACAACAATACTTATATCAATTTAATAAAATAAATTAAGAAGAAAGTTTAGAGATTGACCGTTGTCTGATTAGGTCGAAATTCTTAAACTCCTTCAAAAGCCTTCTTGAGAACTCCAAGTCCTTTGGAAACACCAATGATTCTTTATCGGCGTTTTTCAGGTCACGATGAACAGAAAACGGGTGGGCGTTTCTGAATTTGGGTTTGATCACACACTTGAAGAGGAGAAGAAACTCTATGAAAAAAGTACGTATTTCTTTTTCTCTGTCAAAAAGGAATTAATATATCATTTTTTTCTATTTTTTAGATACATCGTATGTACCCCTTTTTTTAGTATTACATAGAAATAACTGACATCCTTTTTTTAATTTTAAATTAATTAATTAATTAATTAATCAATTAATTTAACTTCTCCTTGTGGAGCAACATGCACGCCCACTACCTCCCTATAGTGGGAGTGTATGATAGATATGGGAGAGAAAAAAATCTCTCTCCCATTATATAATTAGTTACCCTTTTTTTTAATTTTATTTTGAACTATTTAAAAAATAAAAACCGATTTTTCTTTTCCACATGCATCAAAATTCAAAATTCAAAATTCCACATACACTTTGTGGATATAATGTGAACCACCCTGTGATGCACAACTACAATGTGGTCTTTACTACACTGTATAATCTTTAATTTAAAACTATTTTAAATTTATTTTAAATAATCATATTATTTAAAATACAAATTAATCTAATTAATTTGTTGTGTAAATATTAATATAGAATTCTCAATTCTAAATTAATAAATTAACCCAACATAAAATAATGTTCACATAATTCAATGGAGCCGTTGAGAGGAACTATGGACTTTATAATTTTAAGCTCCAATCATTTTGACAATTAATTAAAACCTTAATTAAAATATCAAATTATTAATTCTAAATTATTCCACTAAAAATTTGGAATTGCACTCTTAAAATTATAAAAAATAATTATATTCAAAAGATTTGAATTGCCCATTGATATAGTCACTACATATAAATCAATCCTCCATAAACGCTTTATAATTAAAGCTAAGCATTTTCCATTAACCTCTTTAATTATATCTTTCTCCTTAAGTACTATTGATTCTCTAATGAATAATATATTTATGATCTAATCATAAATTGAGCGCTCTTATTATTCAAGTCCTGAATCAACACTTATGGGAACCGTCCATCTAACTTCTTTACAAAGAAATGTATTTAATCTTGTATATTAATATTCCCAGCTATTTATTATATTATATTTCCAATATACCAAGAATTGATACTATTCATTTGTGTCATTACTCGATATGTCAAAAAATATGATACAATAAATAGGAGTCTATTAATTTCTCAAAATTAAGATCGATTCATATATAACCATCATTGATTAATTTTGAATGCTCTATATGACTACGGAAATTATTAGAGATTCATAATTAATCGTATTCCAGTCCTGTATAATCAAATTATACAAAGCGCTTTCATTCCAATAATCTTATTATTAACAATCCAGATAAGATCATTTCATTCAGAATGTAATGAACCACATTAGTAATTTTAAATTAAAGATCCCAACTTAAATTTTCAATTACGGACATATTTAGATTATTTTACTTTAAATATTATCATCCCATATATATAATATTTAAAATCACATATAAATAATATAGGATTTTTAATATTTATAAAACATCTAAACAGTATATAAAATAATATTAAAAAAAATTTTCAAATTAAATCAATAAAATAATATATTTATTTATTTATGGACACACATCCCAAAAGTTGTAACTATGTGAATTCGATAGTGTGATACGTACATGTGGTAGGATGTGAGAACTTTGTTTTGTGGTCCACATCCGTCCACATCCCACCAACCCACTCACCCTGTTCTCTCTCCCTCCCTATCTCTTCCTCCGACACCCACTTTCCTTCCTCGCTCTCTGTTCTTATTTTCTTTTTCCTTTTTTTTTTTTTTTTATAAGACATTAATAAACCGAGAAGAAAAGGTTCAAGAAAATTTTCTTTGTTTTCATATAATTTGGATAATAGCTCCTAGTTATGGTTATTTAGCATTTAAATATTTTTTCACTGTTCCAAATACAGAGAGAAAGCATTAATCTAATGTTTTGTGATTAAACAGTGTTAAATACCGTCCCCTTTAACTTCAATTGTGGAAGCATCCGTCTCTCATATTACCAAAACTACGGCCAAAAACTTATGTGCCAGACCGGCAAGGACGATGATGACGGTAACAATGGTCCCCCCACCATAACCACCGACACCGACACCGACTCCCCGTCAACACCCTCCTCGACCTCCCACTTTCACAAAAAACCACAAGCATAAGCAAGCCCAAAAGCCTCTCAATCAAGCTCTAAAATTCATTCGTCGTAAATAAGTTTAATAGTGAGGATAAAAAGTAAGTCACTGCTTTATTTGCTTCTAAGAGCCTCTTTTTTGGGCTCAATACCATTGAAATCCTATGCCAACCACTTCAACATCAACCCAGGTTCAACAAACACGTCGATTCCACCTGATTCTATCCAATCTCCGTGTTCTGGACCGAACGGCCTGTCGGATTCTGTTAAGGCAATACAATTCGCGATGGCTCGTCGGTAGGTACAAAAGTAACGTTCTCATGGCAGTCAAATCAGTTTTCTTATTAATTCTTTATCTGCTCCCAACCTACAGATGTGGCAGTCTCTTTTCTAGGCTACCCGTACTTTTCCTGCATCAAATCTAACCATCCAATTGTCATCGAATGGTCGGCAAGAAAGTGTCCGATATATCCGGTGAAAATCACTTATATATATAATATATATCTATATATATATATATATATTAAAAATGAACTCTAGGCTGTTATTATTGTTTTTTTTTTTTTTGGTTCCGTATAAGCCATTTTTATTCTTCTTCTTCCTCTTTTTTTTCTTTTTCCTTGTAAATTGGAATAAATGAGTTTGCCTAGCTCATTTGGTGGCTCTTTGTGAATGTAGTGGCATTTGAAGCGCGTGGTTGCCGAGACTGACCAATTTACTTCACCGCGTATCAAATCCCATCCGGCAAACTTACTCGTCAACTTTCTACCGAAAAAAAAAAAAAAAAAAAAAAAAAAAAAAAAAAAAAACGTAGTCGTCAACTTGACAACGACCATTAATAATTATCTTAATTTAATTCTCTATCAAACTCCCATAATCTATACATATATAAAATGCACAAAGAGAGTTACTGTGCTCTCTTTTACAACCAAAACAACTTGTTTTGGTTGAAACAACTTTTTTTTTTTTTTTTTTTTTAATCGGGAGTGTACATGGTAGATTCCCTTTAAGGAGCACCATCATAGAGTTCAATAGAACTCAACTTTAGAGCCATTTAGATCAAAATGTATGCATAGGATTGCGTAGTTACACAAAATGCCACATACACATGACTATAGGTAACAATATTGATTCATTTGTTTAATGTCTAGTAAAAAAAATTAAATTAAAAATAGGGTGAGCCCAGACGACTCCCCCCTAGGCAGATCCTGTTGGCCTGCGATCCCCCCCCCCCCCTCTGACGGCCTCCCCAGATCCCACCAACCTGCGACACCCCTTTGGACCTCCAGTAAAATCGCCCCCCCCCCCCCCCCGCGCCAACCCTGCCCCCTCGCACAACCTTCAGCAAAGTCGTCCCCAACTCCAACAAAGTCGCAACCCCTCAAGGCCTCGACAGCCTCCTTGCGGCCAGATCCCACCAGCCCGTGACCCCACACCCCCCCCACCCCAACCTTCCACCAATAAAGTTTTTTTATTTTTCTTTTAATTATTTTTTAAAATTTTTGATCTAGACTATTATGTATTATTGTGTATTATAATTACCATAGACTAGTAAAATCTCAGTCGTTCGATTATATTTAAACAGTTTAAAAATGAGCTCTACCGATTGGGTATATAAAAAGGGTTTTATCACATACTTACCCTTACCCTTTTAATCCTTTATTTTTTTTTTCTTTTGCTTTTCGGCTTAAAATTTTTTTTCGTCCTCTCTTCATATTAAATTATTATTTTTCGTTTTAATGCTTTGTTTGTCCTTTTTTTTTTTAATCATGCACCCCTTTTTTTTTAGTCCTTTTTAATTTGCACCAAAATGAAAAATAAAATAAAAATTTGGTCCTTCTATTTTCATTTTTTCATTTTCGAGACCATATTTTCTTTTCTTTTTTTTTTCTTTTTTTTTTTTTTTTTTTTACACAGTTTAGTCATTTCTTTGCATATTAGTTTTTTTATTTTTATTTTAGTCCATTTATTTTTTGGTATTTTATTCACGCCTCCCCCCCCCCCCCCCCCCTTTTTCATGTCTTTCTGTTTTTGTTTTTATATCTATTTTTTTTACTTATAATTTTAATTTTCCTTTATTGAGATAAAATTTCTCAAATAAATCCAATTGTGCACATGTTTTAAACTAGTCTTTCTAAAAGGAAAACAAAAGCGTAGTTAAAATAAATATATATGTTTATAGACATAAACCTATCTATAATTTTGTACGTAAAATTTGAATCTCTTACATCTAAATTTATAAACAAAAAATTAAATAAATAGACAGATTTTAAATATTTATTTAAATAAATTATCTAAATTTTTAATCAACAAAAATGATTGTTAATAAATGATTATTTATGATCAATCGTTAAAAAAAACGTATTAATATAAATCAATTACAGATTAATTAATTAATCAATTGGCTATCATTTTTTTTTAATTTAAAAAAATCATTTATTAAAAGATTTCTTGTAAAAAGATCATTTATTTACATATTCCTCACAACTTAAAAAAAGTATTTGCATAATTCTAGGCACAGAAAGCCACGTATGCGTGACAAACTCATGAATTTGACTTTTCCTCGTTCACGTGGCGTAAAAAAAATTTTAGTGGAATTATTCCGTAAACTTCCAACCTCCAAAGACCTAGTTGCCTATATTTTCTTGTACAACTTCCTGGAAAGAAAGAGAGAAAAAAATAACAATAATAAAAAAAAAAATTTCTCACTTTTCCTAAGCCCTTCTCCAACCCTCTCCTTCTTCGATATTTCCTCTTCCCTATAACTTGAAAGACGCTTCTTCTTTTACATTAATCCAAGTCCCTCATTCAGAAATTACTCTCTCTCTAGAATGTCTACTTCGGTGGAGAAACCGATCTTGAAAGAAGAAGGCCAAATACACGACTACGAAGATTCCGGTTCCGGGTGTGGTTGTTTTGGGCTTTTTGGGTTCAAAACGTTTGAGAATCAACGACAACCAATTGGAAGATAAACGACCGCTTTGCAAAGAAACGACATGGTGGGTGAAGAAGATGAACAAGGTGAAGGAGTTGTCGGAGGTATTTGCGGGGCCAAAGTGGAAGACCTTCATCAGAAAAGTCGGTGGGTATTGCAAAGGAAACAAGCAGAACAAGGCTCGGTTTCAGTATGATCCTCAGAGTTATGCTCTGAATTTTGATGCTGGTGGTGTTGATAGAGAAGAAGATGGTCCGCTTCTTGATTTCTCTTCAAGGTAGTAATAGTGCGATATTTGTGATGCAAATAAACATATATTTCATTCTTTATATATATATATATATATATATATATATGAGGTTTTCTTTTGGCTAGAGTGAGAGAGAGAGAGGTTTTGATGACTTGTATTTTGTAGCCATATGTTTATATTTATTCACCTATGGCTTATTCCTATGTATCCCTCTTTTTAAATTTACTTGGTATTGAAATTTGTTGGGTAAAAATATATATTGATTTCTTTATTGGGATTTTTCTGTTTTCTGTTTTCTTTCTTTCTTCTTCTTTTTTCTTTTTTCTTTTTTCTTTTTTCTTTTTTCTTTTTTCTTTTTTTATTTTTAAATTCCTCGTTCTTTAAGACTTTTTGTCTCTTCAATTGCTACCTTGATCGCCTTCTGCTAGTGCTGCCTGGAAGCTACAAGGCAAAGATAATATTTTACATAAAACGAACGAATCTTGATCTTTAAATTAGAAAAGAAAATGGCACAAAAAAAAAAAAAAAAAAAAGGAGTTTAGTGCACTTTTGGTGGGATTGCTCATCGGTTTCTTACATTTGGCCTACCTGCGTGGTGGATATCTTTTTTCCCTCTAGAACGTTTTCTTGGTATTTTTCCCTCGAAGGTTTTGACTAGGAGAATTTTTAACAAAAGAGTTCACGCTTAATCGTATGAATCTGCACTCGAACTAAGCTTTAGAGCTTCTTTAGGTTCTTCAGCTATGCTTTTCTCGTTGATGTTATTTTGTTTTCCCTCATCAAGACCTTTATGTACTCTTTTCGTATTCATTATAATATTTTAGTGACATGGAAAAAGGAATGAGAATGCTACATAATGGGAAGGTATTGATACATTTATTGATTTTTATCAGTACTATTTATTAAAAAAGAAAAAAAAAAGAAAAAAAAAAAAAACCACGAATAAGAGGTCCTAAGCAAAGTGCTTTCAGCAACATGATCCTCTAGAAATCAATTTATAAGCTGCTTAAAAAAAATTTAAAAAAAAAATTAAAAAAAAAAAGGAGAGATTTTTGGGCAAAGAAATCAATTTATAAGCGTCTATCCCCATTATTATTTATTTATTTATTTTTACCTTTTCCCGTTTCTGTTCATATCGATTTATCGGTTACGACATTCTATTTCTAATTTTCCACAATCTAAATCATTTTGCCTCTTTTAAGTTTCATTAAAAATAAATAAATAAATAAATAAAAATAAGAAAGAAAAAGAAACTTACAGGCTACAAACATTCTCGTTCACAAAAATATAAGATGCCATAATAATACCCAGAATTCATAGACACTTGATACACAAATGCTATCTGGACTGATACGCCACATAGCAGAGAAAGGATTATCCAAAACACTGTTCCATTGCTAAGAGATTTCGCGGAGTCCCTTCGTGCTCATGACCACCCCGTCAGGCATATTTGTACACGGAAAGCCACGAGCAGCTTTGAACCAACCCACTTAATAGGTAACCAATGACAGCATCAAAATACTTCCTCTGAATAAGACAAGCATATTTCTCCATAATAGAATTTCTAATCTTCTCTCATCGCCAGTGTTCTGGACCGTCTTTTTACACTGATGCTAACTTCCAATGGACTTGGAGCTTAGTATCTATAAGTAGTAAAGATACGAAGAATTCAGCTGTTTGTACCAAGTCATGTACAAGAAATTCTGGCTGCCAGTTTCACCTGCATTAGTTCTAAAGTTTTAGCACACATCCATGAGGTAAATTTGAGATAAAACAGAAAACTCGTGTTAATTGTCATCCTACCTCTTGCGTTTACTCTTCAAAGAAGGCGATGGAGAAAGGTTATTGTGCCAGTTTCTTTTCCTCTGATTTATAAACCAATTATTTATCTGCTTCAGTTGTAAGCCTGTTTCCTGAACCAGTCTCACTTTATCTTCCTCCTATAACAGAATTCATAAGCAAAAATAAGTAAGAAAACACAAAAATAGCACGTTTTCGAAATGTTGAATTGGTACCTAGGGATGGTTAAGCTAATCTTACTGTTGGGTATGGCCACTTGGAATGTGACTGCCACCATGCTTTCAAGAGAGAGGTGGTATCACCTGGTAATTTTCCAGCTTTTCTCTTACGGATAATTTCCTCTCTAATGTCCACAATCTTCTCCTTGTAACCCTGAGAAGCAAAAATATCAGCTTCAACCAATACCTGTCCAGAAATATATGACTCAATAGAGCATGAATTTTTACCTGTTTTAGTTCATGCTTCAATTCTTCCCTCACGCGCTCCATTAAGGACCTCTCAGTTTCAGTAGGGATGAGAGGACCAAATCCCATGCTATCGGGCCCATCCAGACTTCCGTCATAGAAGTTCATATCACTGTCTAACTGGTCATCATTGTCATCAGACATTGTTGCGCCTGTGCCTTCTCCTGGAGATACACCTTAAGCATGCATTTTCCCAAATTACAGCAAGTAATTAGCTTTTCGTAGTTTTGAACAAATATAAACAAGAAAACAATGTTAAAAGAACAAAAGGAAAACAATGGAAAGTCTTAAAAAACATAGATAGTAATCACATTCAGTGTATTAGAGGTAGGTTGTAAAGAATTCAAAGTAGAGTAAAAGACCATTGCTCCTTCCAATAAATATGAAGAAGAAGCAGAGACAAAAGCATCTGAATTCATCGCTATTCTGCAAATTCGGCCCAAAACAAGGGGAACAAGCTAGTCTTTTTCACCTGATTAAGATATTCGTTACTTAAGTTCACTTTTAAAATTAACTTGGGTTAATCCCTGTGTGCACCTTACAATCTAAGAAGATATTCTATTTCAAAGAGGTTCAAGTTATAGCTAGAAATTCAAAACCAATACATTAAGGACCATTCTTGGATGGCAGAGACCTAATATAATAAAAACGCCATGTTTGCAATAATGGAAACCCGATAATCGAAGATGCTGCCGTCCACAAAATAATGGGCAATATCCCAGGGCCAGGAATTACAATGAGAGGGGGATGGGGTGGGGGTTCGGCTAATTTTAATGAATATTTAAATATTAAGTATTACAATCGAAGTCATTAATTGTTGATAGGAAAATATCTCCATAAGATTATTTTGGTGTAATTGTTAATGCCAATGCTATATGCGGTTCAAAAAAGTATAAAAATTAGCCCAAGTGTTTAGAATGAGGGGAGGCTATATGTAAATTTATTCAAAATATGTAGGCTAAAAAGAAAAAGGAAAAAGTTGAGGGGGGGCTTAAGAGGGACAGTATGTAAATTTGTTTATAAATATGCAGGCTAAAAAGAACAAAAAGAAAAACTTTTAGGGGGGGCTGGGGATTATTTGGCTTCGTTTCTAGGCACAGCCGTTGTAGGGGCATCATAGGCCTTACGGCTGTAGTTTTATTGCTCTTCCTCTCTCTTTAAATTTCCCTCAATTGGAAAAAAAGAAAAGAACAGAAACATTGACTTGTGAAGGATATGACATAGAGGTTCCCTCCCCTCTCCCTCTACTACAGGAGTATACATTCCCTAAATATTAATAGCAAAATGCAGCGGGAGACGAGGAGTAACAAAGTTAGTAGTCAACATAGAAATGAATTAGTATGTTATGGTCCGACAAAATTATTATTTATTAGTCAACATAGAAATGAATTAGTATGTTATGATCTGACAAAATTATTATTTATTGGGTCTAAAATCAAGAATTTGCTTTTTACCCGTTAAGCTTTGTAGAGCTTGCTCAAGCTCCCAACAAGCCATCACTGCCTCCATGGCATGAATGCGGACGTGTTGCTGCAACTGCTCTTTAAGGGAGCAGAGCAACACAACATAATTTGTCTGCCATCCAAAGGAGAGAAAGAAAAATTAGACCAAATGAAAAATCAAGGTATAAACGGCCATAAACATTTTAAACTTCTGACGACTGTCATTTTACATGCATTGAGTTGGCCCCAAGTACCCCAGTTTAGGAATACTTTAAATGAACACTTCACATCGCTTTAAGTGAATAAACATGGCCTAATTATTGGTAATATCTAAATTTTGATGGAAACCATTAAAATTAAAATTTAAAAAAAAAAAAAAAAAAAAAACACACACACACACACACACGCACACACACAAAATCAAATACTTGATGTTGATCTATGACAGAACAAATTCCACAAAAACATACCAAGATAAGAACAAGGTATCTATCTACAAGTGAGAAAACATGATAGCATTAACTTAAAAAGAAGATTCTCCAAAGCACAATCAAAGTCCAATAAGTGTACTTGACAGAATGTCTCCTCTAACAGTTCAACAACATGACATTCTGATTTGCATTATAACAAGCAAAAAAGCTTGGTGCCATCCGCACAAAAAAGATGTAAAATATTTCCAGTTATTATGCTAGTAGCATCTTAACTAGCATCACGACTATCCTTAGGGTATGTTTGGTAGGAATGAGAAAATAGGAAAGAAAAAGTGGAAGATGTAAATGAGAAAGGAGGGAAAGGTCATTTCTCTTTTGTTTTTCAATATGAAATCCCTCCAATAATCTCTCCTGTTTAGGAGAGGTGTTTTGTAGGATTGGGAGTCCCTCCTTTAATCCCTTCCTTCCTTTTTTCTCTCCAACCAAACAACCATAAATATCAAAATCATTTCACTAATCCATCCACCCCTCTCCTTCCTTCCACTTTTCTTTCCTACCAAACACACTCTTAGGATAAATACGACTGATAAGACTGTCCTTAGAATTGGTACAAGTCCCTCCTCCTTCTTCTTCTTCAGCAAAACCATTTTAATTTTGAACCCTTTTTTATTTTTTAGGTAATTTAATATTGGACTTGTATTGACATAAAAGGGAAAAGAAAAGGAATGGTATTTTTTATTGTTCATAATTTAAACTGTAACGAGAAACAGCAGTTTAAGCAAATAGATGAAAAATAATAACCAAGTTGCAATCTCATCAATAATATATGACTCTGAAAATCAACAAAACTGAAATACGGTTCAAAAAAACCAGAAAGTTTTCAAATTAAGCTCAATAAATCATGTATACGCGTTCATCAATCGCGTGGATCGTATTGAAAACCATAAACATCCAAAAAGAGAGAAAATCTCCACAGAACAAAAAAAATCAGATATTAATTCCTGGAAAAAGACAAGAAGAAAAAAAAAAAAAAAAAGGAAGAAGAAAATTAACACCGGCAAACAGAAACTTGAAAATAGGCAAGGAATAAAGGATTTGATAAACAAACAAACCATGAATTGATCAAGATCTTTCTCATCCACCACTTGGATACCGCCACCGGTGCCGAGCTCAGAGTACTTGCTGACAACGCGTTGCGACTGCGAGAGCTGCTCGTCGATCCTCGGCAGCTGGTCGACCGGCGTCGCGATCCGCAAGCACGAGACGTGCGCCGATAGCAACTGCTCGTACAGAGGATGTCGCAGAATATCCGATTTGTACCTCAAACCCTCACTTTCTTCATCTTCAACCTCTTCCTCGTCATCATCCTCCTCCTCGTCGCCATAGCCGCCCCCTCTGCTGCGATCGGAGGTCCGATCGCCGCAATCGCCGCTGCTCTTGGCCGCCAGAACGTCGTCGCTTTGGGGCTCGGATTCGGAGAGCAAGTGGAGGAGGTTCTGCTGCCTGAACACGGAATTGTTGAGCCACGTCGGAGCTCCGTCTCCGGCTCCAATTCCGGCTTCGTCGTCATCGCCGGCAGAGAGAGACAATGGCTGGTCGGAGAAATTCGGCTCCTGGAAGGCCATGTCGTTGGGGATAATGTGGTGATGGAACGCCATTTTTGTCGGTGGATTCAGTGCATTGGCTAGTGGGATCGCCGATTTCGGAAGAGGTTTTAGAGGAAGGAAAGAAGGAAGGTTGAGCTTCTGTAAATGGAGTGGGTGGGCTTTGTGAGTAGGAAAGTGCTCCTGGTTTAGGAATTAGGACAGATGAGAGAGAGAGAGAGAGAGAGGAGAGAGGACTTGAATTCAATTTCTTAAATAAATGAATAAATAAAATAAACTTATTGAGTTATGATTGACGCAAAGGTCAATGTGGAAATTGCAGTACGAGACACTGATGATAATTCCCTACATACTAATTATTCCCACGTCTTATTATTTTTCTATTTTATTTAGGAAAGAGCTCGTGGTAGAGTCTATTTCAGAATAACTATCAGTAAAGTTTTTTTTTTTAATCGTTAAGATTTAATCGAACGGTTAACTTATTGTTGGTATATCATAATTATCATACGTCTTACCTTATCTTACCCTTTCTCATCCCAATTTTCTCTGTTGGTGGCGACCTCCCAATGCTGGCGACCACACCCCCAACCCCCCCACCACCCTAAGCCTGGCCGACCCCCCCGCCAAGGCTCGGCCGGCACCCCACTCCCCCAGGCCCCCACTCCCACCCCACGTCCCCCCTCCCCCGGCCCCCCCCACTCCCTGGCACCACCACCCCAGGTCCCCCCCTCCCCCAGCCTTCCTCCACCCCGACGAGGACCCCCCCACCTCACTTTCTCTATCCTATCCTCTCTCTCTCTCTCTTCCCAGCCCGCGCCCCCCCTTGGAACCCCCACACCTCCGACGCGACCGACTCCCCCGGCAAGAGAAGAGAGAGAAAGAGAGGGGGGGGGGTCCCCGTCAGGGGGGGGCTGGGGTGGGGTGGGGTGGGGGGTCTCCGGGGGTGGGGCGGCCGGGGGCAGGGAGAGAGGAAAAGAGAGAGAGAGGGGCACCGTGGGGCCGGGGGTCGGAGAAAGGATAAGAGAAAAGTGGGAAGAGAGAGAAAGGGGGTCGGGGAGGCCTGGGTAAGGGGGGTCACCGCCAAGCTAATGGGGGAGAAGGGGTGCCGGGGAGTGGGGGGGGGTCGGGGGGGTCGGGGGAGGGGGGGACCTGGGGTGGGAGTGGGGGCCGGGTTGGCCTGGGGTGGGGGGGCGGGGGGGGGAGGGGGGGTTGCTGATGATGGGGGTGGGGGCCGGCCAGGCCTGGGGTGGGGGGGCCTAGGGTTGTGGTTGCTGGCGATGGGGCATAGGTCACCGGCGACGGAGAAGATTGGGGTGGGAAGGGGTAAGATGAGATAAAGTGTATGGTAATTATGATACACCAACAATATATCAACCGTTCGATTAAATCTTAACGGTTCAAAAAAGAGCTTTACCGATAGTTACTCTGGAAGAGACTCTACCACAGTTTTACCCTTTATTTAGTAATATTATTTTTCTACCTTATTTTTATTTTTAAGTTAAAAAAACTATTAGGATATTGTTAACGCTCCCATGGTTCAAAAATACAAATTGTAATATTCAAACATTACACAAACATGTTTACTCATAACTAATCTAATAAACATTAGCCTCCTACAATAATAGTCCAAAAATCTCTAAATGAATAAACTCATTAAAAATTAAAAATTTATTATCAAATTTAAATTTGAACATATGCACATAACAATACAATTGATAGAACATTAAAAGAGAGAGAGAGAGAGAGTGAGTGAGGGAGAGAGGAACTTAACATCAGAAAAAATTTAAGATGGGTGAAAGAAAGGAACAATAGAGGTAGTTTAAAAAGTAAATGACTTGGAAGTTTATATGAAAAAAATTGAATTTAAGAAGAATGCAAGTAAAAGATATTAAAGAAATTAATATTTTAATGACAAACATAATAAATATGTTTTTTTAATAAATAATTAGATGTATGAAAATGTAGAGTTAAGTCAAAATGTGTGTCTTGATCTTATAGCATAGATAATTATTTTAATTTGACAATTAAGAAAAGTATTTATCATGGCCAGGTTCATAACACGATATTTAACAAGAAAATTAAAAACAAACACTATCATAAGTAATTTTTTTGAGAAAAATTTAATAAAAAGTAGTAGAGTAACTGTTTATTATAACAAAATATACATAAAAAAACCCGCATAAATAATATTGTAGAGAATAATAAAATAAATATGTAAAATTACTCATGCTGTCTCCTTCTCTTTCTCTCTCTGAATACGAAAAATAGTTGCAGTGTTTGGTCGGAGCTTTAGCATCGCCTTCAAGCGCATCATCAGGCTTCCGACCCTGAAGTTCAGTCCTCGGACTCATCTTGACATCGGCTTTCTCGTGATGGTGGCTGTGTGTGGAGCAGCGTATCCGTTGGGGCGGATCTAACATGTCTTGGAGGTGAGTTGTCCTTTTGAGGTGGCTCCGTTCAAATCTGGCTTCCGTTGACGGTCGATGGCTTGCTACCGGTCGATCTTTATTTTGTTTTGTTGTAATAAGGGCATTGATAATTCTGCTCCTTTAGTATGTTTTTCTTTATTATTTACTCAGTAATAATGGAGGCAATGTCCTTCGCTTGTGTCTACCGTCCATTTGTTATCAGATGCCGTGGTGTGAGTGCCCTCGTTACGTAGGGACTGGTCTCAGTTGACTAGGCTAGTCCATCAACTGTTTTGGTGTTGTTTAACTAGCAATGATCAAGCTCGAAGTTTATGTGCCGAGCAGGTCTTCTCTCGTTTGAGTCTCGGTACTTGTATTCACCCATGTACTATTTTGGTCTTTATTGGTGGATCCAATCTTTGATTCGGGGTCGAATTCCTTCATATTTCGGGTAATATGTGTCTTATATATTTTTGTTTCTTGTGAAATAAAATTTCCCTTTTTAAAAATAAAATAAATATGTAAGTAAAGACATATTAGAGAAATATTAATATTTGCGGATTTAGTTTTTTAATTTTTTCAAAAAATATTGAAAAAAAATGTTTAGTTGAGAATGTATTTGAGAGGAGAAAAAAACATTTTCACATGTAGCATATCTAAATATTTAATTTTTAAAAGATGGACACTAAAATATATGTTTTAATCAAAATATGGATTTTGGTTGGAATAAAGACGTGCCTTACTTTTAAGGGAAAAAAAATTTTTTTTGAAGGAAAATCTGGTAATTTTATTCCAAATCAATGATATCAGTTTTAACAAATGAGCCCAGAATTTGGGCAATACATCAAGCCAGACACAAGAACAAGAAAAGACAACGCTAACCTAGCAAAAAAGTGGGCTATTGAATTTTCTTCACGAGATCCATAGCAAACCAAACTACTTCCAACTTGCAAACAAGAATCACGAATGTCATCAATGACATTTGCTTCAACAGAACGTTAAATTAGAGAGTAAACTATTTTATAAACACTAAGAGCATCTATTTCGATGATCCACTTCGAGAATCCACGAGATAGAGCTAACCACACACCTTCCCTAACCACCAAGTATTCGCCTACATGAGGAGAGAAAAGTCTAGACATCTACCTAGATACCGCCCCAAGTACTCCCCCTCGATTATCTCTCGCCACAACTCTAATACCGATAAAACCAAGAGCATCATCGATTGCAACGTCCACATTATGCTTAACACATCCATGCTCTGGGGCTTTCCATTTATGCTTAGAAACCACTTGTTTTGGTTTAGCGATTTCATCTAAACCATTACAAACTAAGAAATCCCCAAGCAATCTCCCAACTCGAACCACAACCTTCTTTGGTTCATCAAATCTGCCCTCAAAGATGCGCCTATTATGATCGCTCCAAATAGCCCAGAGGATCATACAAAAGACATCAAAATCATATATGTGGCAAAAAGTTTGTAGCATGAAGACATAAGGCACTAACCAGCCCACCATGGCAAGAGTCCTCCTCCATTATCTTGACATCGCTCCAAATAGCATGATCGCTCCAAATAGCATGAAGACAAAAGACATCCAATGGCTGATTGCATTCAAATCTCCCAGACCGCAGGACACAGCCAAAGACCATGGCAAGAGTCCTCCTCCATTATCTTGACATCGTGAACAGTTTAAGTCGACCATCACATCCTGTCTAGCCAAGTGAGAGCGGGTTGGAAGAGCTCTATGAAAAGCTCACCACACCATAATTTTGACCTTACTTGGGACTCTAGCCGACCATAGTCTCCTCCACAAAAAACCTTAGAGTTACGTCCAAATCCACATGCCACCAGCCTATCTTCCATTTCCACCTTATACCTCGATTTCACAGAGTAAGCACCTCTAGAATCAAAATGCCAGATCAAACAATCCTCCCTTCTCCTGGTACTCAAGAGGATGCTCAAGATACTCTCCTAATCTACCGGCCAAAATATCTCTCAATCAAAGCTTGATTCCAACCAGTATCCATAATAAAGGAGGAGACTCTCAAGTCGGACAAATTCGTCGGAGGGGGTAGTGATCGGACGAAAAGGAAAAAAAAATATGAATGAGCCAAAATAGAAACCAAATTAGAGATTTATGGAAAGGAAAACATTTTTTTTTTAAGTAAAAGAAAAATAATTTTTGACTTCTAAGGAAAAAATTATGAATGAGTCAAAACAAATAGAAACCAAATTAGAGATTTATGGAAAGGAAAATAATTTTTTTTAAGTAAAATAAAATAATTTTTGAAGTATAAATGTATTTTATAAAATTTATTTCAATCAAACTATTAAAACAAAAGATATTTAAAATATTCACATGGATAAAATAATATTTATGAGGATAGTAAATGAAATATGTAAGTAAAGATATATTAGAGAAAAATTATTTTACTAGACAAGTTAGAAAGAAAAAACTATCCCAAAAAAAGCTTTTTTTTAAAGCTGCGGTAAAATCCCTTTTATATATCATATCGATAGAGCTCATTTTTAAACCGTTAAGATATAATCAAACGGCTGAGATGTTACTTGTGTATTATAATTATTATACACCTTATCTCATATTAATATAGATTAATAAATAAAAATAAAAAATAAAAAAATAAAAAGGCCAACCCCTTCCCTTTCCTTACGCCGGCGACTTCCCCGCCAATGGACCCCCACTCCCCCTAGACCAAATCTGTGACCTCCCCCTCGGTGCCGACCAGCCCAATTCCTCCCTCTTTCCCAACCCTGGTGACAGAAACGTCCCCTCCCCCCAACCTTCCACCGGTGAAGGTGGATTTTTTTAAACTTTTTTTTTTAATTTCTTAGTCAAATATTACTGTAAGGTAAAGTGCATGATAATTACCATATACAGACAACATTTCAACTGTTTGATTACATCTAAATGGTTTAAAAATAAACTCTATCAATAGGATAAATAAAAAGGATTTTACTATAATTTTACTCTTTAAAAAAAATAAGATAAAAGAGTTTAACGAAGAAAAAAAAAAACAAAAGAAAGAAAAGAAAAAGAAAAAGAAAAAGAGGAACACATAAGTTGAAAAAAGACAAAATAGGGAACTGGGCCAAAACTTTCAATCTCCAAAGGAGAACAGTAAGCCCAGCGAAGAAAAAAAAAGAAAAACCACAAAACGTCAAAATTGAAGGACGAAAGTTTGAACAGTGTACATGTGAGAGGAGGTAAATTTGTGAGGGGGAGCTACAGTAAAAAACTCTGCTTTCTATATGTGTTATAGATATAATAGATATAAAAAACATGATGAAGCAAGTAGTGTTGCAACTTACCACTGAAGGTTGTGATGTAGTGGTTAAAGGTGTTGGAAAAATCGGATCCGGTATCAGAGTTACGGAGCAGCGGAAGTTTTAAAATTTTTATGCCGATTCGGAAAAGAAGCTCATGATGCATATAACAATAAATTAAATTCATGATCAAGCGTACCTTAATTCTAGGATTCCGGAATTACTAGAGCGTTTGACCAACGTGTCTTCTCTACTATTCTTGAGTTTCACGTCTCAGAGTGTGTGTGTGCACACGTTCTATGAATCCAAGCGACTGGTAATGCTTTCAGAAGTCTAGATCATTCATTCTCAATTCCGATGTTCCTCGTTGAGAATATGATCCAACTTCTTTCTTCAAAACTGCAAAACAGAAACCGGTTAACATCCTATGAAAATTATCACTCGGTTTAACCTTCCTCACAATTTTGATTCAATGGAATTTTCTCTCTTTCTCTCTCTCACAAGATAGCCGAATTTTATTCAAGTAGAAGAAACCCTTATTGGTTTTCTCTCACTCTCAAAAACGTTTTTCCTCTTGTGAATTACCAAAAATTGGTTTTTTCAAGAATCCCTAGCCGTTATATAGAAGTCCAATCCTTTTTCAAAATTTATCTCCTTTAAAAATAATTAATAATTATTTTTCCAGATAAATTTTGAACTAAAAGATCATACAACTTTAGAGCTAGATTCATTGAACCTAAAAACGTTTTTCCAAGAGGAAATATTTCCTCAAAAAATTCGGCCACCTTTGAAATTCAAAGGTTGATTGATGGTTCAAATCTTAAATCAAAAATCTAGACTACTCAAAAGATCCTAGTCCTATCTAGATTCAAATTCCTTTTAAACATTTTTGAATTTAAATAAGATTCACTTATTTGAATTAAATATTTTCCTTAAACATCAACCATATTTATTAATTTAAATAAATGGAATATTTGAAATTTTTCTCCTCTCAAAACCATCCACAACATTTTAAAGGAAAGAAAAAATTCATCAAATAATCTCCATTATTTAAATCAATTAATAATTTAATGTTAGGAATATATTTGAACAATTTTGAAACAAATTTTTCTTCCCTCCACCTATCTAAAAACCGTGTACCACATTTAGATTAGGAGAGAAAAATTTGTTTTCCAGAATTAAATAATTCAAAACATAATCTTATTTCCAAAATTCAAATTAACCAATCACATGTTGACAAATCATTTGTCTACAAATTTCACATGTCCAATCCTTTCTAGATTGCATGTTAGAGAGTACCATGTCTTAATAGACATTACTAAATTCCTTTTAAATTTTCCGATCTCATTAGGAACAAATCCCGAGATGCTATATGGAACTATATGAGCTAATAGAAGGACCCGATGGACATATGTAGAGAGGCTCCTATAATTGTGAAAAATTAATCCCAGATTAATTATTCATCAATTATCAACTTCAAAACTATTCCACTAAAAGTTTGAAGCTGAACTCCTGTTTACATATCGTATTACGAAAGCTCTCTTACGTAGTGCTTCTTCCATGATTTATTCATCGCTTGCTTAATCCCCATATGTTATCCATGATTGAATTAAGGACTTTTTCCGTTTTACCTTTTCAATCATTTTAACTTAAAGTTCCATTATTCTCTATTTAAAGAATCACCAATTATAAAACCATACAATTGGTAAACTACCAGAGAACACAAAGTAAACCGATGGCCAAGATCTTGTTATACTATCTTTCAATCCCCGAATAATGCCTTTAAGTAGATAATATTTACTATCGTTAAGATATCTATGGATTCCGTATCTATGAATCTTGATTTCTCCATCCATAAGTCATGCACCCAAAACACAAGTATATTGACCATGAATTAACAGTGTCTCACCTGTAGTACATTAAAGTAAATAAGTCATGAATGCGAACTCAAGTAATCATTTCAGGATTAAGATTAATGCAGGATGATAATCAAAGTGTCATTGATTCTTATAAACGGAATTATTAAACCGAATCAATTAACACTTTAGGTCCAGTCCAATGTCATACCTCAAACTGGTATACATTAAAGTTTCTACTCGGAACCTATCCGATGGTCAAGACAAACCATCCCTCCAAGGAAGTAGACAACCTTTACAATCTTATCATGAATAAGATCCCCAAATCTTATTCCATCGATTGCGGACTATTTATTTAGACTGTTATCAAATTACCACGTCTTCTATGTATACCCCGTATACATATGGTAATCCGATATATTACAAACAGTCAAGGAGTATTTTATGTTTGCTCAAAATAACCATACAATCAACAAATGAAAGTAAATAGAACACAACTTATTAAACATGAATAACCTCCTCTTATTAATATCAAAATGTCATATTTACAGAAAATCCCTAATATTGATTTTCTATCCTTAGGGCACATTTAGATCCCAACAAAAAGTCTTGTCTAAGGTCTCTCCATCTATTAAGGTTCAAATCCCGTAGCCAGTAACTCAGGGCCTTACTCTAGCTTTGACTGTTGAAGTGTTAGAGCCAAGGACAAGCGGTAGTGACCTTCGGTTGAAAGCCTGATGACTAGATATAGGTCCCAACTACTACGCGGTGGTCCCTGGGATTGCTATACAGCCGAAGGGGCGTGGGAATAGGATGGGCACAACTTGATTCCCCTTTTTTTCGAAGTAAAAAAAAAAAATGCAGTGTTGTAACTTTTATTTCTAACTAGATCACACTTGCATGTTGAGTTTGTTATTCTTTTGACATAGTATAAAATAAATACTTAAATAAGATTGTAATTAAGAAAAAAAATCCTTTTAACAAAAAAAAATTAGAAAGAAAAAGTATTGTCATAAAACAGTTAACAGTTAAAAGTATAATGGGAAAGTCAGTTATAAAGCCTTTTTGAGGGGCATTACGGTAGAGTCTTTTTTTTAGATCGTTCAATATTGAATCCAACGATGAGATGTACAGTTGCACAAAAGCTCATGTGCACATGACCATAGCATATTATCCAAAAAAAAAATCGGAAATCCCTTTACCAAATTGGACACCTTTCCTCCTCCCTGGACAACGTTGTCGTCTCGCCGTTTGGGCTCATCTCGGATTCCCTGTCTTGGTTCTTCGACGCCATTGGAATAATAATATGTCTCTGTTTGTTGAACACAAATTGAGCTTGTACTGAGATGAGTCTTGTGTTAGTTTCGAAAACCGATTTTAAAAAAATTAGTGGAAGCATGATACGATTAAATTGCACATATAAAAATTTTTCTTAAAAATTTTATCCGGCGACAATATTTATATTAATTTAGTAAAAATAAATGAAGAAGAAGGTTTAAAGATTGACCGTTGTTCGATTAGGTCGAAATTCTTAAACTCTTTCAAGAACCTTCTTGAGAACTCCAAATCCTTCGAAAACACCAACGATTCTTTCTCAGCGTTCTCCAAGTCACGATGAACAGGAAACAAGTACGCATTTTTGATTTTGGTTTTGATCACACACCTGAATTTTGATTCACTTTGCGTTCTTAGCTCATGAGACAAAGTGAAGGAGAAGGGGAAAAGAAACTCTTTGGAAAAAAAAAAAAAAAGATACGTATTTTTTTTTTCTGACAAAAGGAATTAGTATTCACCCCCTTTTTTTTTGTCAAAATAAATTAATATTCACCCCCTTTTTCAGATACATCGTATGTACTCTTTTTTAATATTACAAAGAAATAATTGACCATTCTTTATTTTATTTTAAATTAATTAATTAATTAATTAACTAATTAATCCACTTCTCCCATTGTGGAAAAAACACATGCCCACTACCTCCCTAGAGTGGGCGTATTTGATAGATATGGGAGAGAGAAAATCTCTCTCCCATTATCCAATTAGTTTTCTTTTTTCTTTTTAAATAAAAAATATTTTAGTTTGAACTATTCAAAATAAAAAACAATTGATATTTTCTTTTCCACATGTGTCAAAATTTAAAATTTCACATTCACTTTGTGGATATAATGTGAACTACCATGTGGTGCACAATTACGGTGTGATTCTTACCACACTGTATAATCTTTAATTTAAAACTATTTTAAACTTATTTTAAATAATCATATTATTTAAAATATAAATTAATCCAATTAATTTATTGTGTGAATATTAATATAGAATTCTCAATTCCAAATTAATAAATTAACCCAACATAAAATATTTTCACAATTTAATAGAGCCGTTGAGAGGAACTATAGACATTATAATTTTAAGCTCCAATAATTCTGACAATTAGTTAACACCTTAATTAAAATGTCAAAAGTATTAATTCCAAATTATTCCACTACAAATTTGGAATTGCACTCTTAAAATTATAAAAAACAATTATATTCAAATGATTTGAATTGCCCATTGATACAGTTACTACATATAAATCAATCCTCCATAAACGGTTCATAATTAAAGCTAGGTATTTTCCGTTAACCTCTTTAATTTTATCTTTCTCGTTAAGTACCATTGATTCTTTAATGAATAATATATTTATGATCTAATCATAAATTGAGTGCTCTTCTTATTTAAGTCCCGAATCAATACTTAGGGGAACCGTCCATCTGACTTCTTTACAAATGAATAGATTTAATCTTGTATATTAATATTCTGTGGCTATTTATTATATAATATTTACAATCTACCAAGAATTTGATACTACTCATTTGTGTCATTATTCGATATGTCAAAAAATACAATACAATAAATTGGAGTCAATTAATTACTCAGAATTAAGATCGATTCATATATGACCATCATTAATTAATTTTGAATGCCCTATATGACAAAGAAAATTATTAGAGATTCATAATTAATCGTGTTCCAGTCCTATATGATCAAATTATATAAAGCGCTTTCATTCCAATAATCTCATTATTAACAATCTGGATAACATCGTTTCATTCAGAAAGTAATGAACCGTGCTACTAATTTTAAATTAAAGATCTCAACTTTAATTTTAATTACAGACAAATTTATATTATTTTACTTAAAATATTATCATCTTGTATATAACACTTATATATAATATTTAAATTTACATTTAGATAATTTAGGGTTTTCGATATTTATAAAGCATCTAAGCATGCTTGTAAAAATAATATTGAAAAAATTCCTTAAATTAAATCAGCAAAATAATACATATCATTTGTTTATGGGCATATATCTCAACATCTTGTTGCTTGATTAGAGGTCCTTATGAGTGAGAAGCGTTTTCAAAAAACCCAGAAAAACAAATCATAAGCAAAATCGAAAAAACTCTTTAGCTTTACATGACCAAAAAAATCTTTTCTTTGCACCTATAATCTAGAACAATAAAATGAACTAAATTAAGAGAAAAATAACGGAAGAATCATTAGTTGAACACCTCCTTATAATTTTTCCTACTCTAACGTTAAAATTTATAATTTTAACGTTCATTTTTTAAATTTATTTTTCTCTTTAAATTTCTAGTTTTACCCTTGCTTAATTACATGAGTTTAAATTTGGGGTTTCACTTTTAATTTGTTTTTCTCACTCTTCATTTTTTTCTCTCTCTCTCTAGAACTCGGAAATCTTGGTTTCTCTCTCGTCTGCAACTTCTCTCTCCAGCCATTCTCTCTCCTATTTCCTCCCTCGCCGGCCGTCTCCGCTCTTTCTCCTCCATCCCTCTCTCACCTACTGTTCTCTCGCCGTCGTCGAAGTTGCGATCAGCATCCTCTAAGCATAATCGATCGTGGTGGTGGTCTTCCTTTTGATGTCGGATTTCACGATGATTATCGCTCCGGTGACATCAAGGCCTTTTGGAAGCAGCATCTGAGTTTGTCGGTGTAAGAACCGTCGCGGATAGGGGAGGCGACGCAGATCGAGAAGGCAAGTTCCCTTTCTTAGAGTTCTGCATCACAAATCTGATTAGTACCTAACCAATGTACGAAGCCTGAGACAATGCCAAAAGCCTATTCTTGCGATCCCGTATAATCTGGATACCAAGAATGTAGCTTGCTTCTCCCAAATCCTTCATTTGGAATTAGCTGGCCAACCAATTCTTTACCTTTGATAGAGATTCTACATCATTCCCAATAAGTAGAATGTTGTCCACATAAAGAACTAAGAAGACCACTTTATTCCCTTATATCTGCTTATCGACACAAGGTTCATCCAGATTTTGTTCAAAACCATAAAACTTTATGGTTTCGTTAAATCTGATGTTCCAAGATCTAGAAGCATCCTTAAGTACATAAATGGACCTTTGCAGTTTGCAGACTTTCTGCTTTTGGCCTTTGACCACGAAACCCTCTAGTTAGACCATATGAATGGTCTCTTCAAGATGATCGTTCAAGAATGCCATCTTGACATCCATTTGTCATATCTCATAATCATAATGAGTAGTAATGGATAAGAGAATCCGAATGATTTTAGCATGGCCACTGGAGAAAAAGTATCCTCATAGTCCACTCCATCTTTTTGGGTAAAACCCTTTTCCACCAGCCTAGCTTTGAAAGTCTCTACTTTCCCATCGACTCCTCTCTTTCTCTTATAGATCCACTCGCAACCAATAGGCTTAACGCCTTCTGGTAGATCTATGAGCTCCTAGACTGAATTGGAGTACATAGATTCCATTTTGAGTTTCATGTCGTCCTGCCATTTCTCTCGATCAATGTCATCCATTGCCATCTTGTATGTCAATGGATCATTATCACTGCCATCAGTGATTGCAACTTGTGCTTCTCCATCTTCACAATAGCGGATGGGCAATCTTATTTCCCTCCCACTATGTCGTGATGGCTGTGGTATTTGATCTCGAGTAGTGGTCTCTACTCTTTGTCGTTCAACAACTGTTGTTGGCGTGGGGCCGATCTTATTAGCCAACAACTTTTCCAAAACCACTTTACTTTTGGGTTTGAAATATGCCATATAGTTGTGCTCGAGAAACGTAGCATTTGTCGACACAAATACTTTGTTATCCTGAGCACTACAAAACAGACCTCATCTCGTTCCTTTAGGATAGCCCACAAACATGCATACCTCTGAGCGAGGTTCCAACTTCCCAGACTTTCCCTTTAATACGTGTGCTGGGCACCCCCATATGCGGATGTGTCTCAAACTAGGTTTGCGATCGTTCTACAACTCTAGGGGAGTTTTAAGGATTGACTTAGATGAACTAAATTCAGAATATATACAGTTGTTTGTAGTGCATATCCCCAAAATGAGGTAGGCAAAGAAGAAATCTCAACATTGATCTCATCATGTCAAAGTAAAGTATGATTTCTTCTTTCGGCTACACCATTTTGATGTGATGTTCCAAGTACTATGAGCTGCAATAATATTCCATTCTCAATCAAGTGGTTGTTGAATTATAATCCAGGTACTCTCCTCCTCGATCCGATCGAAGAATTTTGATTGATTTGCTGAGTTGCTTTTTCAGTTTCAGTACGGAATTCTTTGAACTTTTCAAAGGTCTCGGATTTTCTTTGCATCAAGTATGCATATCCGTATCTTGAATAATCGTCAATATATGTGACAAAGTATTAATAGCCCCCTCTAGCTTTGACATTCAAAGGGACACATACATCAGTATGTATGATCTCTAGAGGTGTTTTACTCTTTCACCTTAAGCCGAAAAAGGCCTTTTTGTCCTTTTTACCTTCTAGGATAGGTGGCCTAAGGCCTCTGGGCCAGCTAGGGTTCCCAGAACCCTAGCTTGTCGTGACTATAGTTATTGTCACGACTTGCTGGTTTAGCGCAGCCAACTCAGGTTGGCGCTCCTGTTGGCCGGCGGCCATGGCTGACTATTTGTTGGAAAAATCGGATCCGGTATTAGAGTTACGGCGCAGCGGAAGTTTTAAAATTTTTATGCCGATTCGGAAAAGAAGCTCATGATGCATATAATAATAAATTAAATTCATGATCAAGCTTACCTTAATTCTTAGATTCCGGAATTACTAGAGCGTTTGACCAACGTGTCTTCTCTACTATTCTCGAGTTCCACGTCTCAGAGTGTGTGTGGGCACACGTTCTATGAATCCAAGCGACCGGTAATGCTTTCCGAAGTCTAGATCCTTCCTTCTCAATTCCGATGTTCCTCGTTGAGAATATGATCCAACTTCTTTCTTCAAAACTGCAAAACAGGAACCGGTTAACCTTCTATGAAAATTATCACTCGGTTTAACCTTCCTCACAATTTTGATTCATTGGAATTTTCTCTCTTTCTCTCTCTCGCAAGATAGCCGAATTTTATTGAAGTAGAAGAAACCCTTATTGGTTTTTCTCTCACTCCCAAAAACGTTTTTCCTCTTGTGAATTATCAAAAATTGGTTTTTCAAGAATCCCTAGCCTTTATATAGAAGTCCAATTCTTTTTCAAAATTTATCTCCTTTAAAAATAATTAATAATTATTTTTCTGGATAAATTTTGAATCAAAAGATCATACAACTTTAGGGCTAGATTCATTGAACCTAAAAACATTTTTCCAAGAGGAAATCTTTCCTTAAAAAATTCGGCCACCTTTGAAATTCAAAGGTTGATTGGTGGTTCAAATCTTAAATCAAAAATCTAGACTAGTCAAAAAATCCTAGTCCTATCTAGATTCAAATTCCTTTTAAACATTTTTGAATTTAAATAAGATTCACTTATTTGAATTAAATATTTTCCTCAAACATCAACCATATTTATTAATTTAAATAAATGGAATATTTGAAATTTTTCTCCTCTCAAAACCGTCCACAACATTTTAAAGGAAAGAAAAAATCCATCAAATAATCTCCATTATTTAAATCAATTAATAATTTAATGTTAGGAATATATTTGAACAATTTTGAAACAAAATTTTCTTCCCTCCACCTATCTAAAAACCGTGTACCACATTTAGATTAGGAAAGAAAAATTTGTTTTCCAGAATTAAATATTCAAAACATAATCTTACTTCCAAAATTCAAATTAACCAATCACATGTTGGCAAATCATTTGTCTATAAATTTCACATGTCCAATCCTTTCTGGATTGCATGTTAGAGAGTACCATGTCTTAATAGACATTACTAAATTCCTTTTAAATTTACCGATCTCAATATGAACAAATCCCGAGACGCTATATGGAACTATATGAGCTAATAGAGGGACCCGATGGAAATATGTAAAAAGGCTCCTATAATTGTGAAAAATTAATCCCAGATTAATTATTCATTAATTATCAACTTCAAAACTATTCCACTAAAAGTTTGAAGCTGAACTCCTGTTTACATACCGTATTACGAAAGCTCTTTCACGTAGTGCTTCTTCCATGATTTATTCATCGCTTGCTTAATCCCCACATGTTATCCATGATTGAATTAAGAACTTTTTCCATTTTACCTTTTCAATCATTTTAACTTAAAGTTTCATTATTCTCTATTGAAAGAATCACCAATTATAAAACTATACAATTGGTAAACCACCAGAGAACACAAAGTAAACTGATGGCCAAGATCTTGTTATTCTATCTTTCAATCCCCGAATCATGCCTTTAAGTAGATAACATTTACTATCGTTAAACTAGCTATGGATTCTGTATCTATGAATCTTGATTTCTCCATCCATAAGTCATGCACCCAAAAGACAAGTATATTGACCATATTTTAACAGTGTCTCACCTGTAGTGCATTAAAGTACATAAGTCATGGATGCGAACTCAAGTAATCATTTCAGGATTAAGATTAATGCTGGATGATAATCAAAGTGTCATTGATTCTTATAAACAGAATTATTAAACCGAATCAATTAACACTTTAGGTCCAGTCCAATGTCATACCTCAATACTGGTATACATTAAAGTTTCTACTCGGAACCTATCCGATGGTCAAGACAAACCATCCCTCCAAGGAAGTAGACAACCTTTACAATCTTATCATGAATAAGATCCCCAAATCTTATTCTATCGTTTGCGGACTATTTATTTAGACTGTTATCAAATTACCACGTCTTCTATGTATACCCCGTATACATATGGTAATCGATATATTACCAACAGTCAAGGAGTATTTTATGTTTGCTCAAATAACCATACAATCAACAAATGAAAGTAACTAGGACACAACTTATTAAACATGAATAACCTCCTCTTATTAATATCAAAATGTCATATTTACAGAAAATCCCTAATATTGATTTTCTATCCTTAGGGCACATTTAGATCCCAACACTATTGGCCATGACTCTTGTGCAGCGCCGTTGCCGGCGTCCGTACGGTTGCTGGCCCTGCCTTTTTTTTTTTTTTTTTTAATTGAGAACTTTTCTCAAAAAAAAAAAATATATATAGATGAAGAAAAATTCTTCATCATTGGAAAAATTACAACATAAATCTTATTTACAATTAATCTATTCAAAAAAAAAAAAATTACACCATAATTCCTATTTACAATTGATCTAATCAAAAGGAAAGATACTAACTATTTCCATGAAACTAGAAAAATTTACGACCAATCCATTCGCACAAACTTTCATCATCATGATCATAAATATAAACATACATCAATATGCACAAGTGCCTACCCAAAATCATACAAAGGTTATCATATAATCACTCATTAAATTAGTATAAGGTATTGTCGACTCTGATACCAATTGTTAGTTTCGAAAACCAATTTTTTAAAAAATTAGTGGAAACATGATATGATTAAATCGCATATATAAAAATTTTTCTCAATAATTTTATCTGGTGACAATATTTATATTAATTTAATAAAAAAAATGAAGAAGAAGGTTTAGAGATTGACCATTGTCCGATTAGGTCGAAATTCTTGAACTCATTCAAGAACTTTCTTAAAAACTCCAAATCCTTCGGAAACACCAACGATTCTTTCTAAGCGTTCTCCAAGTCACGATGAACATGAAACGAGTGGGCATTTCTGATTTTGAGTTTGATCACACACCTAAATTTTGTTGACTTTGTATTCTCAACTCACACTACTAGAAAAAGGGGATACCACGACGGTTAAAAACCGTCGTCGTATCGATTCCACGACCGTTTTCCAACCGTCGTGGAATCCAGAGTCGTGGAATCTTTTAAGATTCCACGACGGTTTTTAACCGTCGTGTAATGTGAAAAAATTTCACATTCTGCCTGATTTTAAGACCATACCACGACGGGCCCATTTAAAAACCGTTGTGGTATCATGGATACCACGACGATCTCACATTCAAACCGTCGTGGTATCCCTCGGGATACCACGACGGTTCCAAGTGGAACGGTCGTGGTATCCTGGGATACCACGACCGTTCCCCCTCGGGACCGTTCCCCCTCGGGACCGTCCTCCTCGGGACCGTCGTGATATCCCGAGGGTTACCACGACGGTTTTTACGTGGGACCGTCGTCGGTGCGAATTTTTTTTATAAAAAAAAAAATTTTTGGCAAATTCGTTTAATTTCTCACGGGTAGTAAATCCCATATGTTAGTACGTTACACATGCAATCGAATTTCCAAAAATATTATGTAATTACTTAGATAAAATTGTACAACAACTAATATAACGATAGGTAGTGAAATGTCTCTATATTTTTCTAGTCAATATTGTATACACCGCATTACAAAATTAGCCCACTCGGTCCTAACCAAACTCATGTCCGCAAAAACCAATTCATAAAAAACGTTTCCTTTTAATATGAAATGTGGAACAATAATGAACAATTACAATTGACCAATAAAATCTACTATGAAAAGCTTATAACTAACCTTTGGCGACGTTGGCGACGGCGAGGAGAGAGAGAGGGAGGCCGTGGGTCTCGTGGGCGACGGCGAGGAGAGAGAGAGGGAGGCCGTGGGCGACGTTGGCGACGGCGAGGAGAGAGAGAGGGAGGCCGTGGGTCTCGTGGGCGACGGCGAGGAGAGAGAGAGGGAGGGCCGTGGGCGACGTTGGCGACGGCGAGGAGAGAGAGAGGGAGGCCGTGGGTCTCGTGGGCGACGGCGAGGAGAGAGAGAGGGAGGCCGTGGGCGACGGCGAGGAGAGAGAGAGGAAGGACGTAGGCGACGGGCTACCGAAGGAGAAAGAGGGAGAAAAATTGGCTTGGTGGACGGCGTGGGCGAGGAGAGATAGAGAGGAAACTAAGAGAAAATGGGAGATTGCCAAAAGTTAGATAGAGAAATAATGGAGATTGGGAAGACAACCAATGTAAAATAAGGGGGAGAATGCCGAAAAAGTATGGAAAAGAGAGATGGAAGAGGACAAACAATTAGAAATTGACCAAAAAAAAAAATGCGCGCGCACGTTTTTCGGGGGAAATTTAAATTCCCCCGATACCACGACGGTTTTGAAAACCGTCGTCGTATCATGGAAACCACGACGGTTTCCATGGAAACCGTCGTGGTTTCCATGATACCACGACGGTTTCCATGGAAACCGTCGTGGTATCTGTATTTTTTTTTTAAAAAAAAAAAATTCTTGAAAATTTTTTTTATTATTTTTGTAGGTACCACAACGGTTTCCATGGAAACCGTCGTGGTACGTGTATTTTTAAAAAAAAAAATTTTTTTTGAAATTTTTTTTTATTATTTCGGTAGGTACCACGACGGTTTCCATGGAAACCGTCGTGGGTACATGGATTTTTTAAAAAAAAAAATAAAAAAAAAATTTTTTTGAAAATTTTTTTTATTATTTCGGTAGGTACCACGACGGTTTCCATGGAAACCGTCGTGGTACATGGATTTTTTTAAAAAAAAAAATAAAAAAAAAATTTTTTTGAAAAAGATTAATATAACTCCTGTTATTCTATTAATTCACACATGTATAGTAAGCATTTATATAAATAATTAATATATTGTACATGTGCACAATTAACATATTAGTTTGTATATAACAACTTCTGCACGAATTATATACAACGAAAAATAAACTATCAAGATTTTTTGTTTTTCTTTTTGGGCTTCTCAACTCGTGTCCACTCGACATCTAAACGAAGTAAGTGTGAGGTATCATCGTCCAAATCATCAATCTCCTCGACTGGTGGCAGTCCGCTTGTGAAAGATGGAATGTCGGTGCAATCTTCAACAGTTTCTTGGTCGTCACCGTGCATTGTTTGCTTCATTGGCACAACTAAAGATAAATCTAAATTATCGGGATCCGTTGTGTAAAATACCTGGACCGCTTGCGACGCCATAATGAAAGGATCATTTTTGTATCCCAAACGCCTAAAGTCCACAACCGTCACGCCGTCCCTATCAATCTTAACAAAATTATTGTCAGCCCAATTGCATTTAAAAAGTGCTATCCGCAAGCCGCAATAATCTAGTTCCCAAATATCGTCAATGAACCCAAAGTAGTTCATGCTACCGTATACCGGGTTCTTGTCCTTTGCGGATGAAATGTGCATAGACTCGGCACGGAGGCTGACACCACTATTTTGGACGGTATGCTTCGCATCTCTTTCGCGAGTGTAGAAGGAGTAGCCATTGACAGAGTACGATGTATATCGTGTGACTATCGATGACGGTCCTCTTGCTAGCTTCATTAAGTCTTGGGAAAGGCCAGGCTTCATATGCAAATGTTTTCTTAGCCACTCCCGAAATGTCCGGTTGTGCTCATCTTGAATCCACTTCTCAGATCTGGTTTTCCTCGGATTCGCAACTCTTAATTCCGCCATGTGAACTTCAATAAAAGGCTCCACTTCCTTAGCATTGTGCAAAACGTACAGACAAGCCTTTTCCCATTCATCTCTATTTACTGGTGAATGAACGCCCACGGATAGTCCTTTCGACGTAACTTGACCGCTCGTTGGCAACCCTATTGGGTCCGCGTTTGACAAATACTCGGAGCAAAATTCAACTGACTCCTCGGCTATGTAGTTTTCCACTATACATCCCTCCGGCCTATTTCGGTTCTTCACATAGCTTTTCAAAACCTTCATGTACCTTTCGAAAGGATACATCCACCTCATATGGACCGGTCCACATAGTTTAACTTCCCGAACTAAGTGCACCGTTAGGTGGATCATGATATCAAAAAAGGCTGGTGGGAAATACTTCTCAAGCATGCACAATGTCATCACCAATTCCGATTGCAGCGGATCAAGCATCAGTGGATCAATTACCTTCGAGCATATTGAATTGAAAAATGAGCATAACTTCGTAATTGCATATCGCACATCTTTCGTTAAAACTCCCCGCAATGCAAGAGGTAATAATTGTTGCATCAAGATATGACAATCATGTGTTTTCATTCCAATGAGCCTCAAATCCTTCATCGACACCAATCTTTTGAAGTTGGAAGAGTACCCACTTGGCACTTTCACGGACGCAAGCCATTCACAAAGCTTTCTCTTCTCTTGTCTCGATAATGTGTGCTTTGCCGGAGGTAAGTATGTGCCGTTCGATCTTTTCTCGGGGAGCAAATTTGGCCTAATCTTCATCTCTTCAAGATCCAACCGTGCCTTTTCACCGTCTTTAGTTTTGTTTGGAATGTCAAGCAACGTGCCCACTATCGATTCACAAACATTTTTCTCAATATGCATAACATCTAAGCAATGACGGATGTAGAGTGACTTCCAATATGGAAGTTCGTAAAAGATTGACTTCTTCTTCCAAGGTCCATCGACATCCGGAGCCTTACGTTTTCTCTTCCCCAAAACTACTTTCACATCTTTAACCATCTCATAAACGGCTTCGCCTGACAAAATCCGAGGAGCTGATCTTTCTTCGGTCTTACCATCAAAAGCCTTCTTTTGTTTGCGGTATCGATGATTTGTTGGCAAGAATCTCCTGTGGCCGAGGTAAACGGTTTTCTTACCATTCTTCAACCGGATGGAAGATGTTTCCTTCATACAAACTGGACAACCGATAGAACTCTTAACAGGATAACCAGAGAGGTTGCCAAGTGCAGGAAAGTCATTAATTGACCAAATCAACATTGCACGAAGATTGAACGTATCTTGACGGTGAGAATCTTTAACTTGTAAACCGTCTTCCCACAAGCTTTTGAGGTCATCGATTAATGGTGCCAAGTACACGTCAATGTCATTCCCTGGTTGTTGTGGGCCTGAGATCAATAAAGTCAACATCAAGAACTTCCGCTTCATGCACAATTCTGGTGGGAGATTGTAGTTGACAAGTATGACTGGCCATGTACTATGCCGACTACTCATGTTACCATGTGGGTTCATTCCGTCCGTCGACAAACCGAGACGTAAATTCCTTGGTTCTGCACTGAAATCTGGATGATTGTCGTCAAAGGTCTTCCATTGAGGTGCGTCGGCCGGATGCCTAAGTTTTCCATCATCAACACGTTTATCATGGTGCCATGTCAAACTTTTAGCATGCTCGGCATTGCGGAATAAACGACGCAAACGTGGTGCCGGTGGAATGTACCATAACACCTTAACCGGCACTCCTTTTCTACCATTCGATGGCATCTTGCCCTTCTTCCATCTTGACTCGTTACAAACCGGACATTCATGTAAAGTTTCATATTCCTTCCGGTAAAGGACGCAATCATTTGGACAGGCATGTATTTTCTCATATTCCATTCCCAAACTGCTCAACGTCTTCTTCGCCTCGTACATACTAGGTGGCAATTTATTATCCTCCGGTAGAACATCTTTTAGAAATTCTAAAAGAGTCGTGAAACTAGAATTCGTCCACCCGCCCGACGCTTTCATATTCCATAATTTAACCAATGCCCCTAATTTAGTATATTTTGTACACCCGGCATACAAGGGCGTTTCGGCATCATTAATCATTGCCTCAAATAACTCCGGACGGTGCACAAAGTTCTCTTCCAAATCATTCACCATATTGAACATATTATCACCAACGTCTTCATCAACAATAGGCTCTTTACCTTTACCTTTAGTGCTCGTCGATGTAGAGTTAATATTGAAAAAAGCTTCGCCATGTAAATACCAAGTTTGGTAAGAACAAATAATCCCATAAGCGCGCAAATGCCCTCTAACATCATCAATGGAATGAGATCTATGATTACCACAAATTTGACACGGACACGGAATCTTATCATCTTGTATGTGAGCTTTGGCAAATGACAAAAATTCTTCAACACCATCTCCATATGCTTTAGACAATCTATCAAACCACATCCATTTCCTATCCATGATTTGCAAATCCTAAATAAAAAAATTTAAATTAAATAATTTATTACAAGGTCGAGTACTCTATTTAATGTAACATGCATATATATAATTTTCATTACTAATTAACAACGGCCCATTAATCGGTTTTTCAACATTTGAAAATCGAATTAAGAACATAACAAATATAATTAAAATACAAAACGATCTAAATCCATAATATAATTAAGCTATCTAACATTACTTGATCACACAATTAATTTATGTCCACCCATTGCACAATTTAACTCCAAATCGATCCCAAAATATATATAAAGCAAAAAACACCTTAATTTATAAAATGATCATATCCATAAATCATCAATATTAAAACAATAACAAGTCAATCACTTACAGATAAATTATAATGATGGATATATATAGATGATGGCGATGGACGTCCACACGGTGTACTGCCTGCCTGTATTCGGAGGGATCTAACTTTATATTCGGATGATTTGTAGCTGTAAAAATTTTGACGACAACAATAAACTCTCGGCGTTCATTTTAAATTTTTCGGGACTTTTACACGACGGTTTCTGAAAAACGGTCGTGGACGTGGAAGCCCGGATATCCACGACTGTCTTTCAGTAAACGGTCGTGGAAGCTCCCGTGATTCCACGACCGTTTATTAAAGACGGTCGTGGATATCCGGGCTTCCACGACCGTTTGTACAAACGGTCGTGGAAGGAGTGATTCCACGACCGTTTTTTCGAACGGTCGTGGAAGCCTCTTGCTTCCACGACCGTCTTATCTAAACGGTCGTGGAAGCACGAGGGCTTCCACGACCGTTTATTAAAGACGGTCGTGGAAGCAAGAAGCTTCCACGACCGTTTAAGTAAACGGTCGTGGAAGCCCCCATGCTTCCACGACCGTTTACTTAAACGGTCGTGGAAGCACGGTCTTCCACGACCGTTTAAGTAAACGGTCGTGGAAGCATGGGAGCTTCCACGACCGTTTACTTAAACGGTCGTGGAAGCTCCAGTTTCCACGACCGTCTTTTAAAACGGTCGTGGTATCCTGCATTTCCACGACGGTTTTCGGAAAATTTTTTCCGCTCCGTGTTTTTTCGAATTTTCCACGACGGTTTTAAAGAAAACGGTCGTTGATATACCGTCGTGGAATGCCTAATTTGTAGTAGTGTCATGAAACAAAGTGAAGGAGAAAAGGAGAAGAAACTCTCTGAAAAAGAAAAAGATACGTATTTTTTTTTTATCAAAAGGAATTAGTATTCACCTCCCCTTTTTTTCTGTCAAAAGGAATTAGTATTCACCCCATTTTTCAAATACATCGTATGTACCCTCTTTTAATAATATAGAGAAATAACTGATCATTCTTTTTTTAAATAAATTAATTAATTAAGTAACTAATTAATCCACTTCTCCCATTGTGGAAAAAACACACGCCCACTGCCTCCATAGAGTGGGCATGTTTGATAGATATGGGAAAGAGAAAATCTCTCTCAGGTTATCTATTCAGTTTCTTTTTTTTTTTTTAAATAAAAAAAATATTTTATTTTGAACTATTCAAAATAAAAAACAAGTGATCTTTTCTTTTCCACATGTGTCAAAATTTAAAATTCCACATACACTTTGTGGATATAATGTGAATCACCCTGTGGCGCATAACGACGGTATAGTTCTTACCACACTGTATAATATTTAATTTAAAACTATTTTAAATTTATTTTAAATAATCATATTATTTAAAATATAAATTAATCCAATTAATTTTTTGTGTGAATATTAATATAGAATTCTCAAATCTTCTGTCTAAGTTTTGGTATATCTAAGTTTTGGTATCCCTAACGGTGACATCAAAATTGGACTGAGGATGAAGGTTCCAACTAGTTTTACACGCTGCAAAAGAAGACAAGAACCGCTAGGAAAACTCTCATCTCGGAAAATGGCAACTAGCATCCCACACTCAAGCAAAAACCACCTTCCATCACCGGAGCCACCATCATTTTTCGATAGCCCGTCGTCTAAACCAACAGTTTGAATTGCCAGATCATATTATCACATCAAATATTCACAATTTAACGGAAATGGTGTGATAGGATCGAAATATGTATCTCAATTTGATAGAATTTGAAGAAAAACCGTCTAATTCGTCAGATTCCCCTTCCAGTGGAGGTTTTCTTTTTCTTTTTATTTTTTTATTTTTTTTTTTATTTTTTTTTCCTTTTTCAGTGGAGTAAATCTCGCAGACAATTTGAAATCTAAATAAAATGAAAAACTGTGATTATGTGGATCCTTTCTTCATTAGTCGTGCAATTTCGAATTCTAACAACTGGTTAATAAACTAAAATAAAATAAAAGAAGAAGAAGAAGAACAAATACATAAAATTTTTGTACCCAACACATTAAAAATATATATATTCCTTAGTTTTTTTCTCAGCTACAAGCACTGTTGATCTGCTTTGCCGCCGTTGTCGTTGTCGTTGTCGTCGTCGATTGAGAGCTCGGTTTGTACGGAGCCTCTTCATCATCCTCCTCGCCCGGTGGCGACTGCGGCAACCTTGAGGAGAAGCTATGAAAGGGAAATTCTTCACCGTTGCTCTCGTCGTCGGCCCCTTCGTCAAAGTTTCGATAGTAACTTAACACGTCATAGTGGAAGTCGGCGGAGTGGCAGCGGCTGTGGCGGCGGCGGTCGTGGTGGTGGCCACGACCTATGCGGGAGATGAGGCCCCGACACTTGTCCTTGATCTCCGGCAGGTGGTCGTGGGCCCGAGATTTTAACCAGCCGGAGGAGCTCCGGAGGAGACGGCAGTTGTTGGGATGGACCGGGCTGGTCGTGGCGGAGGAGGAGGCCGCGTCCTCCTGCGGGTGACGGTGGTAGTGGTGGCCGTGGTGGCATTGTTTGGAGCCGAAGCAGCAGCACATGTTGTAGAGGGAGGAGGAGACCTTGCGGAAACCGCCATTGTTGTCTTCCATTGATCAATTGTCAGAAAAGAGAGATCAGTTTTTTTTTTTATAAATAATTTTTAGTTTGTTTGTTGGGTAGTTATTGTGTGGTTATGATTGAAGTGTGTGTGTGTGTGTGTTGGTGTGTGCATATTTAAGAGAAATGAGACGTGGGAAATCACGAAAGTGCGGAGACTCCGGAGGTGAATTAAGGTTGAACATGTTGTCTACGAGAAAAACAAACGGTTTCCTTGGAATTATTTTGTTTTTTTTTTCTTTTTTCTTTTTGTTTTGTTTTGTTTTTTGTTTTTTGTTTTTTTTCACCTCAAAAAACGATGCATCTTTTCCCAAAAGATAATGCAATTAAAAGTCTCAATTTTTTTTTTTGGATAAAAATTTTATGAAGGTGTACACTGTGTTGCGTGAAGGACATCTCGAAGACGGAATAATTTAAAAAAACGAAAAAGAATAATTTTTCCAATAGCAGCCTCTATTTGTTTTAAGGGACAAAGACCAAAATAGTATAATATAATACTTGATTTTAAAATTATAGCATAATCTAAAATATTATTACTAAATAGCATAATTACGATGAATAATAACATAAAAATTCAAAACTATCCCTCAGTCTTTCTCTCCTCTCTCTCCCTCTGTTCATCTCACTCCCTCCTTATCGGAGATCACAACAGTCAACCACAATGGCGATGGACAATAGCGCCGAGATCGACGACTTAAATCGGGATGACATTGTAACGACCCGGCTATGTAGGCCGTTATCATACTTACTTTACTTACATACTTATCTTTCAAAAGTACCGAATTTTTTTTTAAAACTTAAATTCAAAACCTTATACTTATATATATACATGTAAGTATATACTTAATTAAGAATTATATTTTCAAACCTTTGTAACATATCTTGCAAATCATACTAATTATTATATATCAATATCCTCAAATTAACATAACATAATACGATAAATTTTCAAAACGCGTGGCGGTGTCCAACCCAAATTTCATAGTCCGTTGTGCTATCTCCACAGTCTTGTATCATACATTACTGGTAGATGGTGTACCTACAGCATAAACGTAAGTCATGAGCTTTCACTTAACAAGTACAACTTATTATTCCGCAAAACAATCTTGCTAAAGAAATGCATGAACCAATTATGCTTTCTTATCAATTCAATTACGCCTTATTATGTTAGCATATTTTTAAGCCCCTTACATAACATGAGTATACGTATTGTGGTGCGCAACCATGGAGTGGTTGGGGCGGCCAGTCCAATCCAACTCAAACCATGGACCAAACCCGCCCTCATGGTAGATCGGTACGACACAAGGCAACTTGCTTGCCATTGTAATGACCAATGTTTTATGAAATTATGATTTCCTTTTCAAAGAATTTAAGTTGTACTATGTAAGTATTTACGAAATGTCTGATCTGATTTTTATCAGATTTTGTGTGAGTCTTTATTACTTTATAAGACTCAATAATAGATTGCTTAGCCAAGCATAAGACCTTTTGAGCAAAAAGGTAGAATACAAATTTATAATTTTATTTTGGTCAAAGTTTGACCAAAAAAGTCAAAGACATGAATATGACGGTACTGCAGTATAGCAAGCATTATAGGAATTATATTGCGAAAAAAACCATCATCACAGATAAAATAGTAAGAATACGGTTCAAGACCACTATAAAAAAATCAAGCACATTATTTAGTACAATAAGGGCTAAGTAGTTTTAAGTCATAAGAAAAATTTATACGCAGTCCAATAATACGCAGATGAATTCTGAACTACAATCCAGTATGACGGTACTGTTATTAGTAAAAAATAATATTTGTAATATCTGCATTAATATGAAAATGGACTGCATTTTGGGAGGAAAGCCAAACAAGACCCAAATGGGAGGACACCTCATCTTTGGATAATTACATGATTTATGGATTTTTAGAAAATTGGGAAAGAATTAGAAACTTGGCCTCCAAGGCATCCTAATGGCCGGCCACCTCATTGGTTTTTGGGCAAATATTTTGCTCTTAAGGACTAATATGTAATTTTAGAAATAAAAATAAATCCAAAAAGAAATTAAATATCACCTATAAATAGGTGACGATGGAGGGGGGGGGGGGGGGTTGGATCATTTTATTTGATTCTATCCCAAAACTATGGCTCATTTTCACCTCATCCTTTTTTCCTCATAAGAGCCTGATGAGGATGTCGGTAGCATAGGCAAGAGCATATGGGATGAGACATGTTCGGATCCGATTCAAGTTCCCATTGGTCCGGTTACGAGGGCTCACACGAAGAAATTCAAAGATGCACTTATTGGGCTGATTCGAGCAACTTGGTCTCAAGCTATTGCGTGGAGGCCCATCGATGAAATTACAAGCGACAACCAGCCCAACAAATGCGTAATTCAAGTACTAGAAGAGACCGAGTAATAACGTTTGCAAGATCACTAGCTGTCAATTTTTCCATTTTGAACACTTTCCTTTTCGAGGCAACAAGTGGCAAGAAGAATTAGCTATTGACATAATTGTTGTCTAATTTACTTTTCTGTTAGATTAATGTAAGGCTATTTTTCAGTCATGTAGGGAACTTACCTTATAGGCGTTTCCCCTTTTGATTTAGTTGACTTGCCCGAAATATCATGGGCTATTAAGGACCAAAATTTCTGATAGGGAAGCACCTATATATGTACGAAATTCTTTGAGAAATGCAGATCAGTATACACGAAATTTTGGAGGCTAATTCTCTTTGGTTCTTAAACGAACTTCTTGAACTTATCGGAGAATTTCGTGGCGTTCATACGACTTATCAATTAGTCCTTCCATAACTGATTGTGGCGTCCTCGCATACCAAGGTTCGTGCTTCTTGTTAGGCATCGGGTCGTGGTTCCATTCAAAGCCGTTTAGGATTTCGATCTTGGAGACCAACTTGGTTAGGGTCGCGTCAATTCTTGGCATGGTTCGTATCATTTGGTATCAAAGTCTAGGATTCTAATCAGGTTTTGCTTATCCTATCCTTTATTTTATGTTTATTTCTATTGATCGTGAGTCCTGATTTCTAGTATCAAAGTCGGTTTTAAAAAAAAAAAAGGTTGTTGTCCGAAAAAAATCTTTAAGAACTTAGGGTCTAACTAGGTTTTCTTGTTACTGCTGGTGTGACAACCCCCCCCCCCCCCCCCCCCCCCTTGAGAGAGGAGCCGTCAGTTACGTACGTAAACTTAACTTGTATTACTTTCTAAAAATTCAGAAATTTTTTTTTTATATATATATATGTTACTTATTAACTTACTACCTATAAGATAACTATTCATAGAGTGTTAAAAAAAACATAAGTAAAGTATTATAGTACCATATATTACAAACCATTTCAATTTCAATATTACAAACCATTTGCAAGACTAACAGCTCCTAAGCCCATCTTTAACTCTTGGAAGCTTTCCTCGCATTTCTCACCCCATTCATATTTCTTGTCCTTACGAGTGAGTGTTGTGAGAGGTGCAGCTAGTCTTGCAAATCCTTCCACAAACCTCCTGTAGTAGCCGGCTAAGCCTAGAAAGCTGCGTATTTCAGTTACGCTTTTTGGTGTTGGCCATCTACTAACTGCTTCGATTTTTATTGGATCCACTGACACTCCTTCCTTAGAGACAACATGTCCAAGAAAATGAACCTTGTCGAGCCAAAATTCACATTTGGAGAATTTTGCAAAAAGTTGATGATTCTTTAATGTCTGCAAAGCGATCCTTAAATGTTCTTCATGTTCCTCTCGGGTTTTCGAGTATATCAAAATATCATCTATAAAGACTATGATAAATTTATCCAGATATTTCTCAAAAACTCGATTCATAAGATCCATGAAGGCTACTGGAGCATTAGTTAGCCCAAACGGCATAACCAAAAACTCATAATGTCCGTAACGTGTTTGAAAGGCTGGTTTAGGAACATCACTGTCCCTAATCTTCAACTGATGATACCCCGATCACAAATCAATTTTTGAAAATATTGCTGCTCCCTTAAGTTGGTCGAAAAGATCATTAATCCTCGGAAGTGGGTACTTATTTTTTATTGTGACCTTATTGAGCTCACGATAATCAATGCACATTCTAAGCGAGCCATCTTTCTTCTTCACAAATAAAACAGGTGCTCCCCATGGTGAATAACTTGGACGAATAAAACCTTTATCAAGTAGCTCCCGCAATTGAGTCTGAAGTTCCTTGAGCTCAGCAGGTGCCATCCGGTATGGTGCCTTCGATATCGGAGCCGTACCTGAAAGCAATTCAATTTCGAAAGTAATCTCTCGATCTGGTGGTAATCCTGGCAATTCCTCAGGAAAAACTTCAATGAACTTCTTAACTATAGGTACATCTTTCGGCATGAGCTTTTCTTCTTTTGAAGTATCCATAACGTAAGCCAAATACCCACCACATCCGCTGGATATCATTTTCCTGGCTTTTAATGAACTTATCATCCACTTCTGTGGTTTACTGGAAGTGTCGACATAGTTGAAAGCCTCAATTCCTTCGGGTTGAAAAACAACCTTTCGCCCTCGGCAGTCTATGGAAGCATGATACTTTCCTAGGAAATCCATTCCTAAGATGACATCGTAGTCCACTATTTCTAATATGACTAAATCAACAAACAATTCTCTACCAGCTATAATTATCGGCATATGTCGTAGCCAATAATCAGACAGTAATACCTCCCCAGAGGGTAAGGTAGTTCGAAAAGTCTGTTCAATTCTATCGGTGGCTTGGTCGAGTTTTTTAGCAAAGGCACATGATGCAAAAGAATGGGAAGCTCCCGAATCAAATAAAACATGAGCATCATGGTTTGCAACAGAAAGCTGACCTGTCACCACATTTGATGTTCCAGCTTCAACATCATTCTTGGTATAAGCACAGATGTGAGCATTTGGAGCTGGAGGGGCTTCGAGGCGTCCTTGGCTAATCTGTGAACCCTCGATCTTAGCTTGGAGGCCATGGAGCTGGTTCCCTTGCTGTCTTTGTTGAGTTTGCCCCAGCTGATTTTGCCTGTTGAAGTAACAGTTATTAGCATAATGGCCTTCTTTGCCACAAATGTAACAGCTATTTGTTCCCATCCTACATTCATCGGGGTGTTTCTTGCCGCATTTAACACAAGTTGGGTAGCTGCGATTATTGTTTCCATTATTACTTCTTTTCTGCTGTTGGTTCCTCTGATTTTGATTCTTATTCCCATTAAAGTTCGCCTTTCTCTTGTTGTTGTTCTGATTATTCTACTTGTTTTTATTCCATGGTCCACCTTGACTGCTTCCTGGATTCTGCGTATTCGCACCTTTCTCTTTTTTCTTGGCTTCCCAATGTCTAGCTTTTTCTTCCTTAGCCTCAGTCAGATGAAACTCAGCTCGGAGTGCTCGACTAACACATTCAGCTACAGTGAGTGGAGATCTATCACCACTGTCAACTACTACAGCTATCTCTAGCCGAAACATTCGCATCATTCTCCTTACTCTTTCCCCTTCGGTCAGCACAAGATAGGGGCAAAGTCGAGCCAGACGGTCGAACTTTTGGCAAGCCTCCGTAACCGACATGGTTCCTTGCTTTAAGTCTTTGAATTCATTTTGTTGGGTTCTCATGCATACTATGTTGTAGTATTTTTCATTAAATTCTCCCAAGAATTCATTCCATGTCATAGCCATCACATTTCTTCTCAATGAAACAGTCTCCCACCAATAGCGTGCATCCTTCTTCAACACATAAGAGGCGCATAGTACTTTCTCTTGTTCGGTGAGATTCATAAAGTTCAAGATAATTTGGAGAGAAGTCAACTATTCTTCTGCTTCAAGAGGATCAGTTGACCCTTCAAACTCAGGCGGTTTCATGCGACGAAACCGTTCAAAAAGTGGCTCTTGATAAACCACGGGTCATGCATTAGGATTAACTGGAACAGCTGGTGCAGCAGGCACTACTGGTAGAGGTGGAATTTCAACTTGAGGCTACTGCTGAGTCAGCTGTGCTAATTGTTGTCGAATGACTTGATTTTCTTGTTCTTGAGCATCCAATCTAGCTTGTAGGTTGGCAATTAATTTAGCCATCTCCACATTTTGTGGCACTCTGGCCGCTGCAGCACGTGGGCGAACCATGTTTCCGTGTATGACGGCCTACCTTCCAAGAACAAAAGGAGAACATGGTTTCTTTTCAAAATTCCCTTGTGCAATAGAGATTATTAACAAAAAGTATAATAGCAAGATTATAGTCATCACATAATTATATTCATTTACGTATCATGTCATACATACATTCACTGTCATAAGCAGTTATATATACATTCTGCTATCACTTGCAAAACATACATAGCTTGATCATAAGAGATGCTATCAAAATAGATACATTTTACATTTTTTTTACAAGTCATTCATCCCCTTATATTACATAGATACTTTACACATAAGTCCCAAAAATATTCTACATATGCCAGATCTTTTAACCAAGATCAGCAGTAAAAAAAAATGCTCATGTTAGCTATGGTGCAGAATCATGTCTATATTCCTTCAAGTATCTTGAGTGTTCTCCTGGAACTCAACAGGATCATCATCCTCATCGCTATCAATATAAATGTGACTGGTACCAGCTTTTGCTTTTCCTTTATGTGGGTCTACCGTCCCAAAGGTAGTAGATCTCATCATGTGCTTATCTTCTTGAAGCTTCTTCTTTTGGTGTCGCGCCTCGGTACGTTGGTCAAGCTCTCGGCGCTCCTCCTCCGCGCGCCTTTCCTCCTGAAGGCCCATCTCCACGTAGTAAATCTCAGAAACCAAGTGGTCAAAACTAAGGCGAGTACCTGCATATAGTCGTGCCCGCACCTGCTCCGGCAATCCCTGCCAGAAATGGAAACACTGCTCCTCCTCAGTAAGTGGAATCGGGGAAGCATTGACTATCTCTTGGATGAAACGCTGGAGATAACTCTCTAGTTCCTCTCCCTCTCGAGCCTTCCATCGCAAGACTCGCATAACAGCCAATCTCGCAGTCGTAAAGGAGATAGCAGGCTGGGGTGGCGGTGAAGCAGGCATAGCTAAGGGTGTGGCTACTGGTGGCTCGTCAACCGGAAAACGGTGGGTAATGTCATAACAGAAAGTTTGCCATGAGGTCTCTCGTGGTAAGGTACCAACAGTCCTCCACCACTCCATAGCTTCACCAACTAGTTGTATGACAGCTAGTCCAGTCCATTCAGTAGTGTCAAAATCACATGATAGGAAAATCGACTCCAACTGGTGGAGCAATTCCCCAATCGATAGGGAAGGGTACTACCATCATAAGTATCTGGCAGACAAGCTCGAAACGCTGCCACAGCCCGAGAACCCATACGAGGTCCATAAGGTTCTCCAGCTACAGGTATATTAGCATCCACTGATGGTGGGTGTGATGGTGCAAAGGAAGCTCCGTCTTCCATGTGATAATCCTTTTCTAAAAGAAATTAAAGATCTCAAGTCACAAGTAAGTATATATATAAACATCTAACTTACTTGAACAATCAAAACTGATGTGCGATAGAGTGGAGTAGGATGGCAGGATACGGGCTCTGATACCAACTGTGACAACCCCCCCCCCCCCCCCCCCTTGAGAGAGGAGCCGTCAGTTACGTACGTAAACTTAACTTGTATTACTTTCCAAAAATTCAGGGATTTTTTTTTTATATATATATATATGTTACTTATTAACTTACTACCTATAAGATAACTATTCATAGAGTGTTAAAAAAAAACATAAGTAAAGTATTATAGTACCATATATTACAAACCATTTCAATTTTTTTTTTAAGCTGCGGAAATGTTTTTTTTTTTTACAAAGTGATATCCATAAACCCTCTTCCTCCACTGTCACATCACCTGTCTTGTCCATTCATCCCTTCAGTTGATCACGGGCTTCTTACCCATATTACCTACAACATAAATTTCTTGAATGAGCTTTCGCCCAGCAAGTACAGATATAAATCTCACAATGCATGAATAATTAGCATGACATTTTATGCAATTCTAAAGTCTCTTGCTTCAAAACTTATTGGGCCCCATTGTTTACGTACCAGGTGCGCGCGACCATTGGGTAGTTGGGGGAGCGACCCTCTAGTTATACCCAAGGTCATACATAAATCATTCATGAATTTTACCTCACCTGAGTGGAGGTTGGTACGACACTTTTTTTGACATTTCACTTTCATTAGTCTCATATAATTAAGTGAGTGATCATGCAAATATGACATGTCACAACATCATATATAAAAAAAATATTTGAATAACATTAACATTGAGGCATCGTAATCATATTCACATAATTAGCACATAATTCACCACATATGCACACCAACACAACAAGCATTCATGGTTTTATGTTGTAGGTGAGATCTGTACCTTACAGGAATTCAATAATCTGGGATTTTTCTGTCAGTCGACATCGCTCTAGTACACCGTCGGCACCGTGTCCTGATTTAAGCGACACCCGACAGTTAGAGTAGTATTTTAAACTGACCATTCTTCTTATGAATATTTCTTTTCTCTATTTTTTTTATTTTTATTATTTTTTTCCAAATCCTTACTGTTTTGCACGTAGTTGCTTTAAATTCTCTATATCTTGCTTTCTACTAGAACAACATAAAAACAATCACCTTTTTAGTATATAAAAAAAACTCAAACAGTTTTAAGAAATTTCCATTTTATCCCAATTTTTGACAAAATTCTCATTTTAACTCCTATTGGACTTTCGTTTGTTTGTATTGTTATACCTCTTCGCCTATAAGTAATTTAAGACAATTGAAACAATTACTCACACTGAAACATCCAGTTTACAAATCTGTTTCCTTTTATTTTTTTTTTTAACTTGATTTTATAAATTTCTTTTCGAAAAGTGCTCATCTAACACTTTTTCCACATAAAACTTTCACGAATTAATTTCCTATCACATGCATCCTTTGTAATAATCCCAGAGTCTAAAATAAGAATAGACTTTCATATATATATATACATACATCAAGCTTTCTCACTAAAATCCATTCATGAGCAACACACCAACAAAAGTTGTCAACTTTCTATTTACTAAACTACAAACTTTGTATAAAAAGTTTGTTTCTTGTACCATAACCATTCCAAACACATGATATTTCATTAGCTTCATGACTTTTGGCTAAAAAATATTCAAACCATAACTTCAACTAATCATACAAGCATGGAGAGATTTCACAACATACACATATTCATGATTCCCAACTAGTTCATTAAACCAAGTCCATCACCGAAATAGTTTACATACATATACATTCATCCCTTTACTTCTTTTTTTTTTTTCCTAAAATCACATAATCCAATTTCAAGAAAAGAACAAATTTGAGTATCTTACCTAGCTTCCTTCAAATTGATTTTTAGCTTATAGCACCTTCTTGAAAATCCTTTGATTTCTTGATAAAAACTAGACAATAAATTTTCAGTTCTTAGAATAGAAATTTCTCAAAATAATACTAAAAGAAAACATAAAATTTTGCAAATTTATTACCTTTTATGACTGCCAAACACTTTGATCTCTTGAATAAAAACTTGCTAGAGAACCAAGCATGAAGATTTAGAGGGATTTTTGTTTTGTTTTTTTTTTTTCTCCGTCTCCAGACGTTTTTTTTTTTTTTTCTTTCTCTTCTTCTACTCTGTCTCCAGACGTGTATTCTGGGAGATGAAGAAGCAATTGCTTCATTCTCTTTCCTTGTGTTTAATTTAAGTGGATGACAGCTTGCTTCTTTTTTTTTTTTTTTTTTTTAAACTTATCCATTAAGTCATACTTGTCAAAGCATGGGTCATTAGATTAAAATTCATATAATCTTAACCCTTGATCCTTGAAGATAATTACACTTTAATCCTTATCTTATTCAACAGTCATTTACAATATATTATGATTCAACATAATAAATTTTAAACTGAAAAAAAAAAATATATATATATATATACATATATATATATATATATATTTAAAAACTGTTCAAACAACTTTTGATATTTAAAAATATCTATATGTTTAAACTGTTAAAACAATTTTACTTTTTATTATTATTATTATTTTTTTTTACAGATCAGAATTAAATTCTGACTGTTGTAATTCGATTCAGAAAAAATTATAAATTTCACTTCTTTTACATGATAAAGCTGTATGATGGACTTGACATTCTTTATTGGGATTTTTATGATCACTTTTATCTATTTATGATCTTTATGGAAATTTTCCTAAATTCCCAAATTCCTTGCATAGAGAAAAAATTTAACTAGTGGCATAGAGACATACTGAATCATAAAATTACAGGAATTTACATCTTTATTACAGAAAAATCACGGTTTAATTTCTGTTTAACTCAAAAATTAATGCCGTGAATTTTCCAGTTGTTGCAGTTGGGGACGAAATTTCATTGGGAATACCATTCCTTTATTTGTTTTCATTCGAACCAGTGCTGTAGATTCTATTAAAAAAAAATCCAGATTCTCCCAAAAAAAAAAAATCCAGATTATCAAAAAAAGAGGCAGGAAAAAAAAGGCAAGATAGTATGGAAACCTTTCTTAATTTTTTTTTTCGTTTGATTCTTGTTATTCAGGGTTTAAGGAACTCCGAATTTCGTTTCTTTTTTGGTGTTAATTCCGAGAGCCTTTACTTTCTGCACTTGTTATAATCTTGCGTCTAAGCTGAGCTTCCTTGGTAATTAGTTTGTGAATCGTCACGGAAGTTTCGATATTGATTTGATTAGTTCTATAAGAACTGAGTGAGGATTAACGAGTGGAAAAAGGCAAAAGTGGCAAGAGCATTAGAGTGAAAAAAAGCCGAAAGTATTGAGTGTAAACACGAGAGAAATTGAGCGACACCAGTTCACGAGAGAAGCACGTAAGGGAGTGTGGTAAGGTACTTTGTATTATCTCTAACTTTGTTTTTGCAGCAAAAATTAAATAAAATGTCAAACAACAGCAAGAACACTACTGAAGGTACCACTAGAGCGACAGATCCAAAACTCCTCATGAAAGCGATGATGGGAGAGATGAGGCGAATGTTGAGAGGAGAGTTAGAGCAGCTTACTGAGAGGGTAGACTGGATAGAAAACGCACGTGTGGAACAGCCACAATATGTTCCCCATGCGCGTAGGCGGGAGAGGGTTTCAGTTAGAGGAGAGGACCATGGCTACTACGGAATTGATGGGGATGAGTTTGATGAAGGAGAAGATTCAGCGGGTAGTCACAGGAGATTTGGACGGGATAGAGGAGTTAGGAATCGGGGAAATGATGGTATGAGTGGCATCAAAATGAAGATACCGTCTTTCCAAGGCAAATTTGATCCCGAAGCATACTTAGAATGGGAGAAGAGAATGGAGTTCATTTTTGACTGCCACACCTACTCCGAAGCGGTGAAGGTAAAATTAGCCGTAATTGAATTTTCTGATTACGCTATAACTTGGTGGGATCAGCTTGTCATAAATAGGAGAAGAAATAGAGAGCGACTTATCGAGTCATGGGAAGAGATGAAGGCTGTGATGAGGAATCGATTTGTGCCAGTGTACTACTATCGGGAGTTGTACAATAAGCTGCAAAATCTTAAGCAAGGCACCCGGAGTGTGGATGAGTACTATAAGGAGATGGAGATCATGATGATCTGCGCAAATATAGAAGAGGATCAGGAAGCTACAATGACAAGGTTTTTGGCAGGCTTAAACAGAGAAATTCACAAGGCCGTCGAGCTACAACATTATGTGGAGTTGGAGGACATGGTACACATGGCTGCCAAAATTGAGAATCAACTCAAGAGGAGGGGCAGAGTAACATGCATCCAAGCCAAAATCCAAGTACCTCAGCGTGGAAGGCGAACCAATGGTAGAAGGATGAGAAGCCACCAAACACAAGGCCAATGGCCGAACAAAAACAAGAGGAGGCCAGCCATAGGAATCAAGGTAAATCCGATTCTTCCACTACTCAGAATCGTGATATCAAGTGTTTTAAATGTCAAGGCAGGGGTGATATATCAAGCCAATGTCCGAACAAACGAGCAATGGTGATGGGGGACGATGGCGAGATTGAAACCGACGAGGATTCGGACAATGATTCTATGCCTTCATTAGAGGATGCCGACGATAAGGAGTACGCTGTCCAAGGAGACTTGTTGGTTGCAAGGAGAGCTCTAAGTGTGCAAGCCAGAGAGGATGAAGAGGAGCAACGGGAAAACATCTTTCATACTAGGTACCACGTCCAAAACAAGGTATGTAGTGTGATTATTGATGGTGGAAGTTGTACTAATGTTGCTAGCACAACCATGGTAGAGAAGTTAGGGTTGCCAACAAGCAAACATCCTCGACCTTATAAATTGCAGTGGTTGAATGATAGTGTTCAGGTAAGGGTGACTAAACAAGTGTTAGTTTCTTTTCGCATTGGAAGATATGAAGATGAAGTTTTGTGCTATGTGATTCCGATGCAAGCTGGACACTTGTTACTAGGTCGACCATGGCAATTTGATCGACGAGTTAAACACGACGGTTTCACCAACAAGTACTCGTTGGTTCACAACCAAAGAACGATCACTCTTGTGCCCTTAACACCAAAACAGGTTTATGAAGACGAAGTAAGCTTATAGTGAGAAAGTGAGAAAGAAAATGAGTGAAAAAAAATCAAGAGTGGGAGTGCAAAGAGACAGTTTGGCCAGTGAGAGAAAAAAGGAAGAGGTGGCGAAGAAAAAGGAGAGCCAAGGAGAGAAAAGTGAGAGAACTTAAAAGAAGACACAACAAGCCCATGAGAGAAAAGCAGAGAAAAAAACAAACTTTTATGCGAGAGGCGGTGAGATTAAAAGGGCGATGTTTTTAAATCAGCCAATGATTGTACTTTTGTACAAAGAGGCACTTTTAAACACTAACGAGCTTGACCCTGCATTGCCTAGTTCTGTTGTTTCTCTATTGCAGGAATTCAAGGATGTATTTCTGGACGAGGTGCCTGATGGATTGCCACCAATTCGGGGAATCGAACATCAGATTAATTTTGTACCAGGCGCTTCAATCCCAAACCGACGGGCTTATAGAAGCAATCCCGAGGAGACAAAGGAGCTTCAAAGGCAGGTTAGTGAGTTGATGAAAAATGGGCACGTGAGAGAGAGTATGAGCCCGTGCGCCGTTCCGTTCTTACTTGTGCCCAAGAAGGATGCAGGTGACGATTTGAGGACAAATCCTTCTCAAGATGAGGGGAATGATGAGGATGTCGGTAGCACAGGCAAGAGCATGTGGGATGAGACATATTCGGATCCGATTCAAGTTCCCATTGGTCCGGTAACGAGTGCTCGCGTGAAGAAATTCAAAGATGCACTTATTGGGCTGATTCGAGCAACTTGGTCTCAAGCTATTGCATGGAGGCCCATCGACGGAATTACAAGCGACAACCAGCCCAACAAATGCGTAATTCAAGTACTAGAAGAGACCGAGTAATTACGTTTGCAAGATCACTAGCTGTCACTTTTTCCGTTTTGAACACTTTCCTTTTCGAGGCAACGAGTGGCGAGAAGAATCAGCTATTGACATAATTGTCGTCTAATTTACTTTTCTGTTAGATTAATGTAAGGCTATTTTTCAGCCATGTAGGGAACTTACCTTATAGGCGTTTCCCCTTTTGATTTAGTTGACTTGCCCGAAATATCATGGGCTATTAAGGATCAAAATTTCTGATAGGGAAACACCTATATATGTACGACATTCTTTGAGAAATGCAGATCAATATACATGAAATTTTGGAGGCTAATTCTCTTTGGTTCTTAAACGAACTTCTTGAACTTATCGGAGAATTCCGTGGCGTTCATACGACTTAACAATCAGTCCTTCCATAACTGATTGTGGCGTCCTCGCATACCAAGGTTCATGCTTCTTGTTAGGCATTGGGTCGCGGTTCCATTCAAAGCCGTTTAGGATTTCGATCTTGGAGACCAACTTGGTTAGGGTCGCGTCAGTTCTTGGCGTGGTTCGTATCAGAGCCGAACCCACACACTCAAGAAGACGTATGAATGCCTAGTAGATATTTGTAGTATGTCCCCACACACTCAAGAAGACGTATGTAATGAATGATTATGTTGATGTTGATGTTTGATGCAAGGAGGGTTAAAGAAAACCCTAAAAACCCTAGTTGGTGAAGATTCACCTTATGAGTTTGCATGAATGATTTTATGAATGAAAATGAATGCATGATAATGAAAATGTTACGTAATATGCTGCATGCTTGATGTAGGCTCACGGTGTTAACCGTTCGAGGTAGTGAGTGCGTAATTTTACGTAAGAACTAATTAAAATGGAAACTGCCAGTTTCGGGTTAAAACTGGGCAGCAATTTGGAAACAAGATTTTGAGGCCTTTAGAGGCCGAATTTGAGGAAAGTTAAAACTATAAAGTTGTAGAAAATGGACAATCCTAGGGGGTAACATTGACGGTTTTTAAAAATAAGGCTCCAATGGCCTCTGCTTTCACTAAAATTCGAACCTGGTCATGCCCAGACCCTGTGCACGGCCAGGCAATTTCAACAAGGAAAAAGAGAAGGTTAGGGGTAGAAATGAGTTTTGAGAAAAGAACAAAAGTTGTAGAATTTTTCAAGATCTAAAACTCTTGTGAAGAAAAGTTTTTCAAATTCAAAACGGATTTTAAGATATAATTGGATTCTGAAAACTATGCAGAAAACAGAAAATTCCTGCACAGGATTTTCGAAATAGTGCAAGAACATGTAATTCCTGCACATGCACTGATAATCGAATTAAAGGGACTGTTTTCAGCAAGTTCCTCTAGACTTAGACAGTTTTATAAAAACAGCTTATAAAATGGTTAATTAAACCCAGTCTAGTAAGGAAAAAGAAATAAATGATTTGGGCCAAGCAATAGGGTAACCATAGTAAGATATATGGTCATCAGAGTGGTTACTAATTTTTATTCGGGCCAAAAATTATTTTAAAACATAGTAACAAGATGATGACCATTAGTAACCAGATAAGTTACCAAGTTATTGGGTTGGGCCTAAAGCCCATGGTTACCAATAGTAACCTAGTAGGACATGATTTTAAAAATGGGACCTCAATAACCCAATAGGATTTTAATCCACATATGACTTCGGCTTATACCTAAGGTTACTAATTGTAACCTAATAAGATACTAAATACAAATGGGGCCTTAAACCCAAAGTTCATTGATAATCAAACAAGATATTGTTTGATTTAAATTAGGTCATGTGCCCTAGGGTTACACTTAGTAACCTAATGAGTTATCATAGTAGTGTGTGGGGGACATGCAACTAGGATTACTAAGGAATGCTGGTTAAGGATACCAGCTTTAAATGCAATAATTTATGGCAAGATAAGACTTATCTTACGTCCTTTTGAAAACAGGGAAGTAACCTGTTGTTGCAACATGATTTGGAGCAACAAAACACAGGACGTAGCCTATCCAGTAAGTATAACTCCGCCTACAACATAGGCTACTTGTTTTGCTACTTGCATGTTTTGTTTAAAACTTATGCAGTTATGTGATGTATATGATTTATGATTTATGATTTATTATGTGACATCATGAAGCATGTTCACTAATTCATATGGTAAGACTAAGACCAAGTTTCAAGTATGAAATGGTTTATTAAATATGTTTTAAGATAAGAACAATTTTTAAAGATTTAAAGTAAGTTCAAGTATGTTGGCATGCAAGTTACCTCGTGTCGTACCGACCCGTAGTAGGTCGAGTTTGGTCCATGGTTTAAGTTGGACTGGGCTGGCCGCCCCAACCACTTCATGGCTGCGCGCCACGGTACGTACACTTATGTTAAGTAAGGGGCCCAAAGATATGCTAACCTAAGAAAGCATAATAAAGCATAATTGGTTCATGCATTGCTTTATTAAGTTTTGTTTTGCGGGTTTATAGTTGTACTTGCTGAGCGAAAGCTCATGACTTACATCTATGCTGTAGGTAAGCAACCTATCGGCAATCCTTGATATAAGACGGTGGGGTTTGGCACGACGAGATGTGAAACTTGGGATGGAGACCGCTATGCGATTTGTTATATTATGTTACGATTTATGAAATATGGTGTATAGAAGTTTGGTAATTCAGTACTAAAGTAAGTAAGTGTGTGTGTATGCATATGTAAGTATGTTATGAGATAGATTTTAGTTTCAAGTGGTTTTAAAAAAAATATTCCGTAGTTCCGCTAAGTTAAATAAGTTAAGTAATTATATAAGATAAGTATGGTAACGGCCTACGTAAGACGGGTCGTTACAGAGTTGGTATCAGTGCGGGTTTCCTGCCTTCCAATGTCACAGTCTGCCTGCTAGTGCCACAATCATTGTAAGTAAAATTTAATTTTATACATTAATACTTATTATGTAAATATGATATGGTAGATTATATGATATGGATCCGAGGCGAGTAGACGAGGATTGTGATGCTGCTTATAGGTTCTATGGGATGCAACCCCTGGTATTTGATGGGACTCGCCAGACGTTGTCATTAGCGGGATGGCTATACGATATGGAGATGATATTCCAAGTATGCCATATAGAGGCACATCTCCAAGTCCCATTAGCCAGTCGATGTCTGGCAAGGGATGCTAGATTATGGTGGATGACCTTAGGGGAACGAGCTATGCCGGTAGAGTCATGGGCCGATTTCCGTGCCCTAATTATTGCTTGTTACGGGCCTTTACTGGATGAGGACGCTGACATGCCCTACCGCGATCCCGAGATCTACAACAACATGTACCTTGGGCTATATCTTGGTTATGCTGCGGATTGGCGTGCCTATCCTAATGAGTCCATGGGCCACTATTGCATGAGATTTTAGGACGCGATGTTGCCCTACATTCCGCGAGATTTAGGTGACCCAGAGCTGCAGGCATTGCACCTTCTTAGGGAAGGGTTACCTTCCGAGATCAGGATATTTATTCCGGCACCTATGGTAGGGATGACAGCGGAAAACATGATAAATGATATCATGGAGGCTGAATTAATAGCCCATATGCTACAAGCAGATGCCCTAGTAGATGACATCATACAGGTGCCTGTCGATGATGCTGGCATTCCCGAGCCACTGTTCGAGGGAGGTCCGTTTTTGCCCGAGGACCCTATCCCCGATGTTCCACTGCAGGAGATCCCGCCACAGGAGGCGAAGGCCGACGTGGAAGGGAACGAAGTGGACCCTAAAGATTTCATGACTGCTCCCGAGGATCAACCCGAGTATCCTCCAGTAACCATCATTGTCAGTGATGATGATGAAGAAGACATCGAGGAGGAGGTTGAAGAAGAATGGGAGGAGCAAGAGCAAGGAGTATGGGAAGTAGGGATAGAAGACTTTGAGGATGACCCGGAGGAGATTTTATTTGATGATGAAGATTGGGATGTAGACTCCGATGCTTCCTCCGTTGTTACGACCGAGTAGATAGCCTAGACATAGGATTGACTTTTATTATTTTATTCTTTTTGACTTTAGGATTGTACATATGTATGATGGTAAAGTGATAGCCACTTCCATCTTAGTTTTCACCATGTATGTATAGTAAGTACAATGTAATAGACATGTACATATTACTATGTAAGTATGATGTATTTTTTGTAAGTGTACAAAAAGACAAGTTCAAATATGAGATGTACATGATGATGTTATGATTTGAAGATCAAGAATTATGTATGATAAGTTTATGACAAAGATATGATATGATACGATGATGTTATGTTATGACATGATAAGTATGATGGAATTATGATATGATAAGTATGACAATATTATGATATGATATTTTAAGGTATGATATGATAAGTTATGAATGAAAGAAAGGATATTAGAAGTATGATAATATCTTTTCTTAAATAGAAATTAGAAGATGGTACGTACACGTACAAGAGCAAACCAAAATCCGCAAGAGCCGGATCTTGCGAATGTTGTAGTTACTCTATAACGACAATTGCTAAAACAACAACAGGAAACAAATAAGCTTCGTGAGCAGATAGCTCGTATGAATCAAGTACCCCCCAGTAGCGGCCCAGGTACTGGAGGTTCACCAAGAGGTTCCACGGGATGCTGAAGTCCCGTTAGCACCTGCTGGGATACAAGTGAACCCACCTTTAGTTCAGAAAGACTTGTTGTATGAACGGTTCAGGCGGATGAAAGCGCCTGAGTTTGAGGGATCTACGGACCCTATAGTAGCCGATAATTGGCTAATTGACATCCAAGTGAGTTTAGATTTCATGAGACTTACGGAGTAAGAAAAAGTTCTTTATGCTTCCTTTGCACTTAAGAAGGATGCAAGACATTGGTGGATGATAGTCCAAATGCGCAGAGATGTTGCGACTATGAGTTGATAGGATTTTGTAGCTGAATTCAGAACGATGTACTACAATAGAGAAATCCTTGCGGCTCAACAAGATGAGTTCACCAGTCTAAAACAAGGATCGATGACGGTACCAGAAGCTGTTAAGAAATTTGAACAGCTAGCCCGCTTATGTCCGGAATTGGTACCGAATGAAACCGAGAAGGTAAGGAGGATGATGAAGATGTTCCGAACCGATATTGCCAAGTAGGTCAGTGCTGACAGTAGCCCTCCAACAATGATATCCGACTGTATAAGTCGGGCTATAAGAGCTGAATACTAGATTAACCAGGACAAGGAAGCAAGGGCTCAAATTTTTAAGGCTAAGAAGGAAGAAAAGGCGTGGTGAAGCAGCTGCAGCCCCAACAGAATTCGGAGTTGTACTCAAAGGGCCAGACCAGTAACTCTGCTCAAGATTCCAAACAGTTCGGGAGGAACAAAAGGAAAGCGAATGTTACCGGTCAGGGTCAACAGAGAAACTACCCTCAAAAGAAGAGCAATAGAGGAAATGAGGGAAATAACAATGATTCTTCAGTATGTGCTCAATATGGAAAGAAGCACTTGGGAGTATGTAGATTGGGGACGAACGTTTACTACCTTTGTGGCAAAGAAGGCCACTATGCGAGGAATTGCACCTGAATAGCCAGAACCAGAACCCCCAGTTTCCAAACAGAAATTCAGGTAGTCAGCTGCATGCAGCCCAAGTAAAGATCAAAGGCCCTTCGATCACACAAGGAAGGCTAGAGGCTCTTGAACCCCAAGCAAGGATTTATGCCTACACACAGGGGGATATCGAAGCTGGAACTTCTCACGTGGTAGCAGGTCAGATTTCTGTCACCACTCATGTTGCTATTGCCCTATTTGATTCTGGTGCTACCCATTCATTTGTATCGATGGAATTTGCCCAGAAATTAGGACGAGGAGTTAGTAGTTTAGAGCAACCTATTAGAATATCCCTTCCGCCGGGAGAAATTCTTCTGTCTGACTACTAGATACGAGGCATTCCAATAGTCATTGGTGGCAGAGAATTGTATGTGGATCTTGTTGTGATCAAGCTTCAAGATTTCGATGCTATCCTAGGAATGGATTTCTTAAGCAAGTACAACGCTAAGATTAATTGTCGAAAGCGTTGTGTTATATTTAGTTCTTTTGGCAAGGAAGAGTTCAATTTTTACGGCCAGTCTTGGAGCTCGGCGACTAGGCTAGTCTTGGCAATAAAGGCTTAGAAGATGTTAGCTAATAGATGCCAAGGATATTTAGCTAACATGATGGACAAAGATCAAGAGGGGGAGCTAACACCAGAAGATGTTCCCATTATAAAAGAATACGTGGATGTCTTTCCGAAAGACTTACTCGGATTTCCGCCGGAGCGGGAAATCTCTTTTAAGATAGAATTGTTGCCTGGAGCGGCACCAATATTGAAATCACCTTATGTTGGGATCTAAATGTGCCATACGGATAGAAAATCAATATTAGGGATTTTCTGTAAATATGACATTTTGATATTAATAAGAGGATGTTATTCATGTTTAATAAGTTGTGTCCTATTTACTTTCATTTGTTAATTGTATGATTATTTTGAGCAAACATAAAATACTCCTTGGCTGTTGGTAATATATCGGATTACCATATGTATACGGGGTATACATAGAAGACGTGGTAATTTGATAACAGTCTAAATAAATAGTCCACAATCGATGGAATAAGATTTGGGGATCTTATTCATGATAAGATTGTAAAGGTTGTCTACTTCTTTGGAGGGATGTTTTGTCTTGATCATCGAATAGGTTCCGAGTAGACACTTTAATGTATACCAGTATTGAGGTATGACATTGGACTGGACCTAAAGTGTTAATTGATTCGGTTTAATAATTCCGTTTATAAGAATCAATGACGCTTTCATTATCATCGTGTATTAATCTTAATCCTGAAATGATTACTTGAGTTCATATCCATGACTTATGTACTTTAATGCACTACAGGTGAGACACTGTTAATTCATGGTCAATATACTTGTGTTTTGGGTGAATGACTTATGGATGGAGAAATCAAGATTCATAGATATGGAATCCATAGCTATCTTAACGATAGTAAATGTTATCTACTTAAAGGCATTATTCGGGGATTGAAAATAGTATAACAAGATCTTGGCCATCGGTTTACTTTGTATTCTCTAGTGATTTACCAATTGTATGGTTTTACAATTGGTGATTCTTTCAATAGAGAATAATGGAACTTTAAGTTAAAATGATTGAAAAGGTAAAACGGAAAAAGTCCTTAATTCAATCATGGATAACATATGGGGATTAAGCAAGCGATGAATAAATCATGGAAGAAGCGCTACGTTAGAGAGCTTTTGTAATACGGTATGTAAACAGGAGTTCAGCTTCAAATTTTTAGTGGAATAGTTTTGAAGTTGATAATTGATGAATAATTAATATGAGATTAATTTTTCACAATTATAGGAGCCTCTTTACATATTTCTATTGGGTCTCTCTATTAACTCATATAGTTCCATATAACGTCTCGGGATTTGTTCCTAATGTGATCGGTAAATTTAAATGGAATTTAGTATTGTGTATTAAGACATAGTACTCTCTAACATGCAATCCAGAAAGGATTGGACATGTGAAATTTGTAGACAATTGATTTGTCAACATGTGATTGGTTAATTTGAATTTTGGAAATAAAATTGTGTTTGAATTATTTAATTTTAGAAAACAAAATTTTTCTCTCCTAATTAAAAGAGGTGCACGGTTTTTAATTGAGTGGAGAGAAGAAAATTTTGTTTCAAAATAATGGAGATTATTTCATGAATTTTTCTCTCCTAATTAAAAGAGGTGCACGATTTTTGTGAGGAAAGAAAATTTTGAAATATTCTATTGATTTAAATTAATTAATATGGATAATATTTGTGGAAAATATTTATTCAAATAAGTGAATCTTATTTAAATTCGAAAAGGTTTAAAAGAAATTTGAATCTAGATAGGACTAGGATCTTTTGACTAGTCCAGATTCTGATTTAAAATTTAAAGCACAAATCAACCTTTATTTCTCATAGCGGCCGAATTTTTTAAGGCATATATCTCCCCTTGGAAAAACGTTTTTAGGTTCAATGAATCTAACCCTAAAGTTGTATGATCTTTTGGTTCAAAATTTATCCGGAAAAATAATTATTAATTATTTTTCAAGAATGAGATAAATTTTGAAAAGGATTGGACTTCTATATAAGGCTAGGAATTCTTGAAAAACCAATTTTTTGGTTATTCATAAGAGGAAAAATGTTTTTTTTAGAGTAGCGAGAAAAACCAATTAGTTTTTTTTTCTACATTATAAAATTCGGCTATCTTGTGAGAAAGAAAAGGAGAGAAAATTCTATTGAATCAAAACTGTGAGGAAGGTTAAACCGAGTGATAATTTTCATAGGAGGTTAACCGGTTCTTGTTTTGTAGTTTTGAAGAAAGAAGCTGGACCATATTCTCAACGAGGAACATCGGAATTGAGAAGGAGGGATCTAGACTTCGGAAAAAATAACCGGTCGCTTGGATTCATAGAACGTGTGCCCACACACACTCTGAGACGTGGAACTCGAGAATAGTAGAGAAGACGCATTGGTCAAACGCTCTAGTAATTCCAGAATCCAAGAAATAAGGTACGATTGATCATGAATTTAATTTATTGTTATATGCATCATGAGCTTTTTTTTCCGAATCGGCATAAAAATTTTAAAACTTCCGCTGCGCTATAACTCTAATACTAGATCCAATTTTTCCAACAACACATTCTCCTTACCTAAAGGAATCCCATGGACTGTGTCGGTAGGAACACAATCTATGTATGCCCTGTCGATTGCAACAAGCACAACTCATCCATTAATTAAATCAGTAAGAAAGAGCTGACATTCTTTACTTGGGTTCGGTATGGGCTGTGGATCCGACACCCCAGCTTCTTTTTCATTTAGGGTGCAACTAGCCTTGAAGTTGTTTTGTAGATCAACAGTTAGTGCAATAGTCTCCTCGGCTATAATCTCTCGGTTGATATCATGCTTTGCACAAAGTTCCTATATGATTATTTCCAGTACGGCAAGCTGTCGTTTCACTTCCGAGACTTTAGCATTTTCCCTTGAACCTTGCATAATGTTAAAATAATGCGACTGCTTGGCAAACTTAGATTGATCCCGGGTCCGACTTGAGTGCTCGGCATTGCCTAATGACTTGGTCAATATGTCATTTGTCCTCACAGATTCGAAACTTCCTTGTGTCTCTTGCTCACTGAAGTCCTCCTGTAACAATTAGAGAATATGTTATGAACTCGTAAACATAAAGGAATGTAAATTATAATATATTAAACCATGGATTCATATACTTAGTATTATATCGCCAATAATTTTAAATGATGGATTCTTGAACTCTCCATCGGGTTTGACACGCATGTCCAGCAACACAGTATGTCGAGCTGTCCATTGTCCCGTCTTCTCAAACTGCAGTTTAATAATTATCGTTAGTAAACATACAGGAAAAATTAGAAAGTACAACATACCGTTGAAACATTTTGTCCAAGTAATTCACGTACAATTTTTTGATCACATTTCCTATATCTGTCTCGGCCCCCGGTTGATCCGTATTGGCTCTTCTTTCTTATCTCATTTCCTTGTTCGGATAGTCTTTTGAATTCCGGGGTACGTTGATATTTAATAAATCTTTCCCAATCATTCTGGCTGATAGAGGGGTAATTATGAACCACTTTAGGTGGTCGTTCCCACACACTTTCTTCATCAATATTATCCCTGATAAAAGCCTGGTAAAGATTATATCTAAAATTTTTTGTTGACTCTGCACATGACTTTAAAGCTTGTTTTTTAAACGAAAGTTCCACAGTGAAAGAAGTTATGACTTCTACCCGCACTCTTTCTTTCTGTGTGGCTAAATCAGCACTTCTAAAGTCAGATATCCAAATGAGAATGTGCTCTAGAACAAGCACTCAAATCCAACTCTGTAATTCATCTTCTTCCTTCCCTAATGGTTGCCCTTTAGCGTCGAACGAAACTACAATTCGTTCTCCCTTTGTCCTAACAAGGTGGACTCTTCTCATAAGAGTTGCTCTTCATTTACCATCTTCGTCGAAATTGAATCTAGTTAAGCATGTTCGTCGTGGTTTTCCAATTTGAGATTTCATTGACACTTCCTCCACATGATCTTGTGACATTTTGAATCATTCTAAAATAACTCTGCACCCAAGCACGTAAAAAACAAAAAATCATATATTAAATCATTATAAAATCATGTCACCCAAACACATAAAAAGCACACAAAATCATACTTGTGATATTGTAAATCAATATTCTAAACAAAAACTTTAATTAATTACGGAAAAGACACACAACATAATCAAAGAGGCATTTTGTAGAACATGTAATATGCAAAAAGTTATATCACAAAATCAACACTTTTTTTTTCCGAAAAAGTCTCTAAACCGTCGCCTCATCCAAGCATTTTAAATCAATCTAAAACTAATTCTCACTCAAAGAGGCATTTTGTTGAACATGTAATATGCAAAAAGTTAAATCACATAATCAACACTTTTTCTCGGAAAATTCTCTAAACCGTCGCCTCACCCAAGCATTTTAAATCAATCTAAAACTAATTCTCACTCAAAGAGGCATTTTGTTGAACATGTAATATGTAAAAAATTAAATCACAAAATCAACACTTATTTTCGTTAAAACAATCACCCAAAATCACAATCACAATCAATAATCACTGAAAATCAAGTTTATAATCAACCAACGAACTTCCACAAACCGTGCGGTGCAAGAGAGAGTTCGACTTACCAGTAGTCAAGCGTGGGTATGGGCGGCTCAGTAGCGGCGTAGGCGACGGTTTGGTCGCGGCGATAGAGAGAGGGAGAGGCGCTTCAGAGAACAAATGGTGGAGTAGAGGCTGGCGGAGATTGGAGCCAAGAGAGAAATGGAGAGGTGCGATAGAGAACGACGGTGGGGTAGACAGGGAGAGGACAAGAGAGAATGGAGACGAGGTAGAATGGGAGCCGAGAGAGATAATAGAGGGAGGAGTCACGGCACGGCGGAGAAGATGGCCTACGGTTTTGAGGGAGAGTTTGTAGGCGAGAGTGAAAGAGTCACGAGAGAGAATGTGGTGGGAATGAGGGTATTTTTTTTTGTTTTTCTATACGCTCCAAAATTTCGAACACTCGGTTTTTGAAAAAATTTTAAAAATTCCCGGTCAACATACCACGATGATTTTTGGGAAAAACAGTCGTGGTACATTGAGATACCATGACAGTTTTTCCCAAAAACCGTCGTGGTTTGTTGATTGAGAATTTTTAGAAATTTGTTTCTGTTTAACTATAATCCCACAGGCGGCCAAACCTGTGTGTTATGCATGAAGCAGCCCAACATTAACTCATGTTCTTAGATTCATTCACACAAAATTATAAATAAATAATATAATGTGCACAATTAACATAATTAATAAAACTTATAAATAATATACAACGTAAAAAAAATCACTGTCAAGTTTTTTTTTTTTTTTTGGGCTTCTCAACATGTGTCCACTCGACATCTAAATGAAGCAAGTGTGAAACATCATCATCGAAATCATCAATCTCCTCCACGTGGCAATCCCTTTGTGAAAGATGGAATGTTGATGCAATCTTCAACATCTTCTTGGCCATTCCGGATTATTTTTGACTTCATTGGCACAACTAAAGATAACTCTAAATTGTTGGGATCCGTTGTATAAAATACTTGTACCGCTTGCGACGCCATAATGAAAGGATCATTTTTGTATCCCAATCGCCTAAAGTCCACCACTGTCACGCCGTCACTATCAACCTTAACATAATTATTGTCAGCCCACTTGCATTTAAAGTGCTATTCGCAAGCCGCAATAATCAAGTTCCCAAATATCTTTAATGAACCCAAAGTAGTTCATGGAATCATATACCGGATTCTTGTCTTTTGCGGATGAAATATGCATAGACTCGGCACGAAGGGTCACACCACTATTTTGGATGGGATGCTTCTCGTCTCTTTCGCGAGTGTAGAAGGAGTAGTCACTGACAAAGTACGATGTATATCTTGTGACTATCGATGACGGTCCTCTTGCTAGCTTCATTAAGTCTTGGGAAATGCCAGCCTTCATATGTAAATCTTTTCTTATCCACTCCTGAAATGTCCGGTTGTGCTCATCTTGAATCCACTTCTTACTTCTTCCTTTTCTTGGATTCGCAGCTCTTCATTAAGTCATGTGAACCTCAATGAAAGGCTCCACTTCCTTAGCATTGTGCAAAACATACAAACAAGCTTTTTCCCGTTCATCTCGATTTTTTGGTGAAGGAACGCCCATGGAAAGTCCTTTCGACGTAAATAGCCTGTTCTTTGGCAACCCTATGTGCTCAATGTCTTCTTCGCCTCGTACATACTAGGTGGCACTTTGTTATCATCCGGTAGTAGAACATCTTTTAGAAATTCTAAAAGAGTCATGAAACTAGAATTCGTCCACCCTCCCGATGCTTTCATATTCCATAATTTAACCAATACCCCTAATTTTGTATATTTTGTACAACTGACATACAAGGGAATTTCGGCATTATTAATCATTGCCTCAAATAACTCCAGACGGTGCATAAAGTGTTCTTCCAAATCATTTATCATATTGAACATATTATCACCAACGTCTTCTTCAACAATAGGCTCTTTACTTTTAGTACTCGTCGATGTATATTTAATATCAAAGAAATCTTCACCATGTAAATACCATATTTGGTAAGAACAAATAATCCCATAAGCGTGCAAATACCCTCTAACATCATCAATGGAATGAGATCTATGATTTCCACAAATTGACACGGACACGGAATCTTATCATCTTGTATGTGAGCTTTGGCAAATGACAAAAATTCTTCAACATCATCTTCATATGCTTTAGACAATCTATCAAACCACATCCATTTCCTATCCATGATTTGCAAATTCTAAATCAAAAAATCAAAATTTTAGAAGTCAAAGTACTCAATTTTAAAATGCACATCATTTTCATTAATTAACACCGGCCCATTAATTGATCAACAATCAAAAATCGAAAAAACATAACAAAACTAAAAATACAAAACCATCTAAAATCATAATTAATTAAGTCTAAATACCGGGGGAAAAATAACATTTTGTGATCACTTAAATTAACACCCATTGCATAATTTAACTCAAAATCAATCCCAAAACATACAAAAACCTAAAATCATAAATCAAAATTAGAGAGGAAAACAATAAAAAGAAGTTAGTGATCACTTACAGAAGAGATTGATGGATGGTAGATGGTGGTGGTGACGTCCAACAGTGGTTGTACTGACTATTTTCAGAGTGATTTAATCTGATTTTGGTTACTACAGATGGGTTATTGATGTGGAAAATTGAGGGCAACACTCAGCCTTTTGTCTGAATTTTTCGTGATGGAAGCCTGAAGCTTCCACGACCATTTTTTAAAACCGTCATGGAAGCTTCGGCTTCCACGACGGTTTTCTATAACCGTCGTGGAAGCTTCGGCTTCCACGATGATTTTTGGAAACCATGTTCTGCTCCGTGTTTTTACCGCATTTTCCAGGACCGTTTTTTAAAAACGGTCGTGGAAGCTCCGTCGTGGAATCCGCATTTTGTAGTAGTGAAACTTGCCATCATCAACACGTTTATCATGATGCCAAATCAAATTCTTAGCATGCTCGGCATTACGGAATAAATGACGCAAATGTGAAGCTAGTGGAATGTATCATAACACCTTCACCGGGACTCCTTTGCTACCATTTGATGGCATCTTGCCCTTCTTCCATCTTGACTCGTTACAAACTGGGCATTCATCTAAATCTTCATATTCTTTCTGGTAAAGGACGCAATCATTTGGACAAGTATGTATCTTTTCATATTCCATTCCCAAAGTGCTCAACGTCTTTTTCACCTCGTACATACTAGGTGGCACTTTGTTATCATCCGGTTAGAACAACTTTTAGAAATTCTAAAAGAGTCGTGAAACTAGAATTCATCCACCCTTCCGACGCTTTCATGTTCCATAATTTAACCAATGCCCCTAATTTTGTATATTTTGTACACCCGACATACAAGGGCTTTCGGCATCATTAATCATTGCCTCAAATAACTCCGGATGGTGCACAAAGTGTTCTTCAAAATCATTTATCATATCGAACATATAATCACCAATGACGTCTTCCTCAACAATAGGCTCTTGACCATTACTCGTCGATGAATATATAATATTGAAAAAATCTTCACCATGTAAATACCATGTTTGGTAAGAACAAATAATCCCATATGCGCGCAAATTCCCTCTAACATCATCAATGGAATGAGATATATGATTTTCACAAATTTCACACGGACACGGAATCTTTTCACCTTGTATGTGGGTTTTGGCAAATGACAAAAATTCTTCAACACCATCTTCATATGTTTAAGACAATCCATCAAACCACATTCATTTCTTATCTATGATTTGCAACTCCTGAATCAAAATATCAAAGTTTTAGAAGTCAAACTACTAAATTTTAAAATGCATATCAAATTAATTTAACACCCATTGATAGCACAATTCACTCAAAAATTGCAAAAACAAAACTAAAAATACAAAAATTAAAATCATAATTAAGTCAAAATACTAAGGGAAATTTTTTTGTGTGATAATTTAAGTTAACACCCATAGCACAATTAACTCAAAGCGTCCTCAAAATATACAAAACCTAAAATCACAAATCTAAATATAGAGAAAAACAACAAAAAGAAGTTAGTGATCACTTACAAGATAGATTGATGGATGGTAGATGGTGGTGACGACATCCAACTTTGGTGTAGTGACTCTTTTCGAAGCGTTCTGATCTGATTTTAGTAACTGCAACTGTGGTATTAATGTGGGAAAATAAGGGCATGCTTCGGTTTTGTCTGAATTTGTCGCGAATTGTCCACGACTTTTTTTAAAAAACTGTCGTGGAAGCAAAAGCTTCCATGACGGTTTTTGGAAACCCTATTCCGTGCCGTGTTTTTTGTGTACTTTCCACGACTATTTTTTAAAAAAGGTCGTGGAAACTCTGTCATGGTATCGGCATTTTGTGGTAGTATAAAGAGAATTATCCTAAACAGATTGGTTCTTTGAACTGCTAATTAAGTGAAAGAACCATGCCTCTTCCAGTGAGGAAGAAGACCCCCTACCAATCTTTATATGATTTATTCTAAAAATGCACCGGTTAATTTTGAGGACGACCGTTTACGATCGAGGTTAATACTCTTTCCTTTAATCTTTAGTTCTTATGTCAACCTGTAGAAGCTAGATGTCATGAGGGAAGTATTTGGATTCTCATCTGGTACTTTTGTTTCTATTTGCATTGCTTGGCTACTCGTGTAATATTTCACTATCTACATAAAAACGCTACAAGATACCAGCTTCTTTTTGCTCCCAGCGGGTACAATTCTTGTTCTCGGATTACACTAGAATTGCTTGTATTCAATTTTTGCTTGAATTTTTTGTCAATTATTTCTTTCTTACTATAGGAGCTTGGTGTACTCCATACAAAGCTTATATATATGAGTGATCAGACTCCCTTTAGGATCTTCTTCTAGTCCATTGTTTTGGTTAGCTTCTTTAATTGCTTGTTAACACATATTTTCGTTACGTTGCCATGGACCCTATATAGCCCTCCTTTGTTATTTTATTACTCATTAGTTTATATATGTTTTTATGTTCTTTAATTACTGACAGAGATTCTTTATAAATTAGAATAAAGCAAATTTGTCTACTCCTAAAGCTAGTACTGGTTCAAACTTCCTAGTATAACATGTCTATAAACTTCTCTACATTCTCTTGTTAGAAGTTGATGTCTTAGTTCTTTCCATAATGCTACTCTGAAATGTCAGTTGATTTAATATGTTGCCTTTTATGTTACAGTGGTCTTCTAAAGTAATAGAATATGCACAGTGAGAAATATGGTCCAATTATCAGCCTTGTACCTGTTGCTTGCACTCTTGTAATTAGTAGAAGAGAATAGTTATTGTGCTCCAACCTTGAAACGTGTGGCTTGGGTTGAACTTAATAATGTGTCCTTTAGAGAGTGTCAATACTTTATTTTTTCTGTAATAACATTGGATAATATCTTGTCTTTGGGAATCAAATCAGTAGTGAATTAAGCATAGAAAATCTTTATAATATCGGTGAACTATTGCAGTAGGGACATGACACCTTTTGTTGGACCTATATGCCAGGCAATATGACTGTGAGTGTGCATACTCAGATTGGTAATCACAATAGAGTTTTATCCAACAAGTTTCGCATATTTCGATTCCCCACATTGGAGTTCTTCTTTCAATTGTCTCTTCAGAATTTGGTCATTGATTTCTACTACTAATGCATTTCGTATTTTGTATAGTACAGGGTGCTGTCAAAAGAAGATCTTGCAAATGTCGAATGGTCAAAGGAAGATGAAAGATTTTTTATTTAATATCAATTTGTATTCCTCAAGTACACATGTTGATCTTTTGTGGTAAATGTGTTGCTTCTCCTAATTCAGTGCTCTGAACTAATTAAACCAAGTTCTAACCTTTAGGTGTTCATGTCTCATGAGGATTCCAAGGGATATTCAAGTTCTTGTTGACCACTGTAACTACATGAGGATTTCAAGGGATTTAACAATAAAGGTGACATGATTTTGAGTTATAGTGACTTCTGGTTGGTAGACTTCAACTTCAAATAGTGACTTTTGGTTGGTAGACTTCTTTTTTTTTCTTTTTTGGTTGGTAGACTTCAACTTCAAATATTTCAGCTCTTATGAGTGAAAATGTTTTGATATTATCCTGAGTAATGAATGGTTTCATTTTATCATTTGTTTGTGCATGTTGGTTTCTGTATTTCTTTTGAGGTAGTAATTGAGCCTACCTGTTTGTCTCATTTGATCTCTTCTTCTTATTTTTCGTTTCTTTATATTTGTCATCAACATCACTTGGATTGATTTGTAATGCAATACTAATTCACTCTCAGGTATTATCCGAGGAGTAATTATTTCCTTGAAGGCTAAAAAGGTCGAAAGATCTAGAGCAACCTGTTTTTTTCTTGGTAGAAGTCCTTAATAGCACAAGTTTTTTTTTTTTTTTTTTTTTTTTTTTTTTTTTAAGTTATGGTACTGTATGGACTTTCGATATTAGACTATGTATGCTTACTGAATGAAGATAAATGTATATATTGCTCTTCTTAGTTTATAATGCATTGTTCTAATGTATATATATATATATATATATATATATATATTTAAAAAAACATGACCCTTAGACATCGCCCGTTAAACAAGCGACATCTAAAGTTAGCTTAGACATTGCCGGTAAAAGCATTGTCTGAAGGTGGGTGTCGTCTATACCAAGTATAGACACCGCCCGTAAAAGTGATGTCTAAAAGGATACTTTTCCCGACGCCTACCTAGACGACGCTTTTATGGGCGATGTCTAAGGCCTTATGCTGGAAAAAACGGTTCCGATATCAGAGTTACGACGCAGCGGAAGTTTTAAAATTTTTATGCCGATTTGGAAAAGAAGCTCAGGATGCATATAACAATAAATTAAATTCATGATCAAGCGTACCTTTTTTCTTGGATTCCGGAATTGTTAGAGCGTTTGACCAACGTGTCTTCTCTACTATTCCCGAGTTCCACGTCTCAGAGTGTGTGTGGGCACACGTTCTATGAATCCAAGTGACCGGTAATGCTTTCCAACGTCTAGATCCCACCTTCTCAATTCCGATGTTCCTCGTTGAGAATATGATCCAGCTTCTTTCTTCAAAACTACAAAACAGGAACCGGTTAACCTCTTATGAAAATTTTCACTCGCACTACTACAAAATGTGGATTCCACGACGGAACTTCCACGACCGTTTTTTAAAAAACCGTCGTGGAAAATGCGGCAAAAACACGGAGCGGAACAGAGTTTCCGAAAACCGTCGTGGAAGTCGAAGCTTCCACGACGGTTATAAAAAACCGTCGTGGAAGAGCACGCTTCCACGACGGTTTTTTATAACCGTCGTGGAAGCTTCGACTTCCACGACGGATTTCGGAAACTCTGTTCCGCTCCGTGTTTTTTGTCGCATTTTCCACGACGGTTTTTTAAAAAACGGTCGTGGAAGGGTCTTTTTTTCAAAAAAAAAATTTTAAATTTTTGGACTCTACCACGACGGTTTTTGGGGAAAACCGTCGTGGTATGTTACATACCACGACGGTTTTCCCAAAAACCGTCGTGGTAGGTACTAAGGCGGGAATTTTGAAATTTTTTAAATTAAATTCAATTTTTTGGAGCGTGTATTAAAACCCAAAAAAATATCATCTTTCCCACCCCATTACATTCCGAGCATTTTTTACTTTTTCACTCTCTAACTTCATACCCAAAGCCACCCAATTTCTTCCCTCTATTTCTCTCTGATGGCCTCCTCCACCACTCACGCGGCCTCCTCCTCTATTTCCCTCTCTCTCTCTCTCGCCGCACTCCGCCCATACCGACGCTCGACAAGCCGGTAAGTTGTAATGTATATTGCTTGGGTAATGCACGGATTTGGGAATTTTTCGTCCAAAATGTTGATTTTGTAGATTGTTGAGTTGGGAATATTCCGTCCGAAATGACCAAAATCCGTCCCCTACATTTTCGGTGATTGTTCATTGTGGTTGTGTTTTAGATTGAATTAAATTGGTTGGGTAAGGCATGGATTTGGGAAATTTCCGAAAAAAAGTGTTGATTTTGTGATTTAAATGTGTTTCGGAAAAAAGTGTTGATTTAGTAGGAATTCGTAAATTTTTTTTTTTTTTTTTACCTACCACGACGGTTACTCAACCGTCGTGGTAGCTCCATTCGTAATTTTTTTTTTTTCATTGTTACCTACCACGACGGTTTTCGAACCGTCGTGGAATCCAAATATATACCACGACTGTGGATTCCACGACGGTTAGAAAACCGTCGTTTAAGTATTACCACGACGGTTTTTAACCGTCGTCGAATCTTTATTTTGTAGTAGTGTCGGTTTAACCTTTCTCACAGTTTTGATTCAATAGAATTTTCTCTCTTTTTCTTTCTCACAAGATAACCGAATTTAATAATGTAGAAAAAACTAATTGGTTTTTCTCTCTACTCTAAAAAACGTTTTTCCTCTTATGAATAACCAAAAAATTGGATTTTCAAGAATTCCTAGCTTTCATATAGAAGTCCAATCCTTTTCAAAATTTATCTCCTTCTTGAAAAATAATTAATAATTATTTTTCCGGATAAATTTTGAACCAAAAGATATACAATTTTAGGGCTAGATTCATTGAATCTAAAAACGTTTTTCCAAGGGGAGATATATCCCTTAAAAAATTCGGCTACTATGAGAAATAAAGATTGATTGGTGGTTCAAATTTTAAATCAAGAATCTAGACTGGTCTAAAGATCCTAGTCCTATCTATATTCAAATTTCTTTTAAACCTTTTCGAATTTAAATAAGATTCACTTATTTGAATAAATATTTTCCACAAATATTATCCATATTAATTAATTTAAATAAATGGAATATTTCAAATTTTCTTTCCTCATAAAAACCGTGCACCTCTTTTAATTAGAAGAGAAAAATTCATGAAATAATCTCCATTATTTAAATAAATTAATAATTTAATGTTAGGAATATATTTGAATAATTTTGAAACAAAATTTTCTTCTCTCCACTTAATTAAAAACCGCGCACCTCTTTTAATTAGGAGAGAAAAATTTTGTTTTCCAAAATTAAATAATTCAAACACAATTTTATTTCCAAAATTCAAATTAACCAATCACATGTTGACAAATCATTTGTCTACAAATTTCACATGTCCAATCCTTTCTGGATTGCATGTTAGAGAGTACAATGTCTTAATAGACATTACTAAATTCCATTTAAATTTACTGATCTCATTAGGAACATCTCGAAACGCTATATAGAACTATATGAGCTAATAGAGGGATCCGATGGAAATATGTAAAGAAGCTCCTATAATTGTGAAAAATTAATCCTAAATTAATTATTCATCAATTATCAACTTCAAAACTATTCAACTAAAAGTTTGAAGCTGAACTCCTGTTTACATACCGTATTACGAAAGCTCTCTAACGTAGTACTTCTTCTATGATTTATTCATCGCTTGCTTAATCCCCATATGTTATCCATGATTGAATTAAGGACTTTTTCCGTTTTAACTTTTCAATCATTTTAACTTAAAGTTCCATTATTCTCTATTGAAAGAATCACCAATTGTAAAACCATACAATTGGTAAACCACCAGAAAACATAAAGTAAACCGATGGCCAAGATCTTGTTATACTATCTTTCAATCCCCGAATAATGCCTTTAAGTAGATAACATTTACTATTGTTAAGATAGCTATGGATTCCATATCTATGAATCTTGATTTCTCCATTCATAAGTCATGCACCCAAAACACAAGTATATTGACCATGAATTAACAGTGTCTCACCTGTAGTGCATAAAAGTACATAAGTCATGGATACGAACTCAAGTAATCATTTCAGGATTAAGATTAATACAGGATGATAATCAAAGCGTCATTGATTCTTATAAACGGAATTATTAAACTGAATCAAATAACACTTTAGGTCCAGTCCAATGTCATACCTCAATACTGGTATACATTAAAGTTTCCACTCAGAACCTATCCGATGGTCAAGACAAACCATCCCTCCAAGGAAGTAGACAACCTTTAAAATCTTATCCTGAATAAGATCCCCAAATCTTATTCCATCGATTGTGGACTATTTATTTAGACTGTTATCAAATTACCACGTTTTCTATGTATACCCCGTATATATATGGTAATCCGATATATTACCTGTAATGACCCGCCTTACGTAGGCCGTTACCGTACTTATCTTACATAAATACTAACACTTATTCAACTAGCGGAAAAATACGGAATATTTTTTTTTTCTACATCAAAACAATTATAAAGGTAACTAGACCAAAATAATTTCTTACAAACATATATACGTACTTATTTGAGTATTAAAGTATTAAACTTAATGTAATCATACTGTTTAAAAACTACAGTTCTGTCTTAAACATACCTTAGATTATTCTGATCAAACTTTGATCGAAATAAAATCATACATAAACCCTAGTTCTGATAAATCAGATCAGGCATTTCTTATAAACATACATAATACAAACTTTTGATTCCTTAAAAAGAAATTCGTAAATTTGTAAAAAGGTGGTTATTACATTACCAACAGCCAAGGAGTATTTTATGTTTGCTCAAAATAACCATACAATCAACAAATGAAAGTGAACATGACACAACTTATTAAACATGAATAACCTCCTCTTATTAATATCAAAATGTCATATTTATAGAAAATCCCTAATATTGATTTTCTATCCTTAGGGCACATGTAGATCCCAACACCTTAGACGACGCTTTTTGTGTGTCGTCTAAGATGTTTTTTTATAGTAGTATGTGGCAATATTTTAAACACATACCAATAAAATAACGACAACTCATATGACACATAAGTTGATACTCAAAAGTTATGATTAGAATTGTTGTTCCTAAACATTTTTCTTCCATAAATATCATTTTTCAATAGATTAACTTTCTTAATTTAATTTGTCCCTAACTTTCTTAATTTAACTTTCCATAAATATCATTTTTTTTTTTTTGGTTAAGGCAAAGTATATGCCTTTTTTTTTTTTTTTCTTAACGAATTTCACTCAGTGCAGTATATTAATCTCGAATACATTTTTATTTAAATATCTTTTTTTCTTCTCATCCATACCCTTAATTAGTTTATCATTTGATGTCCTCTTTTTTTTTTTTTTTCCAAATGTTTATAATATTATCTTTTCACATATGATTTTTAATATTCTGTTTTTTTTTTTTCAAATGTGCTCTTACTTAAACTTTTTTTCTCCTTCTCATATGCATCCCTAACTTGATTTATGCTCAGCATTTTTTTTTTTTCAATTGTCTTCCTATTTAAACATATTTTTCCTTCTTATATAAAACATTTTAATAAGCTTTGCATTTAGTTTTTTCTAAGTAATAATTTTGTTTTTGTTTTTTTTTAATATGGTATGTTTATTTTTATGTATATAATATCATATGGAAATACTTTGTCAATTTAATGTACGTTCATTTTATATCTTAGTTATTTAATTGATTTCTTTTCTTCTTTTTTAAAGTCTAACGACCATTTATATATATATATATATATATTTTTCTTATTTTACTTTATTTCTCTACATTTCTGTGCATACTTGCTTTTAAAGATTATATGATTCAATACATAATTACCGCACAGAGGTATGCACAAATTTGTTTGTTGATCAAATTTCAAAAAAATTATAAAAAATAAGAATAATTTAGAATTTTATTTTCTTATTATTTGATTAAATGGTTATACTAAAATCTTAAGAAAAAAAAAACATAATAGGTTCAATATATATATATATATATATATCAATGGAAAATTTTACATTTATGTTTCATCAAATTCAATATGTAAATACTCCACATTTGCGAAGCACGTGATTACTGCTGAAGATTTACAAAATATTTGATTAATTGTACGGTTGGGATAATTGGTTAGATTGATTTGTTTCCTAATTTAGTTAGGCATGTATGTCTTATAAATTGTACATTCTTGATTCATTTGAAATACAAGTTGAATTCCAATAATCTTCATTTTTTTTTGTTGCTATCAGAGCACCAGATACAACCCAGACGCACCAAGAGCCGCCGCCGTCGAGGAACCGTGGCGACAGAACATCGAACCAGCAGTTGCCGTCTCATGCACATTCACTGTCACCCGCCGGAGTTGCTGGCGGTCGTGCAGTCACCGTCGTCGTCGCTCATTGGAGCTGCTTGTTGCCAGTTGCTCATACCCATCGGCGTCGCAACCTTAGTTCAGTGTTTGTTTTTAGTTTCAGTCCTTTAGTTTGTATATCACGTGAGTTTCAAAAAAAAAAAAAAAAGTGTTAAAAAAAATAGAAGGATGATGAACAAACAAATGTACAAATGTACCCATTGTGATCATATTGATCATACAAAAAGTCGTTGTTTTGAATTAGTAGGATATTCGGAATGGTGTGATCATAGTCGAGCTCCACAGAGAAAGAAGACTGAAAAGGTGTCGACAATGATAGCAGCTGCAGACAATGGTGGTAAGGTTTTAAATATATTTTCACCTGTTTCTAATAGTGTATGGATAATTAAATCGGGTGCTACTGATCATATGACATTCGATTCTAGATAGGTCTCACGTCTTAAAAGATCCTCACAAAAGTTTGTTTCTACTACCAATAGTACTTCAACGCCGGTTAATGGGGAAGGATCTTTAACCCTCACTGAGACTTTGAATTTAGATACTATTTTAGTCGTTTCATCTTTAGATTATAATCTTTTGTTAGTCTCTCAAACAACCACAGCCTTACCTTGTGTCGTAATTTTTTGGCCTGAATTTTGTGTGTTTAAGAACATCCAAACAAGGCAAATGATTGGTTATATATGGTATTAGACGAGGGAGGCTTTACTACTTGGACGTGGCATCAACTAGTTCTCATAGGCTTCATCAAGCTTTGACGGTGGATGGCTCCAAGGGGAAGAATAAGAGATCAGACATTTGGTTGTGGCATCAATGTTTGGGGCATGCTTCTTTTGGGTACCTAAAAAAGTTATTTCCTAGTTTATCTGCAGAGTATCAATATTTCGAGTTTCCGATGTGAGGTTTGTGAAATGGCAAAGAGTCATCGTACTTCGTTTCCATTAATTTTAAATCCAGCCCAATTCTTTTATGGTCATACATTGTGATGTCTGGAGTCTGTATAAAGTTTCTGCAATGAGTGGATCGCGTTGGTTCGTCACTTTCATTGATGACTGCAGTCAGATGACATGGGTTTGCTTAATGAAGTCTAAAGGTGAAGTGAACTTGTTGTTTGAAAAATTTCTTGAAATGATTCATACTCAGTATAATACACATGTTCAGGTTCTTCGTAGCGACAATGGCAGAGAATAACAAAGTTCTGAACTTCAACAGTATTTGGAAGCACATGGAACTGTTCATCAAACCATTTGTTCTAATACTCCTCAACAGAATAGGGTCGGCGAGCGCAAAAATTGACACTTATTGGAGGCTGTCTGTGCCTCATTGATACAAGCTCATATGCCACTGACCTTTTGGGGAGAAGCACTTGTCTCTGCAGCATATCTAATCAACCGAGTGCCCTCCAGTACTTTCAACTTCTAGATATCAATCCAAGTCTTTGCTAACACAATTGATGCCCAAACCATTCCAAACTTACCTCCTCGTGTCTTCAGTTGTGTAGCATTTGTACACTTGCATAAATATTAGCACAACAAGTTGACTCGTTGAGCATTGCGATGTGTTTTTGTAGGGTATGCTCTTCATCAAAAGGGGTATCGATGTTATCATCCTCCTACTCAATGAATGTTTATCACAATGGATGTTGTTTTCCATGAAGACACAGTGTATTTTTCCTCAAAGTCTGAACTTTAGGGGGAGTACCAAAAGGAACTTCAGACTCTAGATAATGATTTGCTAGAGTATGAGTTTCACACTACTGAGGAAGGAGATCGCCCAGAATCTCGTAATCAGAATATAGGCAACTTGGATATGAGTGATAATGACTGTCCAGAAATTGATCGCCCAGAAGTTGAAGAAGTGGCACAAAACCCACTTCCGTTTGATTTTGAGTCCCTCTCAATTGAAGAAGTGACACCAATTCCACCTATGACTGAAGCCGAAGCTGAGTCTATTGTTCCACAAGCTATTCATATACTAAACCAATCGCTTGCTGAGGATGTTACGAATTTAGTGGCCATGCCATCTAGAAAACAATTAACACAATGAAGCACCAGAGGTATACCTAAACCCACAAATGAACCTGAACTTTCTAGTTAGGTTAAATATCCCACGAGTCATTATGTAATAATTAACCAAGTTTTTTACGAACTCGTAATTTCCTTATATATAAAGAAATTTAAGTTCGTACTATGTGTTACTGTGATGTTTCATAGAAATTATGGATATCAATATGAAGCTCATGATCTGATTTGTTTATCAGAATATGTTCGAGTTCTTATAGTGTTATAAGACTCAATGACAGTTTATCAAGTCAAGAATGAGGCCTTATGGTGAAAAAGGCAGAATCATGATTTAAGGTATTGTTCTGGCTAATGGATGACCAGAATAATTTATGACATGATTAAAACAATACTATAATTTGTTAAGCAGTATTGAAATTATACTATAGCCGATCGTCATTACGGATGTAGAATTGAGAATAAGGATTAGGATTGCTCTAGAATAATTAAGAATAATATTTGGAGCAATAAAGACTAAGTGGCTTCATGTCCTAAGAAAAACCTATACGTGGTCCAGTTATGTGCAGTTAAATTATGGACTGCAGTTCAATAGTACTAGACTGTTGATAGTTAAAATAGTATTTATATTATCTGGATTATTAAGAAAATAGACTGCATATTAAGAGGAATGCCAAACATGGCATTACTTGGAGGCCATGTAATTGTGGATAAATATGCATTTTTTTATTTATTGTTTTTCTCCACATGGCCGGTTTTATTGGGGACAAGAAACCCAAAAATTTATGTTTTAAGGCCAATGATGTAAATCATGGAAGTTAGAAGATAATTATACAATTTTTAGATTTATTGTTTTATGGAAAGAATTAAAGAGATAAGCTTGAGAAGATTTTTTTGGTAAGCAACCTCCACATGACTGGCCAATATGGGACTTGGAAGGCAAAAACTTTGTGTTCCAAGCCAAATATGTAATTGAAGGAAAATTAAAGGAAAAAAATATTTGTGAAAAATTATGGAATTTTAACCTATAAATAGAGGTGGGTTGAGAGAATTAGACCATTTAGTTAGCATCTCATCTTCTAGTTCTCTTCTCAACTTTTTCTCTCTGGCTTTTAGGGGGAAAAAAAAAAAAAAGGAGAGAGAGGAGAGACAAGTGATGGCCGGTCGTGTGTGGAGAGGTAGAGAGTAAGGATTTCTCTCATTCAAGGTCTAGAAGCAATCTTTTCAAGCTTTAGAGGTATTATTCTTGATCCTCTAACTAAGATCTTCATTAAGTTTTGATTGAGGAATTTATGTGTATTTCAAGTTATACGATGCAAGAGCATAAGCTCATGTTTCTTATTTTGCTATATTATGGTTTTTATATGGTTGGTTTATGCTAGATCTATGCTTAGGTTATCTTGTTTGCTAGCTCTAAGCATGGGTTTGATTTTATGCTCTAGGATGAGTTTTAAGGTTATGAGTGCTCACCATGTGTTTGTGATTATGCTCTCACATGTTTAAACATAGATATTTTATGTATGATGGTTATGTGAATGTTATGTGTATGTTGGTTAAGAAATCAACGTAAAAACACAAGTTGGTAAATAAGTAAGTTATCAATATTGTGTTTTCTAAGAATATGAGATAAGTGTATGATTGAATTTTAAGAACCAATCCAACGTGCTGCATGTTGATTTAGGCTCACGGCCTTGACCGTTTGAGGTAGGGTGCATGGATTTTAAGCAAGAATCAACAAAATATAAACTGCCGATTTTTGAAAATTATTTGGATAGTTTTCTGGAAACGGAATTTTGAAACCCTTATAGGCTGAATTTGAAAAAGGTTAAAACTGCAAAGTTGTAGAACACCGAAAATCCTAGGGGCTAGTATGGACAGTTTTTGAAAAAAGGGCTCCAATGGGCTCTTTTTTTTTTTTTATGAGTTTTCAAAACTGGCCGGTCCAGGTAGTGTACACGGCCAGAATTCTTCAATGAGAAAAACGAGCAAGTTAAAGATGGATTTAAGTTTCATACAAAAAACAAAGTTGTCGGTTCCCACGTGATCTACAATTTCCGTGAAGATAACTTTTCCAAATTCCAAACCGATTTAAAGATAAAACTGAATTTTCAAAACTAGGTATGGAAGTAGAAATTCCTGCACACATACAATTTAAAAGGCTGTTTTTATCTGGACAAATTAGTTTCCAAGGTTTTATAACTCTTTTTAAAGAAACAATGGTTTTATGAAGTTAAGTTTCAAAGAGGTTTAAATCCATTTGAAATTTCACAAATGACTTTTTTTAAGGATAATTTCAAATTTTGTATCAAGGAATACTTGATTTATAAAGCTAAGATATTTTCCAATTAAATGAGGTGTATTCTAAGAAAACAAGGTATTTTTGAGAAAAAGGAAATAATAAAAAAATAGGCCCAAGTTACTTAAGTATAAGTAACAATTCTATGACGGATGGTAGTCGGTTTGGAGACCGATTTATGGTTCAATGATATTATGGATTGTTGAGGGAGAATGGAATGATTCTATGACGGATGGTAGTATAAGTAACAATTTTATGACGGATGGTAGTCGGTTTGGAGACCGATTTATGGTTCAATGATATTATGGATTGTTGAGGGAGAATGGAATGATTCTTACGTGCTGTTTGAAAACATGAATATAATATAACCTGTTGTCGTACCTTGTTGGAACGATAGACCAAGAGCATAGGACAATTTGTAAGTACAACTCCGCCAACAACATGGCCAAAATGTTTTTACTACTTTACACATTTTCAAAAATCATGCATTGATTTACATGATGTACATATGTTTTTATGTTCTATTATTGTGGCATCATGAAAGCATGCTCACTATTAATAAATCACATGACAAGAATAAGATCAAGTTTTCAAGTAAGAAATAATAAAGATTTAAGTTTTCAAATATAATCAAATTAAGAACAAGTTTTCAAGAATGAAGGCAAGTAAGTTGCCTTGCGTCGTGCCGACCTGCCACAAGGACAGGTTTTGGTTTAATCATAATCCATGGCTGCACGCCACGGTACGTACACTCATGTTCATGTTATGAAAGGGGCCCAAAGCTAAGTTAAAACAAGAAAGTATAATTGATTCATGTTAAGTTAACATAAGAAAGCATAATTGGTTCATGTATTCTTTTACTAAAATGATTTTGTGGGAAAAAAGTTGTACTTGTTGGGCGAAAGCTCATAACTTATTCTTATGCTGTAGGTAAATGTTAAGATACCTGCAACTTAATTTGGTGGGCCATGGAGATGATACGGCAACTGATGGGCGGTGTGGGATACCACTATGCAGAATTTTCCGCAAACTCTTTTGTACTATAAACATATGCATATATGTTTAAATAATTTGTACCATGCATCGTGCTATACTTCAGATAAAAGTAAGGATTAGGTGAGACTTTATGATTTGTTAAACAAGTAATGTGTAAGCATGGTAAAGTTTACCCAAATGAATATGGATTAATTTATTTACGTTGTGTTTTTTTAAAAAAATTATTCTAAAATTTCAGTAAGTTTAAGTATTTCAAACGAAGATTTAATTTAAGTAAGTATGGTAACGGCCTACGTAGTCGGGTCGTTACACATTTTGTGTCTAATCATCATTTTTCATAATCAAATCAGTCATTTGTAAATCAATTATCTACTATAGGTATTTCTAACAGTGTGTAGGAAGCCTTAGCTGACCCAAGATGGAAAGCTGCTATGAATGAAGAGATCAAGTCCTTGCAAAAAATGAAATATGGGAACTCGTCGACTGTCCATCAGGAAAGAGGCCAGTAGGATGCTGATGGGTTTACACGATGAAGTACAAAGCTGATGGATCAATTGAACTCTTTAAAGCTAGACCGGTGGCAAAAGGATACACACAAACATATGGGATCAACTACATAGAAACATTTGCACCAGTAGCTAAAATCAACACAGTTCGAGTCTTGTTGTCTTTAGCTACAAACTAGGATTGGCCACTACAACAATTTGATGTGAAGAACGCCTTACTGCATGGGGAATTATTTGAAGAAGTCTACATGGATCTCACACCAGGATGCATGACACCTAAAAGATATAGTCGAAAGGTGTGCAAGTTGAAGAAATCACTGTATGGGTTGAAACAATCTCCGAGAGCATGGTTCAGAAGGTTCACAAAGTCTATGATAGCGTTTGGCTACCATCAGAGCCATTCAGATCACACATTATTTTTGAAGAAATAGCAGGGTAAGATCACTGCACTCATTGTATATGTGAATAACATGGTGGTTACAGAGAATGACCCTGAAGAAAGGAAGGCACTGTAGGATTACATGTCCAACGAATTTGAAATGAAAGATCTTGATCCCTTGAAATATTTTCTTGGGATTGAAGTTTCTCGATCGAGTGAAGGAATTTTTCTGCTTCCAAGGAAATATGCCTTAGACCTATTACATGAGATCGGTATGGCAGCATGTCAACCAGCTGATATACCAGAGGAAGAAGGGTTGAAGTTATGTGTTGAGACTGATCAGGTACCAGCTAATAAAGGAAGATATCAGAGACTTGTAGGGAGATTGATGCATTTAGCGCATACAAGACCGGATCTTGCCTACGCATTGAGCATTGTCAGTCAATTCATGCAAACCCTGGAGAGCAACATATAAATGCAGTTTCGCATATTTTGAGGTATCTGAAGTTTTCTCTTGGAAAGGGAATCTTGTTCACTAAAAATATAGATTATCAAAACATTGATGCATATACCGATGCTGATTGGGCTGGAGTTGTAGATAGGCGATCAACTTCCTGATATTTTTACGTTTGTGGGTGGCATTCTTGTTACATGGAGAAGCAAGAAACAAAATGTCGTTGCTCGCTCAAGTCCAGAAGCTGAATTCAAAGGTATGGCTCTTGGACTTTGTGAAGCATTGTGGCTAAGACTTCTCTTGCAAGATCTGGGTTAATCTAGCCAACCAATTCGATTGTATTGTGACAATAAAGCTACGTGTGATATTGCCCACAATCCAGTTTAACTTGATCGAAAAAATCATGTTGAGGTGGACGGATTTTTCATTAAGGAGAAATTAGATGGAAAAATATTGGTGTCGCCCAAGATTTGATCAGAAGATCAGTTGGCCGACATTCGCACCAAAGTTGTCTCAAATCAAGCGTTCTTAAATATTTTAGATAAGTACAGCATGCATGATATCTATGTATCAACTTATGGGGGAGTGTTGAAGATATACAAAATATTTGATTGATTGTATAGCTATGATAATTGGCTAGATTGATTTGTTTCCAAATTATATGATTTGTTTCCTAATTTATTTAGGCATGTGTGTCCTATAAATTGTACATTCTTGATTCATTCGAAATACAAGTTGAATTCCAATAATCTTCATATATATATATATATATATATATATATTTTAGTATTACAACTAGTGACTAAATAAAATATGAGCATGATTGCCACGTTGTTAGTTATCATATATGGTATTCTTTTGTATTAGTAGCACTAAATGAGCATTAATGTAAATATAAAGATACCTAGAAAATACTAGTGTATATATATTCAGAGTAGTCGATAGACAGGCAGTGGCAGAGCTAGGTGGGGGCGAGGGGGACTACCATCTCCACTGAAAATTTTTGTTCTTTTAAATTTATCTCAAAACTTTTGTAATTTTTAAAATTTGTCCCCATTAAAAATAAAAAAAATTTATATGGTCCCCACTTTGCCCTACTAAAACCAAATAATTTTCACATAATTCCCATTAAAATCAATTCTATGTTTATAGTTTTACTGCTTTGCTCCACTAAAATTAAAAATTATTATATAAACCCATTAAAATTAAAAATTATCACATAACCCCCACTAAAATTTATTTTATCCTAAAAAAAATTTTTAATATATGTCCTTACTGAAATATATTTCTGCCTCTGCTCCTGTCGACGGGTTTTGATTTAGAGAATAATCTTGTTGGGGCTAGGGCAGGGCCTCATGGAAAGGAATTTCGAGAATGCTTTTCAACACTTCAGTTCAATTATTGTAGTCAGATGGTAAAATGAGGATAATTTCATTTCAAAACAAAATTATTACCTAAATAGTAATTTTATGTTGGTAGTAAAAACAATAACCAACCGAACAAATTTTTTAGTATTTATAACTTAATGTTAATCCCCGTATATTTTGAATGAATTATAAAATAGGAATCAATAAGTGCATCTAGATATCCGGATTACGTTGGCACCCTATAAAGACACTCATTATTTGCACATTCAATTGACTCTATTAAAATAAAAGAAAATTACAATAGAGTCTAGGACATAATATAATTATAAGGGAAAATGAAAGACAACCCAGCAATCAATGCGGGCAAAGAAAACTGCCTAGGGAGAAAGCAAAGGAAATTACAATAACAGGAAGTTTATCTCAAAAAATTAAGTCATAACTTACACCTTAAAATTAGACTACAAATATACATCGTTAAAAACCCTCTAACCAAAACCTAGTGGAAAAAAGATTAGAGGGGAAAAAGTGTATATATTTACTTCTGACTAGTTACGGAGTCTATATGACATGGGAAACCTGTGATGTCTTTATCAACTGCAAAAGCTCCAAAATCTGATGCATTAAACCACCAAAATAAGAAATATAGAATTCTTTGAAATAAAATATATAAATAACTATATATATATATATAGAACTATCGTTAAATCAAAGCCACAATCACTAATGATTTATTTTGTTTTGGAAATTAATCACTAATGACCTCATATAAAAAGTTAACAAGATCAACTTGAAATCCTTTTATTTAATTCCATGTACCAATACCCAAACAAAACAAGTTGGCTAGTGATTGGAAAGTTGCGTCCGAAATAATAAAACATATCTTTCTTTTTCCTTAATCAAGCAAAGTTTTCTAGTGATCGTACCAGATTTGGACCATTACCTAAGTAGTACTTTTGAAAACCATACTTTAATCAAATGGGCTAATTGAAAACCCAACTTCACCTTAATTGTAATTAAATTAATTGAATTTCAGAGAAATGTGGGTATCCAGCAATGCAGATTTGTCCCTCTAACATCCCTTTTAACATGCGCTGGTTCAATATTAATACCAATGTTACTGATATCAAAGTGCAGGCCGTTTCAGCATCAATCTTTGAGGCTTCAATATAATATTATTTTAATTGTTATGGGCAAGTCAGTGTGTGTGCGTTTGACAATTTATTGACTTTAATTTATGAATCCTCTCACTATCATTCCAATATGAGTTTTATTATGTGCTCCACATGATCAATATAATGTTACGATATATCATTCCACATTGTCTGATACGATATATAATATTACATGTTGGGAAATGACATTGCATAACCTGATTTCATTTTCTATTGGGGGATTGCAATTGTTTATATCTTATCATTATCTTCTTATCTTATCCTCTCTTACTGTGATTGTAATCAAATATATTCTTTTTAATGTGACTGTAGTTATAGTCTAATAGTAATTTAATATCGAGAAAATTACCTAATTAATTATATTTTTAATCTATTAATCAACATAATACAAATCTTTCTTTTTTTCATCCATTAACCTATTACACAAATTTTTCCCTTTTTATCAACATAACACAAATTTTATTTTAATTTGTTTGTTTTGATTATTTTTAATTGTATGATATTTTAATTGTCTTTTTTACCCTCTTGTGTTGGGATTATCTTTTCATCATATTTTAAAATTTGTTTAATTGCGTTGAAAGGTGTAACTTAGTGGCATCCAGTTATTTGTCCACCTAGTTCCTTCTCCTGAAGGCCTTTTGTGGTTGAACTGCCAGTGAGTTTGTAATTATACATAACAAAAAAAAAATTTTAATTTGTTTCTCTCCTCATTTTTTTTTTCTTATTCTCTCTCTTCTATGATCTCTTGTTCTCTCAGATCTCTCCCTTCTAGATCTGGTCACAGATAAGGCGAATATTTGCCGAGATTTTGCCGGAGTTTGCACAGCGCTGGCAGAGTGAGTTCTTCGCTTTTATCGATGGATCTGGTCTCCTTTCCCTCTCGAAATTTCTTTTCCTTGCTCTTCTCATTCAGCTCTCTCTCTTGCTGCATCATCCCACCGACAAAGGTAGGCCTCTCTTGCCGGAGATTGGCTTGGAGTTTTCATCAAAGAGCACGCTGGAGTTTGCTCACCGGAGATATTACATGAAGCTTGTGCGCTGGAGATCATTGTCTTTATGGGCATCATTGGCGACAGAGGTGACAACGGCGGCAGTGATTTCGGCTTGTGATGAGTGGAGTATGGAAGAGGTGTTGGAAAATTCTGAAAATGGAGACTTGAAACACGTAATGAAAACTTTTTTCTTAACGCGTTATTTGCCCCCTCTCGAAAAGAGATTCGTTTGTGTTGAACAGAAAATCGCTTCCAACATATGACAAGCCTTTGAACGAATTTTAACACCAAGCAAAAGTAAAAATTCGAGTAGAAAAGAACACAATAGTTCTAAAAGAATATTTATAGGAGAGAGAAAGAGAATTCAAATTTTTTCAGTAAAAGAAATTTGATTTCTTTGCAACTTTTTATAGAAATCTGACTACTTTTTGTGACACCCTTTGGGAAACAACTATCATTAACGTATCTTTTCTGAAAACGTATTTTTTCTAAGAAAATGCAACTCTTCTAAAGATTACATCTGTTTAAAATTTAAATTTAAATTCAAAAAAAATATATAAACAAAATAATTTGTATTTATTTAGTAGCAGTTTAATCACAACATGCCACATGTTATGCACACACACTCAAGTGCCAAGTGCCAAGTGCCAAGTATGCCTAATAAGCGCCAAAAGTGCCTCTATAGCCTCACTGCCCACGCAGGCATCATATATGCACTCCCACATATCACAAAATAAACCTTTCAAGGTGGGAAAGACATATAAAGTATTCTACACTCTCATTCTTTTCCCATGTGGGACCTTTTACACTAGTTGTCAATACCCAACAATTATATCAAGTTTACATATGAACAAAACCTAACAAGAGGTTCGCCAATCTTCACTCTCAGCTCACCGACTTCACCAGATCTCTTGACTCTGCATTTCTCTCAACATGTTGGTCAGTACATCAAATTTCTTGGATCGGTTGATAGACCAGTGTGTTTGCCGTATTTGCTGCTTAGATCGGTTGGTAGACTAGCATGTGTGTGTGTGTGTTGTTTATTTTGTTGCTTTGGATTGGTTGGTAGATAGACTAGTGTGGTTGCTGCAGTATGCGTGTGTGTGTGTGTGTGTGTTTATACCATGTGTGTTTGCCACTTTGGATCGGTTGGTAGATAGACCAGTATGTTTGCTAGTGTGTGTGTGTATGTTTGTGTTATAGGACATGCTGAGCTTTATATACATCATCATACATGCATCACAGCTCTAAACTGTCCCAAACTTCTTTCTTCAAAAGATTTAGGAAACTGTTTGATTGAGGAGGTAAAGGAAGAAACAGAGAGAATTTTGAGGAAGGCAAGAAGGCGAAAGAGACAGTGCTATAATATTACAATTACAAATTGAAGGTACAGTTCATGGTTCCAACTCTGCAGACTGTTAGAAAAATATAGAGCATAAACAACGAATAAGAAGTTGAAATATAATATAAATAAAATTGACAAGAAGCTAAAGTATAATAAAATCGTCACACTCAAATTCAACCTTAACTCGAAGGAAACAACACACAAAGAAGATCGTCAAGACACGTGAGACACGCTTTCCTTAAAACAGATCCATCCCCTCCAGTAAGTGCACGAGACTTCAATGGACGTCTGTTTTCCAAGATACAACGACGAGCAACAGTAGTCTAGCATGATCAAAAACCACTTCTGGCGAACTTGAAACCAAAGCCTTCCCTCTATCACCAAATTACAAGAACAACTACAAGAAGAAAAACGCCAAGAACAAAAAAGAAAGAGCTTGTGTTGTGTATTCAAGTGTGTGTCCATCATGCTTGTGGAGGCCTCCTTTTATAGGCTCCAAGAGGAAGTGTTACAAAATCAAAATTCAATAGGTTTTAATCCGGATTAATGAGATATAATGTAATCCATTAATCTTTAGATTAATTTTGGATTACTCATGCACTAATGTTGCCCATTAAACTACATTCTTAACTCTTGGAATATGAACAAATGACTATTGATATTCTGGAAAAAAAAAATTCAGAATTTATGTTGGAAAATAAAAAAAATTTTGCAAAATAAAGCCCGAGAGAGGGCAAGCTCGACGAACCGACATTCGCATCGCTTACGTCGTACGGACGCACACATTGGGCCCCTAACCCACTGGGGCTGTGATTTGCACCCCCCCTCCCCCTGCGCGTGAGAGAGCCTCTTGGGTACACAATCTTACCCAAGTCCAAAAGTCCAAATTCTTATAAAGTCTATCAAGCTTTTATGCCAAAACAATTTAGGACTCCACATTTCTAAGCAATTTTCTAACAAAATTCTATTCCATTGGGCACACTTTGAGCATCAATTTCTCATTCTCCCGAATACCATATTGATCGTATGAATATATGATTTCGATCTCCTCACGAAGGAGAACGCAAATCCACCAAGACCTGTTATTTTTACTAAGTGGGTCCCACTCAAATTTGGACCTCAAAATGGCTCCTCAAAATGGTTTAAAACTATTTTTTCCAATAGTCCCCTACATGAATGAAATTGACCAACGATGAGGGAAAACAAGAAAAACACTACACGGTGATAGAGTTCTACGGTTAATATCTGTATAGGATAGGTAGGCGTTAACCCTAGAACCTTTCCTTGTGAAAATATACTTACTTTACTAGCTGATCAGTAGACGTGTTGTCCTTGACCTATTCTGCCGTTTGTGTAAACGATAGTATACCTCACACAGATATTTTCCTGACATAGTTTCAGTTCTCATGGTTATGTCCATTTTGGCCATGAACATTGTCATGGTTCTGCAAGAATTTTTTTAAGAATTGAGCCCTAGCAATTCTCCTTTAAAGCAGGCCCACTTCTCTCTCACATAGTTGATTTCTTAATCAAGAATATCCCGTATAACTCCACTCGGATTCCCGATGCTTAAGAATCATTAAAAGCATAGCTTAACCTATCTCGTACGGGTATCACTGTTTTCATCACAAGAATGGGATGGAGGGTAACCCCCACAGTGATTCTACTTGGTCTATACAGTTTAGTTATCCCATTGAACCTAGATCTTGGGATCTCTAGTCAACTAGGTTGGGTTTCCACTGTTTCGACCTATTGTATCATTGGCTTAAGTCTCATTCCCCTTGATGATTTCTCAACTAGATCTCTATTCAACCCTTAACGGTTCCGCAATATTTTCTTTTGACTTTACATAGTCAATTGTTATGATTCCAGTTGAGATTAATTGTCTAATGGTATTGTGTCGACGACGAATGTGTCTTGACTTACCGTTATTCATGACATTTGTGCCCTACCAATAGCAGATTGACTATCACTATGTATGCATATTGTAGGCACAGGTTTCGGCCATTCTGGAATATCTTCTAAGAACTGTTGAGCCATTCAGCCTCTTAGCTGCTTTTATCTAAAGCTACAAACTCAGATTCCATCATGGATCTGGTTATTACTGTCTGCTTAGAAGATTTTCATGATACTGTTGCACCTCCCAAAGTGAATACATATCCACTGGTGGCCTTAGAATCCTATATATCATATATCCAGCTTGCATCTGAATATCCTTCTAGAATAGCAGGAAATCTCGTATAATGCAGCCCATAGTCATGAGTATATCATAAGTACCTAAGTACTCTAACAATTGCTTTCTAGTGGTTATCCCCCAGATTACTTGTGAACCTGATCAAACAACTCACAGCGAAAGCAATGTCTGGTCTTGTACAACTCATAGACTCCCTATCACTCTAGCATACTCCACTTGAGATATACTTTATCCTCTATTCTTGGACAGATGTTGATTTAAATCAATTGGAGTTATGGCCAAACCAGAGCCATCTTTATTGAATTTATCAAGTATCTTGTCCACATAGTGTGACTGACTCAATATAAGACCATTAGGTGACCTTATAATTTTAATTCCCAATATTACATCAGCCAGTCTAGGGGTGGTAATATGGGTCACGGCACGATGACATGACTCGAAAACGACACGAATTTCACGGGTTTGGGTTGGGAAAAATAGTGGTCGGGTCAAATTCGAGTCACCTGAAATTGACATGGGAAAAAAACGGGTTGCGTTCGGGTTGGACCCGTAGAACCCGAACACGACCCGTTTTTTTGTGTCAATTTCGGGTCAAATGTTGTGGCAATTTCGTGTCAATTTCGGGTCATATTTCGTGTCAATTTCGGGTCAAATGTCGTGTCAATGTTGTGTCAAATTCGTGTCAATTTTGGGTCAATTTCGTGTCAAATTTGTTGGTGTTGTGTTGTTTGAATTTAGACTTTTTAATGTTTGTATTTGGATTTGTGGACTTTATTAAGATGTTTGTAATAGGACTTTGCCTAACTATGATTGTGAACTTTGCACTTGAGTTGGATGTTTAATTTTATGATTTTCTATTTGAAAACAATCCTTAAAACTTATTGTTTTGTCAATGGTATGTTTTTGTTGAAGGTAAATTATTATTCTTTTAGGTTTTTTTATGAATTTGGGATATAATTTGCTTGAATTGAATTGGATTTTGTGTCAAATTCAAATTAATTGCGGTTCAATTTGGGTCCAATTCGAGTTGCGGGTTCAATTCGGATCAAATTCGTGTCACATGTCAATTTCGTGTCTCGGGTCAATTTCATGTCGCAAGTTAATTTCGTGTCGCGGGTCAATTTCGTATCGCTAGTCAATTTCGTGTCGCGGGTCAAGTTCGGTTCGTATCGTGTCAACCCGTTACGGGTTCATGTCGTGTTCGTGTCGCGGCTTTGAGTCGTTTTCGTGTCACGGGTCGTGTTTGGGTTGGGGAAGAAAAAATTCGACACGGCTCTAACACGACACGAATCCGACACGTGACACGAATTGCCACCCCTAAGCCAGTCCCATGTGTTTCATGTCAAATCCTGAATTCAATATATCATTGGTAGATTTGATCATCCGATCATTTCTACATGTGATTAGCATGTCATCTACATAGAGACAAAGTATGACATATCCATCTTCTGTATTCTTGACATAAACACACTTGTCACACTCATTGATTTTAAACCCATTTGTCATCATGACACTATCAAATTTCTCGTGCCATTGTTTTGGGGCTTGCTTAAGTCCGTACTAGGACTTCACTAGTTTACATACTTTCTTTTCTTGTCCTAGAGCTATAAAACCCTCGGGTTGTTCCACATAAATTTCTTCTTCAAGATCTCCATTAAGAAAGGCTGTCTTTAAGTCCATCTGATGGACTTCAAGATTCCACAGTGCGGCAATCGCCAAAATCATTCTTATAGGGGTTATTTTCATCACGGGAGAATATGTGTCAAATTAATCAATGCCTTCTCGTTGTCTATATCCTTTTATTACAAGTCTGGCCTTATACTTATCAATTGTTCCATCTACCTTCATTTTCCATTTGAAAATCGACTTAGAACCTAGTGGTTTACTTCCTGGAGGAAGATCCACTAACTCCCAAGTATGATTTTGCATGATAGAATCAATTTCACTCTTTATGGCTTCTTTCCATAAAGGACCCTCAGCGGAGCTTACAGCTTCTTTATAAGTTTGAGGTTCAGCCTCTAGCATATATGTCAGAAAATCTGGTCCAAACGATTTTTTTGTCCTTGCCCTTTTGCTTCGTCTAAGCTCTTCTTCCTCTTTTTCAGTTTCATAATTTTGCTCTTGGTCCTGATTATTCTCTTCAATAGTCTCATAGGTTCATTTAGACAAACTTGGACCATCTTCCTTGGAATTACAAGGAAATACATGTTCGAAGAACGATGCGTTCCTAGATTCCATTATCGTGTTCTTGTGTATGTCAGGGTTTTTAGATTCATGCACAAAGAACCAATCTGCACTACTGTTGTGGGCATAGCCAATGAAGATGCAATCAACTGTTTTAGGACCTATTATCATCTTATTTGGCCCAAGTACCAACACTTTAGCAAGACATCCCCATACTCTCAAGTATTTGTAGGAAGGCTTCCTTCCTTCCCATAATTTGTATGGGGTTTTATCCTCTTTCTTCCTGTAAACCTTATTTAAAAGATAGTTAGCCAACACAATGGCTTCCCCCCACATGTTCTGTGGCAAACTAGAACTTAACAACATTGCATTCATCATATCTTTTAAGGTACGATTCTTGCATTCAGCCACACCATTTAATTGAGGAGAATAAGGTGGCATGACCTCATGAATAAAACCATGTTGCCTTGATCTCAGAAGTTGCAGACTCGCCCATAAACAGCTTCTCCCCAGTTTCCAAAGGAATTGGGTCAATAAATGCAGATCTATCTACAGATATGACGGGTGGCACCAGTATCTAGCCACCACTCCTTTAGGTTGGAGTCCATCATGTTGACTTCAGAAACCATAACTGAAAGACTGATGTCAGACACCTCTTGGATGATGGCATCCACCACATTGGCCTCTTTCTTCTTGTTTCTTTTTGACAGTCTACAATCTACCGACTTGTGACCCACTTTGTCACAATTGAAACACTTTCCTTGAAATTTCTGTTTCTTAGAAACTCCACCTTTAGGTCCAAGTTTGGACCCCGTCTTGTTGAACTTCTTGTTCTTCGAGCTTTGACCATGCTCCACCATATTAGCCTTACCGGAATTGGCAACAACATTGTTGGAGAGCTTCTTCTCCGAGCCCCTATTATCCTCTTCAATGCGAAGCCTCACAATGAGGTCTTCCACGTTTATTTCCTTTCTCTTGTGCTTCAATTAGTTTTTGAAGTCTTTCCACGCAGGAGGTAACTTCTCTATAATTTCCGCTACCTGAAAAGACTCACTAATAACCATTCCTTCAGCATGAATTCCGTGAATGATTAATTGAAGCTCTTGAACTTGATTAATGACAGTCTTGGAATCCACCATCTTAAAGTTCATGAACTGTCCCACCAAGAACTTTTTAGCACCAGCATCTTCAGACTTGTACTTATGATCCAAGGACTCCCATAGTTCCTTGGCCGATTCCTTCATGCTATACACACTATAGAGTGAATCAGACAAGCCATTCAGAACATAATTCCGACAAAGGAAATTAGAATGCTTCCAAGCATCAAAAGCATGCAATACTTGAGCATCTGTCTCATCCTCTCTAACAGTAGGAGGATCCTCTTTTAGGAATCTCGCAAGATTCAGAGTGGTCAGATAAAACAACATCTTTTGTTGCCACGTCTTAAAGTTCAATCTGGTGAATTTCTCTGGTTTTTCATTGTGATTAACAGGAACCGAGACCGCCAAAGGCTGCATTGAAGACGAGCCTACCCGAGGTGATGGCTCCGGTCTCACGGATGGATTCTCAGTTGGTACAATGTTCATGTTTCTAGCCATTTCTTAAAACAAGCCAATTATTAGTATCAAACTAATTACCAATATAACAAATAAATACTATAACACCAAGGCCAATTAAAACGTTAATATAAATAGAAAAATATAGAGCATAAACAACGAACAAGAAGTTGAAGTACAATATAAATAAAATTGACAAGAAGTTGAAGTATAATAAAATTATTACACTGAAATTCAATCTTAACTTGAAGGAAACAATACATAAAGAAGATTGTTGAGGCACGTGAGACATGCTTTCCTTAAAACAGATTCGTCCCCTCTGGTAAGTGCACGAGGCTTCAATGGACATCTGTTTCCCAAGATACAACGACGAGCAATAGTAGTCTAGCACAATCGAAAACTGTTTCCGGCGAACTTGAAACCAAAGCCTTCCCTCTATCACCAAAATTACAAGAACAACTACAAGAAGAAAAACGCCAAGAACAGAAAAGAAAGAGCTTGTGTTGTGTGTTCAAGTGTGTGTCCATCATGCTTGTGGAGGCCTCCTTAATTTTATAGGCTCTAAGAAATGGTGTTACAAATCAAAATTCAATAGGTTTTAATCCGAATTAATGAGATATAATGCAATCCATTAATCTTTAGATTAATTTTGGACAAATCATGCACTAATGCTGCCTATTAAACTACATTTTTAACCCTTGGAATATGAACAGATGACTGTTGATATTCTGGAAAAAAAAATTCAAACTTTATGTTGGAAAAGACAAAAAATTTTGCAAAACAAAGCCCGCGCGAGGGACCGACATTCGTGTCGCCTACGTCGTGCGGGCGCACACATTGGACACCTAACCCACCGGGGCAGGGTTGTGATTTGCACCCCTCCCCCTGCGCGTGAGAGAGTCTTTTGGGTATACAATCTTACTCAAGTACAAAAGTGCAAATTCTTATAAAGTCCATCAAGCTTTATGGCTAAGCAATGTGGGACTCCACATTTATTAGTAATTTTCCAACAAAATTCTATTCCATTGAGCACATTTTGAGCATCAATTTCTCATTCACCCGAATACCATTTTGAGCATATGAATATATTATTTCGATCTCCTCGCGACGGAGAACGCAAATCCACCAAGACCCGTTATTTTTACTAAGTGGGTCCGACTCAAATTTGGATCTCAAAAAGGTTTAAATCCATTTTTTCCAACACAGACTGCTACGTAGCTCTAAGTTTTTGTGATACTGGGAAGAAATGATACTTTTTAGAGTATTTATGGGTAATTAGTAAAATAGAGTATTAACAAGTGCCTCAAAATGCATCTAAAATTAATGGAATTCATTCATATGCTATTTGGAGAAAATTCCCTACCTTATTCTGCATCGCAAAAATAAACTCACATTTTTTGAGTAGAAATATCTTTGGGTAATGGTTCACTTTAGTAGAGAAAATCTCCGAGTTGTCGAAGAACATTTCTTTTCTTTTCTTTTTCAAAACAAAAAAATAAATAAATATTTTAGCAGAATACACAAAATATTTTACTAGAATATTCTGGTGGCTGACGTTGGAGACGTCCAACTATCCATGTTGAAAATTAAAAAAAAAAGTATTATATTAGAATATCAAAAATATTCTAGTAGACTATGCGGTTTACTCTACTAGAGTGTACTGGCGACCGGAGTCAGAGGCATCCGATCATTCATGTTGAAAATTAAAATATTCTACTAGAGTATGCGGTATACTCTACTAGAGTATTCTAGTGACCATTGCCGGCCGCCGAAGCCAAAGACTTCAAACCATCCATGTTAAAAATTGAAAATATTCTAGTAAAGTATACACTACACTCTACTAGAATATGGATTATACTCTACTAGAGTATGCCGATGACCGATACTGGCGGCCAGAGCCGGAGACATCCGGTCATCCATGTTGAAAACTGAAAATATTCTAGAAAAGTATGCACTATACTCTATTAAAGCATGAACTATACTCTATTAGAGTATGCTGATGACCGGCACAGGAAGCCGGAGATATATGGCAAACCATGTTAAAAACTTAAAATATTCTATTGGTACTAGAATATGGACTATACTCTACTAGAATATTCCGGTGACTAGAGATGGAAATATCTGGCTATCCAAATTGAAAACTTAAAATACTCTAGTAGATTATGCACTATACTCTACTAAAGTTTGGATTATACTGAAGACGAAGACATCCGGTCATCTATGTCGAAAACCTAAAATATTCTAATAGAATATCCAAAATATTTTAATATAATATGCATTATACTCTATTAGAGTATGTCGGAAACCGGCATCGGCAGCTGGAGCCGAAGACATCCGGTCATCTATATTAAAAACTTAAAATATTCTAATAAAATATCCAAAATGTTTTAGTAGAGTATGCATTATACTCTACTAGAGTATGCCGGTGACCGGCACGGGCAACCGGAGCCTGAGACATACCATCAATGTTGAAAACTGAAAATATTCAAGTAGAATATTCAAAATATTTTTGTAGAGTATGCATTATACTCTACTAGAGTATATCGACGACTGACACCGGCGGTCAGAGCTGGAAACATCGGACTATCCATGTTAAAAACTGAAAATATTCTAATAAAATATCAAAAATAATAACATATATGTTATTAAAGTAGATTTTTTAAGTAATAGGGGGCGATTTACGTAAAACATCTTAGGTTGACATTTGACTTTATAGGTTGACGTTTGACTATAATTATTTTGTGTCATATTACTAAAGCATCAAAATTTTGTGTTATATTGATAAAGTAATCTTCAAATTTGTGTTATTTTGATACTTTCCCCCTTTAATATCTAACTTCACCTTGAGATGTTAAGTTAAAATCCTCCCATAAAAAAAATAAAAAAAAAAAACAAAGAGCAAGATATCCTTTTTAATTTTCAAAAATATTTAATAATATTTTTTGAAACAGTTTAAAAAAAAAAAAAAGAAAAAGAAAACGAAAAAGAGAGAAGGGATCCATCAACTGGAAATTACAAATAAACCTTTACATATTATACGATTAGTTGTTAGCCACGTGCTTGGGGAGTAATTGTGTATACTCAATCAGTATTTTAAAATTTTGATTATCGTGCTATTATTTTTTTTACTTATTTATTAATTTTAGAGATCTTATGTTGGAAAAATCGGATCCAATATCAGAGTTACAGCGCAGCGGAAGTTTTAAATTTTTTATGCCGATTCGGAAAAGAAGCTCATGATGCATATAACAATAAATTAAATTCATGATCAAGCATACCTTATTTCTTGGATTCCGGAATTGCTAGAGCGTTTGACCAACGTGTCTTCTCTACTATTCTTGAGTTCCACGTCTCAGAGTGTGTGTGTTCTATGAATCCAAGCGACCGGTAATGCTTTCCGAAGTCTAGATCCTTCCTTCTCAATTCCGATGTTCCTCATTGAAAATATGATCCAGCTTCTTTCTTCAAAACTACAATATCAGAGTTACAGCGCAGCGGAAGTTTTAAATTTTTTATGCCGATTCGGAAAAGAAGCTCATGATGCATATAACAATAAATTAAATTCATGATCAAGCATACCTTATTTCTTGGATTCCGGAATTGCTAGAGCGTTTGACCAACGTGTCTTCTCTACTATTCTTGAGTTCCACGTCTCAGAGTGTGTGTGTTCTATGAATCCAAGCGACCGGTAATGCTTTCCGAAGTCTAGATCCTTCCTTCTCAATTCCGATGTTCCTCATTGAAAATATGATCCAGCTTCTTTCTTCAAAACTGCAAAACAGGAACCGGTTAACCTCCTATGAAAATTATCACTCGATTTAACCTTCCTCACAGTTTTGATTCAATGGAATTTTTCTCTTTTTCTCTCTCACAAGATAGCCGAATTTTATAATGTAGAAAAAACTAATTGGTTTTTCTCTCTACTCTAAAAAACGTTTTTCCTCTTATGAATAACCAAAAAATTGGTTTTTCAAGAATTCCTAACCTTTATATAGAAGTCCAATCCTTTTCAAAATTTATCTCCTTCTTGAAAAATAATTAATAATTATTTTTCCGGATAAATTTTGAACCAAAAGATCATACAACTTTAGGGTCTAGATTCATTGAACCTAAAAATATTTTTCCAAGGGGAGATATATCCCTTAAAAAATTCGGCCACTATGAGAAATAAAGATTGATTAGTGGTTCAAATTTTAAATTAAGAATCTAGACTAGTCAAAAGATCCTAGTCCTATCTAGATTTAAATTTCTTTTAAACCTTTTCGAATTTAAATAAGATTCACTTATTTGAATAAATATTTTCCACAAACATTACCCATATTAATTAATTTAAATCAATGGAATATTTCAAAATTTCTTTACTCATAAAAACCATGCACCTCTTTTAACTAGATGAGAAAAATTCATGAAATAATCTTCGTTATTTAAATCAATTAATAATTTAATGTTAGGAATATATTTGAATAATTTTGAAACAAAATTTTCTTCTCTCCACTGAAATAAAAACCGTGCACCTCTTTTAATTAGGAGAGAAAAATTTTGTTTTCCAAAATTAAATAATTCAAACACAATCTTATTTCCAAAATTCAAATTAACCAATCACGTGTTGACAAATCATTTGTCTACAAATTTCACATGTCCAATCCTTTCTGGATTGCATGTTAGAGAGTACTATGTCTTAATAGACATTACTAAATTCCATTTAAATTTACCGATCTCATTAGGAACAAATCCCAAGATGCTATATGGAACTATATGAGCTAATAGAGGTACCCGATGGAAATATGTAAAGAGGCTCCTATAATTGTGAAAAATTAATCCCAGATTAATTATTCACCAATTATCAACTTCAAAACTATTACACTAAAAGGTTGAAGCTGAACTCATGTTTACATACCGTATTACGAAAGCTCTCTCACGTAGTGCTTCTTCCATGATTTATTCATCGATTGCGGAATCCCCATATTTTATCCATGATTGAATTAAGGACTTTTACCTTTTCAATCATTTTAACTTAAAGTTCCATTATTCTCCATTGAAAGAACCACCAATTGTAAAACCATACAATTGGTAAACCATCAGAGAACACAAAGTAAACTGATGGCCAAGATCTTGTTATAATATCTTTCAATCCCCGAATAATGCCTTTAAGTAGATAACATGTACTATCTTTAAAATAGCTATGGATTCCATATCTATGAATCTTGATTTCTCCATCCATAAGTCATGCACCCAAAACACAAGTATATTGACCATGAATTAACAGTGTCTCACCTGTAGTGCATTAAAGTACAGAAGTTATGGATACGAACTCAAGTAATCATTTCAGGATTAAGATTAATACCGGATGATAATCAAAGCGTCATTGATTCTTATAAACGGAATTATTAAACCGAATCAATTAACACTTTAGGTCCAGTCCAATGTCATACCTCAATACTGGTATACATTAAAGTTTCTACTCGGAACCTATCCGATGGTTAAGACAAACCATCCCTCCAAGGAAGTAGACAACCTTTTCAATCTTATCATGAATAAGATCCCCAAATCTTATTCCATCGATTGCGGACTATTTATTTAGACTATTATCAAATTACCACGTCTTCTATGTATACCCCGTACATATGGTAATCCGATATATTACCAACAGCCAAGGAGTATTTTATGTTTGCTCAAAATAACCATACAATTAACAAATGAAAGTAAATTGAACACAACTTATTAAACATGAATAACCTCCTCTAATTAATATCAAAATGTCATATTTATAGAAAATCCCTAATATTGATTTTCTATCCTTAGGGCACATTTAGATCTCAACATCTTGATCAGTTGTTAACAAACTATTAGGATATGTTAACGCTCAAAGTTCAAAAAGAAGAATAGTAACATTCAAGCACTGTTCAAACATGTTTACCTATATCTTATCTTATTAGCTCAATATTAGCGTCCACAATAATAGTTCAAAAGACTCCAAATGAGTAAACTCATTAAAAATTAAAAACAAATGTATCAAATTTAAATTAGAACATGTGCACATAATATTACAATAGAAAAATTTTAGATGGGCGAAAGGAAGAAACAATGAAGGAAATTTAAAGAGAAAATGTCAGTTTATATGAGAAAATTATTTTTAAAAAGAATGCAAGTAAAAGATATTAAGAAAAGAATATTTTAATAATATGAATAAAAAAAATATATGTGTTTTAATGAATAATTAAACATATAAATGTTGAAGAATTTTTTTGATGGACTTTTTTTCTTTATAAAACAAAAACGACATATGAGCATAAAAAGAGAGAGATAATAAAGAGAGCTGCAAAAAAAATTAAAAAATAAAAATAAAAATAAAAAAAAGACATCTAGGTAAAATAGTCTTTATAAGGGTAACATTGGAAGACATAATATTTTAGTGGATTGTAAAAAAAAACAAAAACAAAAACAAAACAAAAACAAAACAAAAACAAACAAAAAACAAAACAAAACAAAAATTAACAAAAGGTGCATTTGAGAAAAGTTATTTTAATATCAGAAAAAACATGACTTTAGTGCAACCCATTTAAAAATGTAATATTTTAAACAAAAGCATGTGTATAAAAAAGCACTTTAAATCAAGATATGTGAACGCATAACTACATAGAGCATAGTTAAGAAATGAAAATTTATTCCAACAAATAAATATAAAACTAATTAAGGGATACTTATACATAACATCCATTAGAATTAATCGTGATTAATTATGATAAACTAAATTAATTAGTGTGTTAAAATGTGTTTTAAAATAATTAAACTGCATTTAAAATTTTGATTTAAAGGTTTTAAACGTGTTTTTGAAAAATTACATTTTTTCGCTTGAACTTTTCTAAAATTACCAAAATGTCCCTAATCGGTCAACCGGACGTCACCACCAGTCGATCGGACGTACTAGATTTCAGACCACCAAAGTCTATAGCAGCCTTTCCTCGAAGAGCTAAATCACACCTCTCCATGTCCGGCGCCGAAAACCCTCAACTGAGGGAAAGCTTCTCTATAAAAACCCCTTAACCCCTTCTCCCTCACATTTTTCCATTTCCTGTCTCCCCATCTTGCTTACACTCTCTCTCCCCCTCTGCTTCTCTCTATTGAGCACTCTCCCCCTCTTCCACTCTAAAATTTCTTTAGAAAAATACCAACCACAACCCCGGAATCCTATTGTCGAAGGTCAGTCACCTCCCCTTAACCGATTTGGTTTTGATTCTAAACATTTGAATTGGAGTTTTACGACTTATATTTTTGGTTTTAGTCAGTTTTTGGAATTTTGATTTCAAAAATGGATTTTGATGAATCTTTGAGATTTTTTAGTTGAATCTAGTTATTTTGGCTCTGGGAACTGTTTATTTACTGTCTGGAATATCTGGAAATTGTTTGGAATTGGATTTGAAATTAATTGAAGGTCAGGCTCGAGGTGGGATTCCTATGTGCCGTGACGATACGGTCAACCGGACAACCCAGGAACAGGATAGGACACTCTGTCCTTTTTCGATCGACCGGACTTATAGGACTGGTCAACCGGACAGAGGCAGAGAGCCTGCAGGGTCTATTTTTAAGTCCAATCAGCCCTGTTTTGGTATTTTAAACTCAAATAATGATGTTTTAAACCCTAATATGTGTTTTCAAAATTTACACGTAAATCGAGAAATATTAATATTTTAATACATTATTATTTTAAGCACACCAATTAAGGCCTATGTTTAGTATAATTAAGGTTTGAGTTATGACGGATACTTAGGTTATCTGTGTGATTTGATTTAAGGTTTTGGTGACGAAGCGAGGTGCTTCAGTATACGTGAAGTTATCAGTAGATTTATTTTGCCAAAGAGGTAGGATACCCAAACCTGTTTTTATGAATGTTGCTTTATAAATTACTCGTTTTAAAATCATTTTAAAAAAATGATTTATAAAATGTTTTTACATGAAGAGTATCTATATGTATCAAAATGTTTTTGGTCAAAAGTTTTTTTTTTTTTTTTTTTTTTTGAGAGACTCAAGTGAGATGCTTTGAGACTTGGCTTGTCCTATCCAAGTGCGTTAAATGAAATTTCAAACACTGTCCGATTAGATATAGGCGGTTGATAGATTTGCTTGTAAAGCCTTGTTCAGATACTGAGATAGTGTCTTGTTACCGATCGGTTGTTGTCAGGCTAACACAAGTAAGTCTATTTATGTTCAGTGAATTACATTATTGTATTTATTTAGTTATGCATTTTAAATGTAAGCCTTGTTCATTTTTGTTATATCCCAGCCTAACCATTTTCAAACCAGTTATGTTAAATGAGTCGACTATATCCTACTGAGCCAGTAGCTCACGTTTTATTGTTTTTTAACTCCCAACCCCCCCCCCCCCCCAACACCCCAAGAAGGTGCTAGGAGTAGCGTCGAGTAGTCAGTGTGACATCAAGGCCACTGCTGTTTAGTGGTGATTTATCTATACTTTTATTTTTAGTCATTTAATTTTCCAAGACATGTAAACTTAATTCTCTTTCTGGACTGGATTTTGGATGTATGTACTTTTATTTCCTGTTTTTATTGTTTGTGTGATGATACCGAAAGTTGAATTTTCAAAACCTGTTTCCATGTAAAAAGCTTAGTATTTTGGGACACCCACTGTTTTAATTTAAAAAAGCTACTTGACAATTTTCTTTTAAAATAAAATTGGTAGACATTAGGACAAAATATTATCTGGCCCAATACTCTGATACGTTTTCTAAGAATGACTAAAATGGGAATTTTATTTAAAGTGTGGATGAATTTTGAAATATTATGTATTTTATTTATTGATGATTTTAATTATGAAATTATCTTTCATTAAACCCCTTCACATCACCATACCCGGTTTTCGGGTCGTGAAGTTATAAGAAAGAAAAAGATTATGTAAAAAAATAATAAAAGATGCTTAAGTAAGGACATACAAAAAAATATATAAGAAAGAGTAAAAATAAAAACTAAATATAGTATACTTAAGAAAAAAATTGATGAATGTTGATGCCTGAAATTTGACAAGGTTCAAGCCTAATCCATACCTTAGAATGTGGGTCAAAAAGTGATAGGTGGACCCAAGCCACGCTTCGGTGATCTTTGAGTGGGCTGTGGTTTGGAAGGCCAAGGAATAAAAATGGGCCCATTTATGCAGTCCAATTAGACTTTTTGCCGACTTGGGAGGAATTAAGTCTATGAGGAATTTGTTGAAAAAACGGATCCGATATCAGAGTTACGGCGCAGCGGAAGTTTTAAAAATTTTATGCCGATTTAGAAATGAAGCTCATGATGTATATAACAATAAATTAAATACATGATCAAACGTACCTTGTTTCTCAGATTTTGAAATTGCTAGAGCGTCAACCAACGTGTCTTCTCTACTATTCTCGAGTCCCCACGTCTCAGAGTGTGTGTGGGCACACGTGCTATGAATCCAAGCAACCGGTAATTCTTCCGAAGTCTAGATCCCACTTTCTCAATCCCGATGCACCTCGTTGAGAATTCGATCCCGGTTCATTCTTCAAAACTACAAACAGGAACTGTTTAACCTTCTATGAAAAATATCACTCGGCTTAACCTTCCTCACAGTTTTGATTCAATGAAAATTTCTCTCTTTTTCTCACACCCAAGAAGGACGAATTTTCTCAAGCACAAAAAACAAGTTTTTGGTGTTTTTTCTCTCCCAAAAACCGTCCACCTATTTGAGTGTATGATGATAGTTCGCTTTTTTCAAGAACCCCTAGCCTTATATAATACTCCAATCCTTTTTCAAAAATATCTCCTACTTGAAAAATAATTAATAATTATTTTTCTGGATAATCTTGTGAACCAAAGGATCATTCAAATTTCGGTCTAAGTTCTTTAAACCTTATAGACAGTTTTTTGCTAGGAAAAGGCTCAAAATATTCGTGCTCCACCTAATGTGGAGATTGATTGGTGGTTCAAATTTAAATCAAGAATTTAGACTAGTCAAAAAATCCTAATCCTATCTAGATTCAAACTCCTTTTAAACCATTTGAATTTAAATAAGATTTTCTTATTTGAATTTAAATAAATATTTTCCACAAACATTATCCATATTTAATTAATTTAAATAAATGTAATATTTTAGATTTCTTTTCCACCAAAAAAAAACGTGCACCATTTTTTAAGAAAAGAAAATCTATCAAATAAGCTCCATAGTTTAAATCAATTAATAATTTAATGTTTGTAATATATTTAAACAATTTTGAAATAAAATCTTCTTCCCTCCATCTATTAAAAAACCGTGCACTATTAATTAGGAGAGAAAAATTTTATTTTCAAAAATTAAATAATTCAAAAACAATCTTATTTCCAAAATTCAATTAACCAAAATAATTAACAAATAATTATTTTATTTACAACCAATCATATGTTGACAAATCACATTATTTGTCTACATTAATTTCATATGTTCAATCCTTTTTTGGGACTGCATGTAAGAGAGTACCATGTCTCAATAGACAATTTTAAATTCCCATTTTATTTACCAATCTCATTAGGAACAAATCCCAAGACATTTCATGGAACTATATGAGCTAGTAGAGGAACCCGATGAAAATATGTAAAGAGGCTCCTATAATTGTGAAAAATTAATCCCGGATTAATTATTCATCAATTATCAACTTCAGGACTACTCCACTAAAAGTCTGAAGCTGAACTCCCGTTTACATACCGTATTATGAAAGCTCTCTAATGTAGTGCTTCTTCCATGATTTATTTATCGCTTGCTTAATCCCCATATATTATCCATGATTAAAATAAGGACTTTTTTCCGTTTTACCTTTTCAATCATTTTAACTTAAAGTTCAATTATTCTCCATTGAAAGAACCACCAATTGTAAAGCCATACAATCAGTAAACCATCAGAGAACACAATGTAAACTGATGGCCAAGATCTTGTTATATTATCTTTCAATTCTCGAATAATGCCTTTAAATAGATAGCATGTACTATCGTTAAGATAGCTATGGATTCCGTATCTATGAATCTCGATTTCTCCATCCATAAGTCATACACCCAAAACACAAGTATATTGACCATCAATTATTAGTGTCTCACCTATGGTGGATCAAAGTGCATAAGTCATGGATGCGAACTCAAATATTCATTTCAGGATTAAGATTAATACAGGATGATAATCAAAGCGTCATTGATTCTTATAAACGGAATTATTAAACCGAATCAATTAACAACTTAGGTCCAGTCCAATGTCATACCTCAATACCGGTATACATTAAAGTTTCTACTCAGAACCTATCCAATGGTCAAGACAAACCATCCCACCAAGGAAGTAGACAACCTTTACAATCTTATTATGAATAAGATCCCCTAATCTTATTCCATCGATTGCGGACCATTTATTTAGACTGTTATCAAATTACCACGTCTTCTATGTATACCCCGTATACATATGGTATTCTGACATATTACCAACTACCTAGGAGTATTTATGTTTGCTTAAAATAATCATACAATCAACAAATGAAAGTAAATAGGACACAACTTATTAAACATGAATAACCTCTTTTTATTAATATCAAAATGTCATATTTACAGAAAATCTCTAGAATTGATTTTCTATCCTTATGGCACATATAGATCCCAGCAGAATTAGAATAATATGGGTTGTGGAGAACCTTAAAAATACCCCAAAATACTTAACTTAATTCCATTAGTCCAAATAAAGCTTAAATAAGCCCATTAAACTCCATAGAAGCCTAAGGAATATTCCTATAATATTCTCCCCTTTTCTCTCTAAAGAGGAGTTTAATAATATGTTGCTTAGATATTAGATGTTCACTATTTAGGAAAGTCTTCCCCTGTTGTAAACATTCTTCACCTTCAAAACACCAAAACACGTCCACCCAATGTAGCAAAACAGCCACCTAGCTACCTTCTTAGGTGTCTCTTACTAAGACAATCTACTTTGACCATGTTCAAATGATCTGTGGAAAAGTTCTTTTGCTTCTGGAGCTTCCTATATCTGGAAAACTAAGCAACTATGGCAAAATGGCTCCCTAACTATGAGCTTCAAAGGGAAACTCTTTCAACCCAAACTAGAAGCTCTTAGTTGTCATCAAACTCATCTCTAGCCTATAAATACTCCACTATTTGCACCACAAAACACATCATCGAATCATCAAAAGGCTATCAGACACTTTCAACTCCCCTCAACACTTCTAACAGCCATCTCATTTCACCATTCATTCACCATTAATGGCCAAGAGAGGAGACCCTCTCTATCTCAAGTGACTCCATCGACAAAGGAGCACACGAAGCAAAAAACCATCATAGCCACCACCACCTAGGATCGTCATTTCCCTCACTATTCATCACTCAAGGCAAATGTCAAGAGAAGAGACCCTCTCCAAAATAATATAACTTCTAGTAACAACTCGACGACAGAGAAATTTCGGAATAGACATTCCAAAGTATGCAATCACTTCAATACTATTCATTCCTACTCTAGAATATACCACCTTCAGCATCTTAAAAACTATTAGAAACCATATGCCTCACATTTCATTTATCATTCACGGTCAAAAGGGAAGACCCTCTCTAACTAGATCATTCCGGTGACAAAGGAACACCTAAAGTACAGAATCACCTTTAGGCACTATACTATTCAGATCTCACTCGCTACTTATAACAAGACCACATATCCAAACCCTCATACTAAGCATCAAACAAGCCTTCCATTCACCAAAAACATCTCTCCATAAACTATTCACGTTTTTCTCCCACACCATATGTTCAGATCAGGATCTCCTTCATTGAGAAGTTTTCATCCATACGGGCCCAGAATCGCAACGGATGTCGCCCTCGGAACCATCTTCCTTGGGGTCATCCGGATTTAGCTTGTCACACCTACTGATTGTTCGGGTGTTAGACCTCCTGATGTAGTTCACTAGACACCAGTTGGACCAACCGAAGGAGGCCACGAACATCCACCTTCCATGTCAGCATCACCACCATAAAAAAGCCCCATCAATGAACTACGTCAAATGAAATAAAAACCAAATACGTGTACAATTGATAAAGAAGTTTGTTGATACATTTTTTTATACAAGGCCCTCTCCTAAGGCCCAAGCCCAATACTCGTATCCCATGATATGAATGGGCTCGTTTTGTGGACCCAAGCCACGCTCAGAGAAGTCACGTGGTTCATGGTTTGGTGGGCCATGAGTAATCAAATAGGCCCATTCATCCTTGTCAAAGTTGGTTTTTGATCCCACTTGGAGAGTTTCAAATTAGCTTGTCAAGATAAATGGGTGATGGAGAAATAATCAAGAAAACCCATTCTCTTACCTTAGGTAGACCAAAGTATTTATATCCACCATAAGTGATAGCCCAAAAAGCCCATCTTTTCTCTTTTGTGATCCAAAAGGTTGGTTCTAGAACTTCCTACAACTAAATCAGCCACTCCAAAGACCAAGACATTCTTTTGACCAGTCTCTGGAGCAGTCCCAAATCTAACTTTGAAGATCATATGTTTCTCCATATTTGCTCAGGCTGCTTGCTTTGGACCAATCCTTGGTAAGCCACCCACTCTAGAGACGGAAAAGCTGCCTGTAAAAGCTTTCAGGCTTCTGAAAAGCACTGTAACTTTGACCACCTAGTTATCATCACTTCCTATTTTTAGTGTTCCTTGAAGCCAAATGATTAGTCTATAAAATAGAGTTATTTTACCCCCTTTACACATCAAATTTGACTATGTTATTGAGCATTTTACTTTATTTAATGTTAATTTAATTTAATTTAGCTTAATTTTAATTTTAGATTAGTTTATTTTGATTTGTGTAATTTGTTTTAATTTCATCTAATTAGTCTGATATTACTTTTAATATGTTGTTACAAATTTACCCCTCTAAATAATTGATTTTATCATTTGTGTAATTTAATTAGGTGAAATTGGGGCAAAATTTCTATTGAAAAGCTAAAAAGTGGATTATAATTTCAAATTAATCCGGAACCAGGTGAAACCATTCGCCTCCAGCGTCGTCGGATCCCGCCCAAGATCTCCCCAGCGCCCACGTTAGCTTCACGCATGACATGGGCGCATCTCCGTCAGATCAGCGCAGGCCCACCTCCTCAGCCTTGCCGATCCGCTAAGCGCCTGCCCATTGAATTTCCCGTGAGCTTGCCTTGCTCACCCAGCCAGCCTTCGACACGCGTTCCAGCAGGCCCCATCTGCTGTCTTGCTTTCCAACTGACCATTCCCTCTCCGACACGTGTCGCAGGAGCACTAGAAACTGCTGGTGCACTACAACTGAAGCTAACGGAAAGAAAGAAAAGCAAAGGAGAAAAAGAGGGGCTTGGGGGGTCGTTGGTCTGAGCTGGGGGGAGGCTGAGAGCTGAAACCAGAGAGTAAAACCCAGCAAACAAGGAGAGGGGAAAATGAGGAAGAAAATGAAAAAATAAAATAAATAAAATAAAAAGCCAAAAAAAAGTAGTGTATGATTTTTAGGTTTAGGATTTAGTTTTTATTTTTAGTTTTAGACTTTATTTTCAATAAATTTTAAGGGAGACGACATTTGAAGAGCAAAGAGGAAGAGATGGGAAATTGAGGGGAGAACTTGAAGATTTGTGAAAATAATCATTGAGGTTTTCATTCATTTTCCTTATCTCTTTTATTTTTGTAATTGGATGATGCTTGAACCCTTGATTTGCTTAATTTTGTGTTTATTTTCATTTATGGATATTGTGTAGTTGTTGGTATTAGGGTTTAGCTCCACTTGTACTATGTTTTGATGATTTAACTAATTGTTAATGAAATCTCTAATCAATTCATTTGTGTTTTTCTAGGCTTAATGCTTTTAATTTGTTGAGAAATGAATTAGTTGATTTGATTTATGAATTTTAATGCTCGGGAGTGATTAATCATTTATCGGTTTCAGAAATACAATCTTAGTTGTTGTTGAGTTTAGGAGGCCGATGACATTTCGATAATCATATAAGGGTGTGCTTAATGAATGTGTAGGTAACAAGTTAGATAGGGATATCAATTTGGACACTTATGGATATAATCTCATTTGACACTTGGGAGAGGTAGTGAGGTTAATTTTGAGCCCTTGATTAATGAATTGATTCAGACTACTTAGCAATTTCTTAATAGGAAGAACATAGGAAGGATAGAGTGAAGTAAAGACCCTAGAATTTTGTTTATTTGTATCTTTTTTATTCCCTTGGAACATTTCCATAAATCACCAAGTTCGTCTCAAGAGGCAACTCGCATTCGTCTTTGGAGCAACCTTGAGCTGTAGGGAAAAGGGGTAAATACGCATCAGAATTTTAAATTTTTTTCTTAAGATCATATTAACTCATGCTGTCACATGCAATAAATTATTCTACAATCCATACACCTTGAGAGAAGACAATAGGAATGCTAGAGGGTGTGATCAAAGAGAGCTTCAACCAACTAGCATTCTTTACTATTCTCTAATTCCCGAAAAGTAGAGTGTGTGGGCACTCGGTCTCTCGATCAGTATTCGCGTGCGGCTTTCTCCTTCTAACCAACCAAAACTCTTGCAGCTTACTATTACTATAATGGGAAAATAATAATAATAAGTTCGCTCACCTTAGAGTCTATGGTCTAAATAAAAATTTAATTCAAATTTTTTATCTCCATTTATCTTATGATTTTATCTCCATGGATAATGTTCCATAACTCCAATTTAAATTCAAAATAAATCATTGTAACTTTATTTAAATTAAACAATTATGTAATAATTATCCAAATAAAATCAATGAGGAGAAAATATTTTCCTTCCTTTATCCTCAAAAAATGCCTACATAAGGTAGACTAGAATAAGATTTTGTTTCAATTTCAAATTCAAATACGATAATTACCATATTTAATTTAAAATATTTATTTAAATAAGATTATCTAGATATTTAACTTAATTATCCAAATAATTTATTTATCTATATCTCTTACTTTAAATTAATTTCATATATATCATAAAAGATAAATATGATTAATTCAAATTTCAATTCATATCTTCAAGTAAATATTTATCCAATTAATTAAATGAAACAAAATTCTCATTCTACCCTTAGCAGAAAAAATGCCTACACTTTGTGGAAAGTGTTCCGGATTTTTCTTTTCACTAAGTCCAAGAATTAAAGCCTTAATAAATATCTCAATTGATTATCATTCGTTAAGGAATTATATTGAGCTAGTAAATGGACCAATTAGAGAGTCACATTACTATAAACCTGAAATTGCACTCTCAATTATATACCATATTACGTAAGCCAGTGTGTAGTCGCAGTCCAATGACCTTATCATATATGCAACACCCTCATATGATATCCATCATCAACTTAAAGTCAAAGTATGTTCAACATTTTGATCACGCTATCTTAAAGATCCATTATACTTCTAATAGGAAAATGATTATTCATCCAAAGTGAATAATTAGTCATTTTCCCAGCAAACAACTCGAGGACTCGTCCATTTTCACATCTTGTGTATTGCCATTAAGAGGATAACCTTTACTCTTTTATGGGAGATATGATTCCATATATATAAGCAAAGCTCACATCAAATATAAGTCATGTATCCAATGAACCGGTCTAATAGCTTATTACTCTGAGATGCTTTAGCCTTTGGAACATCAAAGTACACAAGTCATCAACACAAAGTCATGTACTTACTCAAGGTTAAGGTTATTGCATAATGAACATCAAAAGTGAATTAATCTAATCAAGCGGACTTTTAGATTAATTACACTTTGGTCCAGCCCAATATATCATCACCACTAGACAATATATCTATGTCTTTACTTGGGAGTCGACTCACTCCAGATGGTCAAAACAAACCATCTCCCAAATTCGCTTTAAACAACATAATAGTCTTCATATGAGTTAGATACTCATTCTAACCCATAGACTACGGACTATAGATTTAGACTACTTACTTTAGAACATTGTCTTCTTGCATACAAAAATCCATTGCGTGCAACATTCAAACAGTTTAAACACCAAGTAATCAATGAGCCATATTTGCTTATATTTACTTTAACATGTAAATCTAGATGAAAACAGTATTGCAAAGATTGTAATGAAAAATCTCAAATATATTATTAATCAGTTCAAAATAAATGAAATACAACTAAAATGTCTTTCATTTTTAGGGCATTCCCAATAATGCGGCCGTGCATACCTCTTGGCCTAGCTGAGGGCTGCAGGGCCTTAAGTACTCAACTACTCCAATTTTTGTTCCACAATTCCTCTAAGTCCCAAATTCTTAATTTCCTATAACATATCACAAAAAAATATCAAAAAAAACACAAATACTTGAGGTTTTCACAAATACCTAAGCTCAAAAATACTTGATTTATGAGTAAAATACACATTCATCAAATACCCCCAAATTTAAGCATTTGCTTGTCCTCAGGCAAAGCCAAACAAAAGAAAATAAAAATGAAAATCGCCACAGTTTAAACTAACAAGAAACTTAAAAAGAAACAAAGTGCGAGTCTTGTATCTATTTGACAACTAGACATATATCTCAAAAGCCACACAATGCTCCAAAGCTCCAAAGGAAATGCAAACATTGAGATTATCTAGAATTTCAACATCAAACACCAATTTCACCCCACTCAAGACTGTCTATATGTAAGTGTGTGCCAAATCAATTCTCACTTGATCAATTGAACGCTGGAGAGACCTATGTTCTTAGACGGGCAATGAGAAATCTCTAGATAATGAAGTTTAGAACAACCATAAGCCCATTTTTCATATTCCTCTCGACTAATGTAGGTTAGTGTGTCAGCAAGATCAAAAGGACTTTCATAGTTTGTAATGTAAGGCAAGGGTAAGGGCTAGGTGAGAAGGATACTTTTCGGCTCGGATCACCCTAGATATGTTATGCACATTATGGACATTGCATGAACTAATGACAAATCACAGACTAACTCCCAATCTTTCCTCTATAACCAATCATTCCCACAAAATTTTATTCACAAATTCACAATGACATAAAAACAAGAAATTGCACATAACTTTAATTTTGTCTTCATTTTCTCTCTCTCTCTCTTTCCCCCCACCCCCACCCCCCCCCCCCCCCCCCACCCCCCCCCCCCCCCCCCCCCCCCCCCCCCCCCCCCCCCCCCCCCCCCCCGAAACTTATTTGGTTTTATACATTTGGATGTTAGGGGTGTCATCATCAACAATTTTCATTCTTTTCTCTTTTTTTTCTTTTTTCTTTTTTTTTTTCCTTTTCTCTCTTTTTCTCTTTTTTTTTTATTAGATAAAGGCAATCTCTCTCTCTCTCTTCCCCCCGCCCCACCCCCCCCCCCCCCCCCCCCCCGGAAACTTATTTGGTTTTATACATTTGGGTGTTAGGGGTGTCATCATCAACAATTTTCATTCTTTTCTCTTTTTTTTTTTTTTTTTTCTTTTCTCTCTTTTCTCCTTTGTTTTTAATAGATAAAGGCAAAAAAGAAATAAAAAGATAATAACAAGAACAAATTAAAGATACAACCAAGCTACAAAATGAAATTCACACCACTTTTACGCTTGCTTTCAACAATCAATCTCCAAATTCATGCAATGATGCAAGCATGCCTATTAGTGATAGGTTAAGTGAAGGAAATTCATGAAATGGCTAGGATAAGCTATGTGAGTAATGAAAGAAATAGGTCTAATTGGCTCAACGGGGGAAACAATTGGTGAATTTTTCCATAGGTTAGCTTGAAAGGCCCAATCGATCCAAGAATATGCCTAAATCATTTCTTCAATGACATCTAACCTAGGATTTTGCCTCGAGGTCCACTCGAATGAGTTCTAGAGTTCATGAGATGTCAAAGCCTATCTAATGCACATAAGTGTTCTCCAAATGCTCAAAAGATCAAGTGATCATGATTCATGGTGCTCAAATGTAAAGAGTCAAGAGTGAACTTCAATCAATGTGAGTCAAGCACACACAAAAATCTCAATGAATTACAATTCCAAAGACCTAAGAGAACATAGTAGCTATATTTATCATCAATATCAAGTCATCTCATCTCAATAAAACTCATAACTTATTCACATAAATTAAAAGAAAAGCAAATAAAAGTTCATAACCAACACCTAAGCAAAACCAAAACCCCATATAAACCAACCAACAAGTGTTCCCACCCCCAAACTTCAAAAGGAACATCGTCCTCAATGTTTACATATTCAATTTAAGCTCCAAGGAATAAGAACATGTACCAGGAAGGCGATACAACATCACCTCCTAGTGTTGTCGGCGAAAAAGCTCCAGGCATGGTGGTGTGTACTCGAGTTGGTGCGGGGCTTTCTTCAATAACTTGTGTCTTTAGGCTCAATTATTCCGATGCCGAGGAAGCTCGTCAAAGAGTGGCTTCCGCCTATATTACCTGTCATACAACACATCAAATGGGTCTTGATTTCGGACGCCCTCAAGCTTGGTGAGATATGGATGTAAACGGCTTGTACGCTCAACTCTACTTGGCTCCGGCGCATGTGCTTGGTGGGCTTGAATGAACGGAGCTAAGGATGGTGGAGGAGTGCCGGCCACATTGGATCTTCATAGACATGATCGTGCTTGATCGTTGGTGGCTTAACAATGGAGATTTCAAAAAGTCAAGGCTCATAGACATCTTCTTGTGATTCTTCATCAATACATAAGTATCGTGTCTCTTCCTCTCTCGAAGGGTCGTCATCAAACAACTCCCATTTATCCTCCCTTGGTGTCGGCTTCTCATGGTGGTTCTCCTCCTTCTCTATACGAAGCCTCATTTCCTCTGAAAATTGGGTGAAAAGGGCTTGAAGATCGGGAGAAGCCTCGGCATGGTAAAGTTAAGTGTCATCCCGCTCCGAAATGTTAGAACTCTCCTCCCAACCTTGGTTGTTCGGTGAATGATTCCAACTCCAATTGTCATTATCAACCATGTCTTCTAACAAACAATAGGCTTCATCCACGAATAATTGGTAAAAAGAGGCAGTACCATTTCCTCTTTCTACCCAAGTTCTTGTTGTGGAAGATAACCCTTGAGGAAGTTTTGTAGTTGACACTCGCTCGAGAAACCATGATTTGGAAACCAAATGAGCAATTCCTTGTATCTCCAGCATGCACAATGAAATAGCTCTGAGTCTCATTGAGCAAATCTTAAGAGGACTTGTTGATCAACCATCTCTAAGTACCTCACAAAACAAACAAACTCTCAAAAGAAAAAATTAAAAACAGGAAAACAAAAGAAAAATCAAAGAAACAATTTAATTAAAAACAAAGAAAAGTAAAGAAACAAAATAAAAATTAATCATATATTTAATTAAAAGTAAAGAAATGTCTAAATTAAAATCAAGTTACTTACTCACAATATTAGCAACAATCAAAAACACCGTTCCCCGGCAACGGCACCAAAAACTTGTTACGTGAAATCTCTCAAGTGCACGAGGTCGTCAAGTCTTGATAGTATAAGGTGAGTAAGTGTCATATCCACAGGGATTGTTTCTTAGATTGATACTAAGTACTATAATTTTCGCAACCCAACTTTATCTAGGCAACCCGTAATAATGAAAGTAAAATAAAATAAATACAAATAAGAAAGTGGCAATGGTCTTTACTATTTACAAAGATTCTAGGGTCTTGATATCGCTAAACTATCTCTGTGTTCATCCTATAAAGTAATTGCTAGCCAAATCCTTCAATTCATTAACCAAGGGACCTAATCTAATCTCATTACCTCTCCCGAGTGTCAAATGAGATAATATGCATAAATATTCAAGTTGATATCCCTATCTAATGTACCGGGGCAGGTTTGGGCGTGGTTATGGTTTTAGAGAAGTTTTGGAATTCAAAAATGTGAGAGAATTTTCTCTTTGGTTCTTTGACGAACCATTTGAACTTATCGGAATTTTTCGTGGCGTTCACTATCGACTTATCAAACGGTTCTCCACCACCGTTTGTGGCGTCTACGACAATACCAAGGTTCATGTTTGCGGGTTGGCATTGGGTCGCGGTCTTCTATACCAAGGTTCGTGTCACGATTCAAGCAACGGATCGCGGTTTCCCATCCAAATATACCAAGGTTCTTGTTTCGCATTAAACAATGGGTTGAGGTCAAATATACCAAGGTTCTTGTTTTTGTTGAAGCAATGGGTCGCGGTTCCCACCAAAACCTGACTGTAGAACGTTCTTGGGTTCCTTTTCGTTGACGGGTCTCGTCACAAGTTGTTTTGCAGTTTTGATGAGGTCTTGGTGTCTCTTTTATTGATAACGGGTTTCGTCAGCATATTGGCGTGGTTCTTATCAATATCGTTTATGAATTTCTTCTAATAAACTTGAGTGGAAATTTCTTCTTTTATTTAAATAGAGTAATTACAAAAAATTGGCTTTTTTGAAAAATTATTTAAAGTAAATAGTATATTTTAAAAATGCTTGAAGTATATAGCATATTTATAGCATATTTATGATAAATTGTTTATTTACAAAAATTTTTAAGATAATTTTATCGTATACTTCGTAATTAATTTATTTATCATAAATATGATATTTACTACAAATGTTTTATTTACAATAATATTTTTAAGATAATTTTTATCACGAATATACTTTGTAAATATATTATTTATCATAAATATGTAATTTACTATCATCCAAAAAAATGTTATGCTATTTATTTTTATTACAAGAGGTTTATGGTTATTTCCCTCCTCTCAGAACATTAAAAGTTGAATATCCTATTTCTTTGAATGGAGTCGGCCTTAGAGAGAAGTGAGAGAGTGAGAGAAAGAGGAAAAGAAAAAAAAAATGAAAAAAAGGAGTTTTCCAGTCGCAATCCTGACACCACCTCTGTGTGTCCGTTGGACTCCGCCCAGCCTTGTGTTTTCATCTATGAACTCACAGTGACGAGGCCAAGATGAAAGTGGGAGTGGCTTTTGTACTTAAAGGCATACATGCAATATTTGAGACGAAATGTGCTGGGATGTTGGCTAGTCATTCATTGCTTTTTTTCTTGTTACTTTTTTTTTTTTTTTTTTAAATCTGGTGATAGCCCCGCGGTTTCTCATTTTTTAAGTTCACATAGACAATGATAGTCTTCTGAGTTGGTTGAGGATTCGAACCTCCAACCTCCCGATTTGTGATATTCTCATGTTGTCTCCTTTACCAACTCATCCACCCTTATTGATGGTCGTCTCTCTACTAGAAGTTTTATCGTTGTTATTTTGGTTCCCCCCCCCCCCCCTCTATTTTATTTACTTTGAATTTGCAATAACAATGGTTTTATCCGAACTTGTTTGTGTTTTTATTTATTCTATGTTTGGTAAGAGGGATGGAAAATAGAAAGGAATAAATAGTAAAATCTCTATATAATGGAAAGGTGAGAGAATTTATATCATGTTGTTTGGTAGAAGAGAAAGAAAACATAAAAGAAAATATCTAATCAAATGCATTTTACAATTACAACCTCATATAAATTATAAGATAATGATAGATTAAGGTCAAAATAAGTATTTTACCCATATTTGCTTTGTCAAAAATTTTTCATCTACTTTTCTTCCCAAAGTTGGATGGATTAAAAAATGGTGAGGCCCGTAGATTTTCAATTTCTCTTCCTTCCTAATTTCCTCTCTACCAAACAACCAAAATTCCATTTTCTTCTATAAAATCCCTCATTTATTTTCCTTCCTCTCCCTTCTCCACTCTACCAAACAGATGCTTAGTATTTGGTTGTGTTTTCTAAATGCCAGTTTATTATTGACAGTTTTTCATGTGGCATGAGTTGTTAACATCATCAATTGGATAATTCTATCTATCGTCCTCAATTTATTAAAATGCTACGTGTATATTATGTCTTTGGTGTAACTCTCACTACTACAATCAGCCTCATTTGTGACGACACTTCGCAAATACTCGCCCTTTTGCGACGGCCTGTTGTCACAAATAAATCTCGTGGTATTAACAAAAACATGTCGTCGCATAACTTTTTGCGACGACAAATAATCTTGACAAATATATTAGTTATTTGCGATGACATGAATTGATTAGGCGTCAAAAAAAGTGACGGCAATTTTTTGGCGCCAAAAAAACCACTTAAATAGTTAAGTGGACCACAGTTGGCATAAATTACTTAGATATTTATAAAGGGAGATTATTTGCAACGAAATGTCGTCGGAAATAGTTTTTCATTTAATTTTCTCTATAAAAAAAAGGCGGTCAAAGGTGACAGTCTCCAAAACAATATTTGCAACGACAAGTAAAAAAAAAAAGTCAATACAAATAGTTTTCATATAAATTTCGTGAAAAAAAAAAAAGGCGCTTAAAGGTGGCGGTTTCCAAAACATTATTTACGACGAGAGGTAAAAAAAAATCGTCGCAAATAATTGTTCCAGAACATTCCCAATTAAAGCGGTTATTTAAATATTTTGGAGACTATTTGTGACGACTTCGTCATTCCAAATAGTTGAATCTAGAATATTCTTGCTCAGTGTAAGTAAAACGACATCGTTTTTGCTAATATTTGAGACGACATTTAGATCTCTTTGTCGTCGCAAATAATACTGTGTATGGAACTGATTCTGCAAACCCTCTTCCCCATTTTCTCCATTTTCTCCAGCAAACCCTTTCGGCCCTTCTCCTATCTCAGCAAACCCTTTCGTAGTAGGTCAAAAAATTCAAAAAACAAAATTTGGAAAAATTCCCTCCTTCATACCTACCGCAACGGTTTCTAAAAAACCATCGTGGAAGATTCATGCTTCCACGACGGTTTTTGAAAACCGTCGTGGTAGCTAATTTTTTAAATTTTTTAAAAAAATTCCACGACGGTTTTTTTTTTTTAAATTTAAAAAAAAAAATTTCAAAATTTTAGTTGAGATACTACGACGGTTTTATGTAACCGTCGTGGAAGCTTCGGCTTCCACGACGGTTTTCGGAAACCCTGTTCCGCTTCGTGTTTTTGTCGCATTTTTCACGACGGTTTTTTAAAAAACGGTTGTGGAAGCTCCGTCGTGAAATCTACATTTTGTAGTAGTGATATATTCTACTATTCTGCTGAAAAAAGATCAAAACATATTAAACGACTCCAAAAAATAAGAAACAATTAATGAAAAAAATAGTAAACGAACTTTAAAAAACCAAATAAAATAGAGAGAGAGAGAGAGAGAGAGATAGAAGAAGAAGAAGAAACTCCAAAATTAAAACAACAAGAAAAAAAACAATTTAAAATTTTCACAAGGGAAAAAAGGACTAAAATGGAAGATAAAAAAAATTGTTTGGAAGACAATATTTTAATGAATAGTATTTTCTTAAATCATTATGATTTATTGATAACGAAATGTGTAAAAAAATTACAAAAAAAATAGAAAAATTTATAAAATATGAAATATATCTTTTTAAAAAAATAATATAAAATAAATATTTATACTAAGAATAAATCTTAAAAAAATGTAAAATATAGAAATTATATTTAAATTTTAGAAAATAAATGCATTGAGATAATTAAATTATATGTTATAAAATTTTATATATATAACGATTTTTTTTCTTACTTTTTAAAAAATTGATCTTACAAATCCTACATGATATATATTATTTAGTAATAATAGAAGAGCATTCAAACAATCTTTTCTCTCTCTCTCTCTCACTACATAGACTTCACATGTTCCCCCTCTCTCCCTTCTTTCTTTCGCAACGCATCCCCTCTCTCTCTCCCACCCTCCCTCAAAAAAAAAAAAAAAATGCTCTCTCTCTCCCTCATACTTCATGGACTCCACATATTCCCCCTACCCCCATTTCCTTCTTTCCCAACGCATCCTCTCTCTCCTTCTATGTATCAATCAAAAAAATAAAGCAAAAAACAAAAAAGGGACAAAACGCACATTTTAACCCAAATGTACGTTTTGGATGAAAATAAAAAAAAAAAATTTCAACTTTCTATATATTGTATAGATCAAGGAACAACCAGTTCTCTTGTATTAATCTCAAGCAAGTCTAAAACTTATTTAACTAGAATCTACACAAATAAGAATTGAAGAGTTATATATGTGACTCCAACAATATTAGCAAACTTCTCTTTCTTTTTAATATTAAAAAAAATGAGATTTCTTACTGAAAAAATTCTCTTATATTTGAATACCAGTTTGAACCGCTAAAAGGTTTATCAGATTAAATTATATGTTTTATTTTGATGTGATTTTGACTCAAATTAATATTGTACTCCTTGTCTCGCTCTCGCAACAAATATGGACAAACCAAAAAGGAAAAAAGACGGGCATAATTTGGTAAGTCACATGGGTAACACTTGTACCCAAGAGCGGGTTGTCTGACGAGATTTCTGTCCCTTTGCCCTTTAAGTATTAAGCAAGTGCGTTGAAGCTTCCTCAGTCCCTTCTAAGTTCCATCTTCCCTGTTCACTTTTCAACATTTTCCGTTCAAATTTATAGAGAGAGAGAGAATAATCGAATAAGAGAAACCGATGACAGATAATGATTGAAGAAGATTATTTGAGAAAACCATAAATGGTATGGGCCCCCCCTTTTCTTTCCAACACCACAATTCCTTTTTATGGTGGTTTATGAATATTGATAATACTACTCCTACTGTTCTTTTCCTCCTCCATAAACATATATACTTATATATGTGTGTGTGTATACACACACAGTGTATAACAACATAGAACTACATCAGTTTCTTGAATTTTTTTCATCTGGGCTGTTGTTGTTTTTCTGTAACTGTCTCCTCCAAATCGGATCTGTAGGTTATTTATTCAAGGAGAGATCAGGCAAAGCATAAACATGTTTACAGATGTCGGAGATTATTTATAGCAAAGAAAGATCTTTCTTTCTCTCTTTTTTTTTTTTTTTTTTTTTCTATTTGCTTTATTGGAGTTCTGTTTTGGGTAATAAATCAATGGCTGGGATGCTTCCTGGAGTTGAATGTGCTCGGAGGAGAAGATTCCATCAAAGTGGAGGAAGCTCGGATTGTCTGACTGCACCTGCTTATGGCGGGACAAGAAGACCTTCCTTCTGTCTTTACACAAGCAACAATGAAAAAACCCACCACATCACCTCTACTTCTCTAATGGTACTTATATATACGCATACATATATTTATTTATGTATTTATGTAGTGAGAACGCAGTTATACGGCGTTAAAACCCCAAGAGAGAGAGAGCTGGGGGTAGGTTGCCGGCGCCGACTTTGGGACGAACGGGCAGAGTGTTCAGACGGGCCACGGATGGTTAGCGGAGAGAAAGTCAAAGTCGGCGGCGGACTCGGTGACAATGAGAGAGACGGAGTCGTCGTCGGTGAACAGGATGTGGACCTTCGCCGGCGGCGGAGGGCAAATGAGGTTGGAGATGGGTTGAGTGGAAGGAGACGGGGAGAGGTCGAGAACATGGAGGTCGCCTAACGACTCACTTTCTTTCTCCGGCGACTCTCCCTCTTGGGGTTGTATCGCAGTCCACATCAGCTCTCTCTCTCACTCTTTCTCTCCCTCATCAGCGCCCTCCACTTTTCATTTAACGGCGAAGAATGCCCTGCCATTCGTGTCTAGTAATTTGAGGCTCCCGTATAACTGAGCTTTCCTATATATATTTATATAAACTATTTTGTCATTTCTTTTCGCACCATTTTTTTTTTTTTTTTTTTTTGTATTCAATTAGATACTTATTCTCTTTTTCTTTTTTTCTTTTTTATTTTTTAATTTTGTTTTAAAGAAGCAAAGAAGTATTTCAATCCAAGTATACCAGGATGACCAAAAGCTAGGAGTAGAAGCCAGAGAAGCCAGGGAGAGATTAGATGGGAGGCTAAGAACACAAAGAAAATCAGAATCAATAAGGTAAGTAAACTTCACCAAAAAAAAAAAAAAAAAAAAATGCCACCAGTAATTAGAGTGTAAAAACATGTGACATGGGTGGTTTTCGACATAGTTTAGCATTAATATCATCAAAATGTGTAAAAATTGAATCTCACGTTTCCAAATTCAAAAAATAATAATAATAATAATAATACCACCATGCGATATGATTTTCCATTCTTCTTCATTGTTCTCTTGATAATTGTGTTGTACTGAAAAAAAAAAAAAAATTTGAAAATAACAAAAAAAATCAGGAAAAATGGGAAATCAGTGGTGAAAGGAGATGAGGTACAAGTGGAGGTGTATGGAACAAGAAAGAGTGGGTCAAGGAGGTTCAGCTGGGCAAAGCTGAGCTGGAAGGCGTCAGACCAAGAAGAGTGTGCCATTTGCTTGGAAGGGTTCAGGGCTGGTGAGACCCTGGTGCACCTGCCTTGTGCCCACAGGTTCCACCATGGCTGCTTGGTGCCTTGGCTTGAGAACAATTCCCACTGCCCTTGTTGCAGAACGGTGGTAAGTGTTATGACCCAGATTTGATCTTGCTTTTTTGATATTCAAACAAGCAAGAACGCATACAATCTCACAAGGCAGATCGACTATTAAAAGAGGAATTTAGATTTGATCTTGCTTTGGTGTATTGGAAATTGCTATCTAAATCAAAACTGTCTTTTCATTTTTTCTTCTCTTTTCTTTCAAAGTTTTGAAGGGTAAAATCAAAACTTGGTTGGTGTAATAGAATTGTTATAAATAGAGTTAAGTTTTGTTATGCACGTGTATGAATTAGTTATGAGTCCGTATTTTGTACCAATTGTAAAGTACTGTAAGAATTGGTTTTAATATTTGAAAAGAAGAAAAGGATCATGTTGGAATAGGTGGTGCATAGACTACTTAATTTAGGAATGACCATAACAGTCCGTACCTTCTAAAGAACTAGTATTGTATGAGAACGTTTAATCCAATAAGGCCAATTTTACCACAAGGCTGTACACGTGAGCCTAGTTTCGTTCAAAGAAATACAACAAACTAAGATTTAATGAATCTCGGATTTAGATATAGATATATTCTGAACTAGCACTATTACTTTTTTGCTCTTAAATTCTTACTAAGTTTTTGTGTTTAACGGGACATAACTAAATATTCCAAATTTTGAATTCAAATACTGGTGTAATTTTGAATACGGATACCCGTATAAGATTGGAAGGAGTCACACTCTAATAGATAACTATCAATGTTTGATTATAGTTTTCTATTAGTGTGTGTGTGTGCTTTTTTTTTTTTTCAAAGCGTGTAAGGTTGATGAACAGCACACATAGACACAAAAGATGATTATATTTGATGAGGACAGCTCTTGAATTATTTGTTGAAATATGTGAATCCAATTGAAGAAAGCATCACTTTCTATCTAATCTTTTGCCCCACCATTAAAAAAGTAATTTTCATATAATGCAGCCCTTCACTCCACCCCATCAAGTGGGCCCACGAGTGCATGTTGCGTTTTCGATGGGAACTTATGTTTTTGGTGAAACAGCCTAAGATGATTACTTTAATTGAAATTCGTACCAAATACGTTACATCTATTGGAAAACTAATATAAAATTTTGCTCGTGTAAAGTTGGGCTTTGAAAAAAAGAAAAAAGTTGATCTAGGGACTAGGTGTTTGCTAGATTTTTAGACAATCACTCCCATATCAATTGGTCTTGAACATTATAATAGTAGTGAGGATAAAACTATATAAATCTTGATCTGCATTTATACTTTTTATCTTGATGGTCAAAGCAATTGAAGTTACGCAAGTACAATCTTATCGAGCCAAGCTTGATTCGACTTAAACTTTCTTTCACATTCTAACAAATCCGCCTCTTTTATACGATATAAATTATCCTTTTTTATTATTAGTAAGAATTATCGTTTAGTCATTGGATTAAGTTTTTAAAGTTTTCATCTGTAAATGATCATATTAAAATAGTTTACAACTTGTAATATAAATTAGTCCAGGTTATAAATCATATAGTTAAAAAATTAATCTACAATTAAAATTATAGTTTTGATTATGAAAAATGATGACAAAAAAAAAAGATTATGAAATTGAAGAGTTCTAAAGGTAGAAATCTCGAATTTTACTTCATATTTTTGTTTTGTAGAACATGACAACTACTGAAGCTCAGCACCATATTGTTTCTTGATATTTTGTCAAGAATACAAAGAAAAATCTCCTAGAGTGAGCTCAACAATTGGGAGAGAATGGATTTGAATTGAGCCATCAGATTTTATAATATGATGTATTTCGATATTAATCAATTGTAATTAAATATAATTTAAAAAAAAAATGTCTTTGTCCATATTACGGTCACTGTGTTCTTTGATTTGATTTTTTGTCTAGCTGGAATTGACTAGAGTCTAGTATCATCTTACTCATGTACCCCCACATGAATAGGGTCGATTTGTGATTTTTATCTCTTTAGAATTTTTTTTTTTTTTTGGAGTAAATAAATACAAAAAAAAAAAATTTGTTCTTCTTTTTTGGGAGAAATTTATTTTATTTTCAAATAGCTTTTTTGGCAGAATTTGTTATTTTTGCGAAATTAATTGCAAGAACATGCTTCATGTCAAATAATATCTAAACTGACATTGCCAACACAACACATAAAATGACGTCGTTTTTTCTCACCAGGAAATTACAATTTTACTCCCTAAGACAACGGCTAGTTGTTAGGTGACCGTTTTCTGTCCTAAATTCAAAATATGGAAACAACGCCTATCTTTCTGTTCATGAAGCTCACCACAGACAGTGAAAAGCTCTCTCCGATTCAAATCCAGACCACCCAGAAACCAAAACTGAAAATTCGTTCGAAAAGTTGAAAGAAAAGACCCGGAATCTCCGAAGAAATTCAATCTTTTTCAAACGAATTTAGCTATTCACACCAAGAACCAAAGAATCGAAGATGGTATACTCCTACACACCCACATACTACTCTACACTCCATGACTCGATAACCTCACTGTGCAAGACAATTCTTCCCTTCAACTTAAAGAAGCGGCGGTTGCCGGCAGCGGAACAGAAGCTGTCGAAGCTGCAGTCCGACAATCTCAAGTGGCAGCAAGATTCTTTCCACCAAATGCTGAACTTGATGGGTCTTCACAAAGAAGGGATTTTGGCTGAAATCGAGGTTTCTGCTTTCCGATCACATTTGCTCGAGACCCTCATCGCTTCTCCGCCAGAGCAAGAGCAACCCGTCATATTGAGAGACAAATTGCTATTCTTGCAGGTAATTTTTTGTTTTTTTAATTAAAGTTAAAAGACTTTTTGTTTCCCTCGAGCTTTTGAACGTTTTATAAGCTGAGAACTTCAGATTCTAGTTATTTGGGTTTAACTCGAACTAAATCGAATTTCTGTTTATTTTCCCCTCATTTTTTGTTGATTTGAGTATGTAATTGAGTTAAATTTCTGATGGGTTTATGGTTTTGAACCTAGGAACTTAAAATTCTGCCGATTTGAACTTAACTGAAACTAGAATCTGAGTGTAATTCTCTTGTCAAATTTCCTTTCCTTTTTGTAAATAGTGAAATGGGAACTAATTGACATGAATACTTTTTTAGGATCTCTTGTACGCGAAGTGCATTTCTTTGGAGGAATACCACTCTTCCAAGAGGCCATTGCTTCAGCGATTGGCGGTTCAAGGAGCTGAGATTGAGGCCAGAGATGTAATCGTCGGAGCCTTACCAAAAGACCCAAAAGAGAATTCAGAAGAAGAATGGTCCGTGATTGACTTGAAGGACGAAAACAGCTTCCTAAGCAAAGAGAACTCAAACTCAAAGAGCAAATCGTCGAAGCATAGCTCGGCAATGAAGCAGATCAAAGGAGCAGCCTCTGTTTTTGGGTTTGTTTCATCTTACAAACCCAGGAAAAACAGAGAAGAGAAGAGCATATTCGATTTGGAGGCATCAAAAATCGCTTCCTCTAACCAGATTTGGGATGGAAATTTGAAGGGTAAAGAAAATGAAACGAGCTCAATTCTCATGCCTGGAAGCTTCATGCCAGATCTGGCAAAGGAAAGTGGTGGTGACACCGATAAGGCAAAGAGGAAACCTTTTAAGTCTCTGTTTCAGAGAGATGGACATGGTGGCAGCAGTGGCTTCGGAGCAGATTATGGTCCTAACTGTGTTGAAACGGCGTCAAAACCGACGAAAAAGCATTGGGGTTTAGATGGATTCAAGAAATGGAACAAAAATGATTCGGATGATGAGACAGCTCCTTTGCCTCTCAATGAAAGATCCGACTCCGAGGCTTACACGAATTCATGCCAGCTCGTGGCGAGCCCCGTTGGAGAAGGGCCAGACACAAAGTTAATTAAGAGAAAGCTTCACAAAGATGGTGCTCCATCTGATTTCTTCATTGACAAGGTTTCCACCAAGTCCTTAATTTTTATCTCTTTTAGTTCTTGTTTCTCAAATGGCTCACCTATTTTGACAAGGTTTTTAATGTCTGAGCTGAAAACTGAACCTTGGTTGTTTCTGTATTTTTTTTTTTTTTTTTTTAAGGTTTTAGGGGATAAGATAAAGAAAGAGCTCTCACGAATTCAATCAGAACTCAGCACCACAAATCCCAATCTCAAGTTCTCGTAAATATTTTCTCTGATCTTTCACATTTTTTATATTTTTCTATGTTTTTTTACCACTTCAAAATAAGTTTTCTTTTGGTGTTCTTGTTATCATTCAGTAATGATCAAATGCAAGCAATTTCCACCATGCTTCCGGTCGACAAATCCGATCTCAAGAACTTCTTCCCCAAGTAAAGCAACCTGTTCTCTCTCTCTATGTGTGTGTGTGTGTGTTAGGATTTAGTGATGTACAAAATGTTGATTGTTTTTCTATGTTCTTGAAGGTCGTGGTGTGATAGGTATGGTGATGTTGTTCTCGACGTGGTGAAGAAGGAATTCAAGGACCATGTTGGAGAGATGGATAACAGGAGAAATGAAGCAAGAGAAAAACGAAACAACAACAACTCGAAGCGCTGGACGACATTTGACGATGATGATAGCGAGAACTTTCACCCGAATCTGTTTGCTCAGAACAATAACACCCTATTTGATGATCATAACAGAAGTAATGGAAGTAGGCTGAGATCTGAATCAGCTTTCCTCCAAGACCAGAACCCGTTTTGGTCCCCGAGGCATGGTTCTTCCTCGATGTTATCTTAGATGTAAAGAAAAAGGCATAGAATTCGTATGTTGTTCTTCTGAGAGCATTGTCTTTTTAGAGCAGTGAGTGATGTATGAAGTTGTTATTCTTGAATGATGGATATGTGGAAGAAGAATTATGTTCTTCGAGTACCTCAAACACTTCTGTGTTCATTTTCTAACCAAGTTATTATAATATGTTGAAAGTTGTGTTCCCAATTACTTTTCAAATATAATTTTCGTACCATCTGGTCTTCTGATTTAGATCCTGGCAAAACTGTCTGATGTAGGAGCTTCCATGAAGACGTTGCTCTTTCTAAACTTGATGATTCGGGGTCGAATCCTTCTTAAGCAGGGGAGCCTGATGTAGAAACATCTGTGTTTACTTGTCGTTTTCTTTTCCTTTGTTTGCTCGTCTTTTTTATTCCTCTGTTTCAGCCTTCTTTTTTCTTGTCGTTTGGCTACTTAGTGTGTCGTTGTTAATGAAGACCAAAACGTGCTCGTTTAGCTGAGCGTAGCCTTGGTATTTGTTTCTCTCTAACGTGAAGATGAAGGTAGACTTGAAGATTGAAAAGAAAAAATTCAGATTTAAGTCTCATCTTTCCGACTGTGGCGCCATTTTTTTTTCCTTGATCGGTGGCGAAACGATCGAGTTTTCCCGGTGGTTTGCTCAGCAATCTTTTCGGTAAAGACTCCTACGTCAAGTGGTATCAGAGCCATGCGGATCCTAACCGTGGTTTCCGATGGCACGAAGCGGTGGTAGTCGCCACTCCGACGACGACGATCGTGGTGTGAGGGACTTCTGGGCAGATCAAGAGCTCCAATGGAATCGAGGGGGAGAGTTTGCTCGCCATTGACAGGAGGGTGCTGGAGATCCGGTGTACGGCGCTGCAAATCTCGACCTCGAATCGGGCAGCGATCGTTTTCGTGACGGGAGGAGCTGGACCCAAGCTTCGGCGGCGGCCCATGGTGGACGGAGGATCTTAGCTTCGACACCGCTGTACCGCGATCCCCGAGCAATTCATTGATATTTCAACAACCCAAATTGGGTGACTCATTCTTCTCCTTCGACAAGAGGAAGTAGTTCAGTTGGAAGCACCAAAGACAATAGTCCCTACCAGGTGTTCGATGAAAGTCCTCACACCGAGACCCAAGCTAGTTCATTTTGGTGTTTGGGAATCAACCCAAATCTTATAACGGCAGGTCCTATTTCGGCGCTTCAAGGTATTCGTCTACACCAACCCTAGAGTATGATGGCTTTGATATTCCGATGTTTTCTAGGAATTTTTGTGAAGAAGATATCTTAGATTGGATTTAAATTGTGGATGAGTTGTTTGAATGTGTGTATGTGCCTTTGGAAAAACAAGCTAAGCTAGTTGGATCTAAAAAGAAAGGCTGAAACAGAGGAATGAAAAAGACAAGCAAACAGAGGAAAAGAAAACGACAAGTAAACACAGATGTGGCTACATCACTGTCTCTCCGGACCTGTTGGGCTTGGTAACATGGTATGCGAAAAGCTCTTTTTCAGGGAAATTACAGCAAACAGACCATTTCTTTTTTCTTTTTTTTTTCTTTTTTTTCAATGTAGTAAATAACATATTTGGAAAAAGTTTGAGGTAATTTTCCTATAATTGGCTAATTGTTTATTTAAGAGAATTTTTAAGGCAATTTAATTGTAAATATGCTTCGTAAATGACGGTACTTCTATGCATTCAAACATTGAGAGACACATTCCAGGTGAAGTGCCAAACATACTAGACTTCTTCTTTGGAAGGAAAAAAAAAAAAAAAAAAAGTACGTCAAAGCTTGATGCAATACACTTTACTGTTCTTACCAAGTGTGCACCATTTTTTGTTTCTTGGATAAAGTTTTGGGGAAGGAAAAAAAAAACACGGGAGAGTGATGTAGAATTAGAGCGAAGAAGAAGAATGGAAATTTGATTGAGAGAAGAATTTAGGAAGAAGAAATTTAGAAAAAGAGATGAGAGAGGGAAATCAAGAGGAAAAACAATTCTGAAATTCTATTGAATCTTCCCGTTCCTAAGTAACAATACAGCCAATTTATTGGTTTATTACACAATCAAAATGAGATAGTGATAAAAGAAATTAAATGAATAAAATCATGAAATTTCTCAAAATCAAAATAAAATCATCCAATCAAAATGAGAAAGTGATAAATGAAATTAAATGAATAAAATCATGAAAATTCTCAAAATCAAAATAAAATCATCCATAATTTATTCCTATAATTGCACCTAAAATAGTTCTGCAATTTTGCTCTTTGATCCTCATTAGAGAGATTACAAAAACTCCCCTCTTTTTTCACCTTGATTTTAAGAAAAGCCTTATATTTTGGGAGATTACAACCTGATACCCACAAATTCTACTTTTGCTGCACATCCCTCCCTTGTCAAAATATTAGGTCCAATTAGGACGTAAAATATGGAATTTATCCTATAATAAAGTACCAAATATTAGTGATGTAGGGTGGCCTGTCATTTTGGGAGGCTGGTCTTTGCACGACGAGCCGTTTAGCTTATTGTGTTTATGTTTTTGTCTTTTTCGTTTAGTCTTTTACAATTTTGTTGTCGTTCACCTTTTCTTTTTCTTATGCCGTTGTCTTAGTAGAGCTAATGGGAATTAGTACTGGTAAGGGCTCTTCTGAGAAGGCAAACTTGACAATTGTATTTTGACCTTGAGCTTTTCTCTGTATTTCCATGGAGTATTTCCTCCAAATTATCTTATCTTGAAGGCTTGATTCGATAAGATCGAACTTCAATTAGGTAGCTTAAATTTGGTGAAAGGGAAGCATCCTTTTTAGTTTTAAGTGTAATAAACTTTTCGTATCTAATTTATTTTTTATATATACTAGTTGAAAGCACATCACATTAACATTTATATTCAGCCTATTGAATTCATTTGGCCAATTTTTTATTTGCTTTATTTCGGCCAAAGTCTTTTTTGACCAGGAAAAAATTAACAGAAAACTACTATGCTATGTTTGGTAAGGTGGAAAAAAGGAAGGAAGTGGGTTGAGGAAAAAGTGGATGGAAATTGATTGAGTTGTTTGTTTGGTAAGAAGGAAAAGAGAGGGGAAAGGAAAATAGAATAGAAAAATATTGTAATTTGGTCTACTTTTTTATTCCCTCCAAAAGTGAGAGGAAAACTAAAAATCCATTTAATAACTACTAAAATTACTTTTTTGTCCTTGTTTTTAAAGTAAAATACTATATATAAAGAAATAAAATAGTAATTATTTTTTTTACCTTTCATGATACCAAAGACCATAAAGGAAGGATAAAATATTTTCTCTCTCTCTCTTATTTTCTTTCACTTCCATTTTTTCTTTCCCTCTTGTTTTCTTTCCTTCCTACCAAAACATAGGCTAAGAGTTACATTTATAAAGGAAAAAGGATGTTTAAAAAGGGACACATTTAGGAACATTAGAAGGAAAAATAATTTAAAGGTCATATCCGACAAAAAATATCTTAAGATTGTATGAAAATGCTTCAGCGGTGACTTTAGTTTAGAAATTTGTTTTTGCAGGAACAAATTAGGAAAAAAAGTGTTTCAATTAGACACATTTAAAAATATGTGTACTTTTAAGGGAGAAGCCAAAACAAAACAAAAAAGAGACGGTTGCAGGCATAACATAAAGGTAATATCACATCTTACTCCATTTAAAGGTGCAGAGTTCGAAGAGTTCGAATGTTCCACCCCCAAGTTAAAAAACAAAAAACAAAAACAAAACAAATCAAAATGGGACCAAAATGGGAGAATTAAAATTGTTAGGGAAAAACAAAAAATTAGGGGCGGGGGTTGACAAAAGTTTGATAAAATAATATCTCATAGTATTGTACGGAAAATATTTTAGTGGGGATGTATTTGACAAAATTTATTTAATATGGACAAATTTGAAGAAAAAGTATTTAAATGAGACATATGTAAAAATGTATAAATTTTAAGGGAGAAGCCAAAAATGAGGGACCAAAATGAAAAAAATATAATAATAAAACTTTAGTGGGGAAAAGCAGGAAAAACAAAAACAAAAGAAGGACAAAAAATAAAAAATGGGTAGTGTTCATTTTGGTCGAAACCCATAGCACATTTTATTTGACAAATTTTATTTTACTACGGAGAAATTAAGAGAAAAAGTAATTCAGCCAGACACATTTTAAAATATATAAAATTTTAAGAGAAAAACAAAAAAAAAATAGGGGACCAAAATGAAAAAAATAAATAAATTAAATTTTAGACCAAAAAAGCAAAAGAAAAATTGAAGGACTAAAAATTAAAAATTGAAGGATTTCAACCATGGTTGGTTGAAACCCATGAATTCTATAAATTGTTTAGATGTAGATGTTGATAAATGTAGCTCAATTTGGATCGCATGTCCATTTTTGAAAAAATGAAACTTTTTTTTTGTTTTAAATAAGAGTCTTTTCATTTTGAGAATAAGATGATATTTGGATGTGTAAAAAAAATTTCTTCTTAAAAACAAAAGGTTTTGAATGAGAAAAAATAGTATTGAGAATTGTGCATTATGAAAAAATTTCAAAAAGATTCCTTTTCTTTTTCCAAAAATGATATTTTACAAGTTAAGTTTGAAAATGAGATAATTTTCCTTTTTCAAAAAGAGAGAATGATGGAAAAAATTGAGAAAAACACTTATTTACAAAAATTTTCTAATTTCCAAAATTGGATAGCTCATCCAAACAACGGAAATTTTTTTTTTCTATCTTCTATACACCATAGGATAAAACGTAGTTGTTTCGATACAAGAGTTTATACACCTCATCCATGTCTGGACATGATTTAACAGGAGTAAATTCAACATTTTAATTGTAGAAATATTGCGTGGCCGAATTTTAAAATTTTTTAAGATCGAACAAACTCGTGATGCTACAGAATAAATTACCCTTAATCTACGTACCTTGTGAATCAAGAATTTCCAAGAATTATTCAAGAACCCAGGTTGAATAGCTTCAACCAACTAGTCTTCTTTACTATACTGTATGGGCAACCTTACCTTTATGGGAGTATGAAGCTCCTTAGAGTCTATGGTCTACCCAAAAATAAAAGAACAACCTCCTATTTATAGGAAAATAACTAGATGGTATTTGAATTTGAGTAGGATTCCTTGAAAAGATTTTTCTCATTCCTCTTCATCAATTATCTTGAAATTTGATATTTTATTTATCTAGATAATATCTCATAAATTCAATTTTAATTCAAATAAAATAATGATAACTTTATTTGAATAAAATTATTGTGTAATAATTATCCATAAATAAAATCAAGAAGGAGAAAAATTCTCTTCTACATCCTCTCTAAAAAAATGCCTATATAAAGGAGATTAAACAAAATTTTATGTCAATTCAAATCTCTTTGTTATATTATCCATATCTAATCAACTTTATTTATTTAAATAGTATTCTCTAGATATTTAAATTAATTATCCAAATAATTAATTTATCCATATGTATTAATTTAAATTAAGCTTCATATTTATCACAAAAGATAAATACCATTAATTTAAATCATTAATCATAAATAAATAAATCTTATGAAAATTCTAAATAATTATCCAAATATTTATCACAAATATATTAAACAAAACAAAATCTATTATCCCACTACTTGTACACGCCTACTATCACACTGGTGACTATGCTGGGCGCGTCATCACAACACCATTGAGAATTTAAATTGCATTAGTAATTTGAATTACCATCTGTTAGTGAAATTATATTGAGCTAGTGAAGGGACCAATTAGACTATATAATTCATGCTCTAATAATTTATGTGACTAAATATTCTATAGCAAATCTATTAATCACATAATTATTAGTTTTACAGTCACACCACTATAAACCTGAAATTGTACTCCTGATTGTATACCGTATTACGTAAGCTTATAAATAGCCTGAGTCCATGATCTTGTCAAATTTGCAATACCCTCATATGATATTTATGATCAATTTAAGGCTAATATCCGTTTACATTCTTGATCATTTTATCTTAAATATCTAGTTTACACTTTATAGGAAAATGATTATCCATATAGAAATGAATAATAAATCATTTGTAAAACAAATTACCAAGGCCTTGACCATATTTCAATTCCCGTATAATGTCTTTAAGAGACTATCCTTAACTCTTTTAATAGAGTTATGATTCCATATCTTTAAATAAAACTCTCATCGAATATAAGTCATGTACCCAACGAATTGATATATAAGCTCACTATTTTGAGATGCTTTAGCCTTGGGAACATCAAAGTACACAAGTTATAAACATGAAGTTAATTATTTACTCAAGATTAAGGTAATCACATAATGAACGTCGTAAGTGAATTAATCTATGTAAACGAACTTATTAAATAGATTAATTACACTTAACTCCCAGTCTAATCCATCATCACCACTAGGCAATATATCTGTATTTCTACTTAGGAGTCGGCTCGCTTTAGACGGTCAAGACAAACCATCTCCCTAATTGGATTTAGACAATATAGTAGTCTTAACATAAGTTAGATGCTCAATCTAACTTCATTAACTGCAGACTATAAATTTAGACTACTTACTTTAGAATGTTATCTTCTTGCATACAATATCCATTGCATGCAATATTCTAATAGTTTAAACATCAAGTAGTCAGTGAACTATATTTGCTTACATTTACTTTAACCTGTAAATTAATGAGAACGAAATAACAATGATATTATAAAGAACCTCAAATATAGATTAATAATCAATCCAAAATAATCAATAAAACACATAAAATGTCTTTCATGCTTAGGGTATTCCTAACATTAATTTTTGGAGAATGAATTCAAGTAAATAACATATTTTAAAAACATTTAGAGTAAATAGTCATAAATAATAAGTTTATTTGGTAAAAATTTATTTATTTATAGTAAACAGAGAATTTACTTAGTAAGTTTGCTATTTATTATTACTTTTTTTCAAATATTTTAAAATCATTGTTTTTTTTTTTTTTTGAAAAAGGATATTGCATTTCAAATCAATAAAATACAAAATACCAATTTTTTGAATAACCTCATAACACAAGGAAACTTAACCCTAATTACAAATCGGTTTCACCAGTAAATTCTAATAAAACGCACAAAAGAGTAAAATGTGCATTGAAATCCATCAATAGGAAATCAAAAGGGCACTTTAATTATCGAGCACATATATTGTTCTTTCAACAACACCGCTAAAATCGATAGAAAACTCCGATCAATCGAGATCAAGAGACACATAGCAAAAAAGTCGCCTCCAACACCACATATAATTAACTCTAGCGGATTGGAAACGCAAACAATGAGGAGATCACCTCCGTTATTACAAAATAAGCACAAAAATAAACCAACAAAACACAAGACAGAAATAACATCCCCTTTATTTTTAATAAATAACTATAACAAAAAAGAGAAAAATATTGGATATAATGGATAATATCTCCAGTGACAAGTCAATAAACACGACTAAAAAGACTAAAATGCATCCCCTCCGACCATGAATCATCCCTCCCACCAAAACCATCATGCTGGAATCCAAAGCATCTTCTCTAGGACCGGTAGTCCAGTGAACTACTACCAAGAGGCGGTGCTGGCCTCCGGTCCCAAAGGAGAAATGCGAACGGTACAAACCTTAACACACAAGAGAGAGAAAGAGAGAAAAGTTTAAAAGTATAGATAAAATTATTGTATTTACTTTATGTAGTTATGTAAAAATACTATTTACTACCGTTTCGGTTCAATGTATTTTACCTAGCTCAAGTATCTCACCAATATTTTTTTTTTTTTTTCCTAAACTTATCACTACAAAAAGTCCAAAATAATTTCAAAAAAAAAAAAAAAAAAAAAGTCCAACGAAACCGCATCATCAACAAAAAGATGCTACGAGATACATGGCATCAATTCCGGGTACAAAAAGAAGATTTAAGAAATATTTTGTTGACAGAGAAAAGAAACATGGTTATTCATCATCATTTACATGGAGAGAATTGAGTTCTGTAAGAAAGTTTCTTTACATTTTTATATATATACAACTCTATCAGACAGAAGGTATCTCTGAGCTAGAGACAGAACACTCTGTTAGACCCTCACGAACATCTCCCCGACAAAGCGGACATACTCTGAGAGAAAAAAGCCAAGAAAGAGGAAGGAATCAGACAAATAAGATAACGACATACGAAAAGCTAAGGTGACATTTTTTTGGCATGAATCATATGGAGGACGAAAAGGGTAATGAACAAGCAAACGAGGATTACCCATGAATCTCTTTAAGCCACTTATCCACACATGACATGTGATACTCGTGGTGGCAAGGAAGGACTCGGATTTTGTCGCCTTCTTCGTATTCAGCAAGGCAGATGTAACACCTGTTCATTTTTTAATTAGCATTTTGTCAAACGGAGAACCAGAGCAAAACCCATCTGAAACTATGTATGAATGATAATGGCGAAAAAGAAATTGCAGCAATTTGCATTCATGTTTGGTGCAAAGATTAGATTATGTGTTGAACTTACTCTGAAACCCCATCCCCGTCCTTGGCCTTGTCAAGCTTTGAGTGGCTCTTGAGAGGGAAGGAGTCGACAACAGAAGCTGGGGCAGGACTTGAAACCATAGATAGGGAAAGCGACACGGGTTGGCGATGAATTTCATCCAGAACCTGTAGGTTTTAGATTAACAGCAACTATGTTAATAAGTTGAGTCGAAAGGGGTGGTGGTCCATGTGTGCAAGATTTAACAACTATGCTATTTCCATTACCGGACAAGTCAAAATGGAGTTAACAACAAGTCGTACTAGAAGACAATAAGGACAGAACTATTCAATCAGATGCAGAAGAGAGACAGCGCTTGAAAGAAAAGTAAAGAGAATTAAGAACATGAAAAAATAACAGGACAGCCAAATGACAGACTAGACAAGATGCAGCCACACAGGAATTTAATAGAAAACAATATCAGAGAATAAAAATTATTGCTAATAGACATGATAAGGAACATAATTAAAAAAAAAAAAAAGAAACAAAAAGAACTCTTCGGGAGCTTGGTAGCAAAGCAAATAGCACAGACTGATAATATCAAAAAGGACACTTGAACGCAGGCACGAAGCCAATGCATGCCCAGTCAAGCCCCCACTCAATTTTTTATCTTAAGAAAACAATCTGTATATGATATGTATTATTTTATAGAAATACAAACAAAAGCACCCACTAAATAATGTAAACCCACCATTAACTATATCAAGCCCAATGCATAACAAAGCTATAAACCACATTAATTCTACCAGTTGTCACTACTATTGTGGAGAGTATTTTCTCCTATGAATTTTGTTAAGAAATCGGCTTTACAAAAGACGTCATTTATAATCTCGAGAGACGATTGAAATACATTAATAACTAAATGTGTTTATCAATAGTTTTTTTTAATCATTCGCCCCCATTGACAAAAATTCATGGCTCCGTCACTGCTTGAACGCCATGTTATTTTGTAGGCTGAGCTCAAGAGCAACAGTGGTATTACAGCCTCCAAGTAAAATGGCTACATACTTTGGTCTTTTAGAGAATTATACTAAATCAGATAAAATCCACTTAAAACATTATCAAGAATCATGTCCGACAAGATGGAAAGAAGATTTTCATATGGAACTCAAAATATTTGTAAAACATAAACTAAAGCTCAGCATGAGACACTCTGAAAATAACTACTTGCTAGTACCTTTCCAAATTCTCGTGAACAGAAATAATTAAAAAGAATGCATACATGATTATCTAAGGAAAATAAAACCTGCGCAGGTAAGGGAAGATAAGTACCTCAAACAAAGCTTCAGCAAGCATGACAATTCTTGATATACTAGCACGAGTACTTGACTCTTCATTCATCAATAACGACTCGCATGAGCATCTACCATCCGCGTGGAGCCCAGACGGACAAAAAGTATTCCGTCTACCATTATCATCTAGGCCACCACGAAGCCTCTCCCAGACCTGCAAGCAATAATGCTGACACAGGTCAATAATATTTGATACATTGATTCAGCTTCTTACAGAAAACTAAGGTAGCCAATGCAGTGAACTGGCAGAAAGATTAAGACTTCAAGAACAATTTTACATTAAGTGCCGAAACAAATAGATAAACACTACTAACAATACAGAAAATTCCATAAGATCCTACAAAAAATTAATATTTTGGAAAAATTTCAGAGCATCTTTTGCTATTATCATAGATGAATGTTGTTTTTACCTCAGATCTTGAATGCCGCCTTCGTTCACTCGAATATGGAAACCTACTACCTAGGTATCCAGAATCAGTTCCAATCCCATCATCAAAAAAATCACCACTGAAACCAAGTAGCCAGCGATCATGAGATCCTAGCTCCTCATTATCATCCATCGAGAAAACAATGGTTGGAGAATCAATAAGCCTTCTGGAACTGCGTCGTGAGAATGCATCCCAAAACATTCTTCTACTGTTCCTCCTGGCCTCACGATTACTAGCATCTGGATTGCTGTTAGACAATACATTGGAAGAAATACTCACGACATCCACTTGAAGTAACCCACTATCAGCTCGGCCCCTTTCCCTGTTGGAGACAAGGAATCCTAAACCTGAAGGTATTACCTCATGAGGGGGTTCGCTTCCAAATGGGTGAAAAGTCACCGGCGGAGTGGAAAGTTGAACAGAACGAGAATCAGAACCAGAGCTATCAGTGGCGATTACTTCAGACACGTGATTCTCATCAACAGGGGCTGCTTCCGAAGATGAAGTGCCAAGTCCCTGAGAGGAGGAACCGCTTGGATGCATAGCCTCGGAACCATTTTGGACTGAACTACCAATACCATTTACTGCACTCGTGTTAGGAGAAACATTGACAGAGACTGTGTCTGAAGATTGTTGTTCTTTAAACAAAGTACTAGACGGAGTAGTACTAGGATTAGTATCCCTAGAAGATTCATCATGACCACAATCAGCACTCACCTGATGAGGAGAAATTAGCTCCTTACATTCAGACAAGTTTGTACTAGTATTGCTTGTTCCGGTACTAATTAAACCATCTTCAGAAAAACTATCTAAATTAGTTCTGGTTTCCGTATTTGAGATGGTAATTCCTGCTCTTGAACTGGCAGAAAGTGATGATTCCACCCTTGGGTTCTGAACTTCATGGAATTGTTCACACTGTTCTTCCGTCTTAAAAAAAGAAGAAAAAAAATCAAAGCATTTCAGTAGCTTTCTCAAGTTCTCAATTAGCTCACAAAAAATCCCATATGTTTCTTTCAATTCTAATGATAAATTCAAATAAGGAAACAGGCCCAGAAAACCAGAAAGATAAATATGAAAAGGGTTTCAAACAGATTCATAAACAAGAAAGAAAAACAAGAAAAGGGTATAAGAAATGAACATGAAGAATAAAAAATAACAATAATAATAATTAAAATAATAATAATAAGCATTTCAGGTGCGAACACCTTCTCAAATCCCCATATGATTCTTCTTAATCGCAAAAGGTAAATTCAAATTTAGAAACAAGCCCACAAAATTATAAGTGAAAACAAGAAAAGTATTTAAATCTGAATAAGAAGTTTGTTCTCTCGATTATTTAATAAGGAATTGATCTTCTAAAGAATCAAAACCCAAATACTTTTTAAGAGCCAAAAAGAAGTAATTTGAGATGAATTGAGGAAATACGAGATACAAGGGAAATGGGTATCGACAGTTGACATAGAAGAGATTGAAATTTTTTCAGTTGACGATGATGATAAATATACCTGATATGTAGAGCGAGAATTGGAGGCACCGCAGATGAGATAGGAGATTATGGAGCGGTTGACTCGAGGCCGATGACGACGCGATCCCAATCGACTGTTGCTCGAACCCATTTTAGAGACAGAAAGGAGGAGAGAGAGAGGGGGGGGGGGGGAGGAGAGAGAGAGGTTAAGAGGCGAAGTGAAGATGATGACGATAATGGAACTATGTCAGCATACCAAAGATGCAAGGCAAAGACTTTCTTTTTTTTTTTTTTTTTTTTTTGTCCTTCAATAAAAGGAAAACATTATGCTATTTCTTCAATTTTTTTTTTCTTTTTTTTTTAACCTCTTAATTGTCCATTATTAATAATTAAAAAATACTAGTAATTATTTTAGTGTTAAAACATATGTAAAGATTAGGAGGACTGGATAGGAAAAAAAAAAAAAAGGAATTCAAGGAATAATTCAGTAATATGATCAGTGAACTCAACTAGTGTATTTATATTTGTTTAATTGGTTGGTTATGGTGGATGAAACATCGACTCACAAAAAAAAAAAGAAGAAGAAGAAAGGGGTTCTTCAATGAGATCCCTTACTTTATCCTATCAATAGGATAAAATTTTTAACTGTTGGATCTCATTCAAATGGTTGAGATGTTATTTACACACAAAATTTATTGTGTATCTTACTGCATCTGATAATGCCCAAAGACAATTACCAACAATTATGCCCATCTGGTTATGGCCACCATCTCCGTCGCCGTCCGGCGTTGCTCCAACGTTGTCCACTCTACCTCCCTCTGCACCCTCGAACCCTATGTGACCCCCACGCCGCCCTCCTCTCCCTCGCCATTTTCTCTGGCGCATTCACCACCGTGGAAGCCACTGCGACTCGCCGGTGCCTTCCCCTCCATCAGATCAGTCGACCCACGCTTGATCGGAAACGAGGAAGAAAGCTGGTAGTTCGGCTGAGCAGGTGAGCCCGCTGACCTGCTCCGCCTGGGGCTCCTAGTGGTGAACGGCGATGGTGGCTGTGGCTTCGAGTTATTACCGTTGGGAACGAACCCCAAGCCAACGAGCGTTGACGCGAGGTCGCGAACTCAGGCGACGGGGAACATAGGGTGGGCGGCCGATTCCAGATCTATCGGAGCCTCCGAACTCCTAGATTGCAAACAACTTCGATCGGCTAGATCAGCGCCGGCGGAAGTGGGTTTGTTGGTTTTCCAGATCAGTTGGCGATGGGGACGCCGGTCATCGCTATTTTCCTCAGCAACCCTCCGGCGCGACAATCGCAGCGGTCCCCAACGGCGACGGCATCTCACGGCGACACGAACTCTTCTCCACCCAAACACCGCTGACCATCGCTAACACCTCCAACGACTCGTTAGATGCGGCGCCCTTCGACATACGCAAAGGTACTGCCGGCGACCTTACGATGGCCGGCATGATTGAGCAGCCCAAGCTCTGTAATTTTTTTTTCAAGAAAGTTTTTTTTTCCCCTGATTTTTCAAGTGTGATTGTGTGTTACGATCTTAAAATAGTGTTGGTGCAAACTTTTAATCTCAACCATTAAAAGATAATCTAGTGGCAAAATTTTTTTGCCCCAGATGCGTAAAGCAATGGGTGTAGTTGTAGATTTGTCCCAAAAAAATTGTATTGATTATAGAACTTTTTCGTTTTGAAGCGTTAATTAGTCCAAAATTAGATCAAAATCACATATTTGAATTCGGTATTACCCTCTATATTGTAAAATAAGATAACATAATAGTTAGAAATATAATTTAATGATAATTTTATATATGACTTTATAATAAAATGCAGAATTCAATTCTTATTTCAAGTTTTTATTAATAAAATTGAACCTATGAAAATACTTTTTTTTCTCCTTTTTAAAACACAAAAAAAAAATAATTCTTTTAAAAATTACTAGCACATAATTGCTACGGAATATATACTAAATGTCGTGTTTATGATAATTGTAGGTATAGTTAATTTTATACCTAACTGCAATACAAGATATATAATTTGAATCCTCAACATTATTTCGAAAAAAATATATATTATTTACATAAACTAAAATAAGTAAATAACATATTTACTAATAAATTTATTTATTTGACTCATAATAAAAAGGTGTTTATTAATAAATTTGTTAGGTTATATGATTGCAGTCATAATATAGAGATAATTCTATATATGACTTTATCATAAAATATGGAGATTCAATCCCTCTTTCAAATTAAAAATTTTATATTATGAATTTTATAAATATATTATTTATTTTTTATATTTCTTATTCTTTTAATTTTAATAAACATGATATTTACCTCTTTCTCTTCAATTTTTTTTTTTAAATCCTCACTCTCGTTGATGGCAAACACACAACTTTTTTTCATGAAAAAAAAAAAAAAAAAAAAAAAGAGTCCTCACACGTAGTCTAATAACGTGCCATTGGGGTTATACACACAACTTTAAAATATATATATATATATATATATATTTTAAATCCTCACTCTCGTTGATGGCAAACACACAACTTTTTTCATTAAAAAAAAAAAAAAGGTCCTCACACGTAGTCTAAAAACGTCTCATTGGGGTTAAAGACTTTTTTGGTCTCGTTTTTTGTCTCTTCCGTATTTACCGCTTTCCTTCCGTTTTTATTGTCGTCTTGTTTCTATTATAGTGGTTTGGGACTTTGGGTCACGCCCTTTTTTAAATTCATTACAGACTGGACAAATAAAATTAAAAAAAAATCACATAATGATTGAAAAAAAAAAAACGAAAATTGCATTATAAAAAATACATTCACGCTTTTAATATTAAATAAGAGATTATCTTTTTTAATTTTAAAATTATTAGATTTAGTTATTACACTACACATTTTTTTAAATTCTTATATCATCCTTTTATAAAATTGATATTGTTCCATACCATTTCAACTCTATTTTTACACCTTTTTTTTTTTTTTTACCTTGATATTGACCTTTCTATATTGTGGTCTATCTCATTGTTTTTATTATTTTTATTTGAAGTTTTAAGCATGGAGCTTGTTCATAGATAAACAAATTATAAATAAAAGTGAGAAAATATATATGCTATTACAAAATTAATAGTAAACATATTGATATTTATTTATAATTTGGTTATCTAAGGAAAAAAGCTCCATGCCTGATGCTTCAAATCTATTCCTATTATATATAATTAAGTCTATGTTTAGTTACAAAGTTTAACTCCAACTAAACTATATTTTTTCATTTTAATTTTTATATTTTTCTAAAAAGTCAATAAAATTTATAATTAATTTTAAAAAGTCAACCAACTCAAACTTATAAATTTTATTCCATCTCAAACACAATCCAAACAGCAAACGAACCCTAAGTGCCTTGTACACTTTTTTGTCAATCTTTTGTTTGCCCTTTCTGCCCTTAATTTGATTTTCGCTAAATGGCAACGAGCTTTGCCCAGAATTGGGTACCCATTTGGTGGGGTGGGGACCGCCATTACTTGTAGAAGAATGAATGTGGGCCTTGGCCGAGCCCTTCACTTAGCCCACAACGTCCGCACATTTTAAATCGTGAGAAACGACAACCGGTTTACCAGAAACGAAAACTTCTATTAAAGTGACAATAAAGATCAACCGCTTATATGGGGGGGGGGGGGGGGGGGGGGGGGGGGGGGGGAATGTGTCTATAAACAACGACAATTTCATTGAAAAGAAAAAAGAAAGTTCTTAAACGACACTGATAGTAACCAAAACGACAACTACACTGGAAACGAGAGAAAATCAAAACATTGATATATTACTAAACAACATCATTGTTACAAAACGACGATTTTTTAATGAACGACTGAAATATTAAATTGATTACCATAAATGAAATGATACTTTTTTATCAAAAACTTACTCATAAAACACTTTTAGCAGGAAAAAAAAAAAAAAAAAAAAAGACCTTACTCATGAAACACTCTTATAAAAATACACATATCTATCATATATTACTAGGTGGCTTGTGTACTTTTTGTCAATTTTTTTTTTTTTCTTTTGCCCCTCCCTTTTTGAAACACTTAGGTTTTTGGTATTAAAACTCCTATCCAAACTCCTCTTTTCTCATTATTGAGCTGGCTCCTATGAAGTGATGTTTATATTTAGATATGTTCAAGAAAAAAGTAAAATATTTTTTTGTTAGAATATAAAATTTTAATTTTTAGGTAAGAAAAAGAAACAACTTTTTTTTTGTGAAGATAGCAAAATTATTATCTCAACTATATTACAAATTTGAAAATAAAATACGTCTTTTTTGTTGAAAAATAAGATCTTTCTTACTAATTTGACTAAGGACGTGCCATTGTAACTAGTTATATTTAACTTAGTCTCTTGTTTACTTTTTGTCAATCTTTTATTTCCTCCATTTGCCCCTCCCTTTATGAAATTGCCTTCAATTATTTGTCTTTCACCGTTATACACTTTTATGAAGGCTATATTTGGAAATCCAAGACCATAGGCATATCCTTTTCTGTCTACTGGAGTGTTAAGTTGCCATTTGAGGCGCATTACACGACCACGACACACGGTCACTTCTGAATGGGCACAAGCAAGTAGCTGGATGGGTGGCATGCAACGAGTGGGCGAGGGCGAGGGTGCATAAGGAGATCTGTGGAACGCGTGGCTGGGGATCCGGCTGCTCCAGAACTTTTTCTTTTTGCTCCACCCGTGCCTGTCTAGGCGTGAAGGCTGCGCACCCACTGGGACAATATGACGGAGAACTGATAGCTCTCAGCCTTAGGAAGTGTGCAACTATTCTGTACGTCGGCATGGGCTGATTCCGATGTTTTTTCTATTTTTAATCCATTTTACAACCTTTTTACCCCTAATTTGAGTCTAAAAAGTCCCTTATGGCCCTTCTCACCTAATTTACCTACACAATCAAGGAAAAATAATTATTTAAGGACACGTTGGGCACGTCATATTATATTATATTGTATTATATTATATAATATATGTTGTATTGTATTATTATTATACAATATGATATTTAATTTTGTATTGTGTTATAATATTATACAATACGGTATGTTATTTGTTTGTCACCGTATTGTATTATATTGTATTAAAAATTGAACACTCAAAAGATAAAATTTATGTTATGACTCTAGGACCGGAGTTGGGTTTTGAGATGGGGACTGAAGTCGGGTTTCATAATCCTGGTCGGGGTCGAGGTCGGGGTTGGTGGCGGACTTCGGGACGACAGGTCGATGTCGGACGAGATCAAGTTTTAGAACCGGAGTTGTGGTCGAATTTCAAGAAGGGTTTTGGAGTCAGGGTTGGGTTTCGAGATGGAGATCGAAGTTGGGTTTCGAGTTTAGGGGTCGGGGTCAGGTTTTTGGGCGGGGGTTGAAGTGGTGTTTCGGGACGGGTGTCTGGGTAGGGTTTCGGGGCGTGGGTCGAGGTCGGGGCGGGAATCAGGTTTTGGAATCAGGGTCGAGGTCGGGTTTCGAGATGGGGGTCGATGTTTGTATCGGGTTTCGGGACAGGGGATCGGTGTCAGGTTTCTAGTCGGGTTTCAGAATGAGGGTTGGGGTCGGGGTCAGGGTTGAGGTCGAGGTCGGGATCGGAGTCGGAGTTTGATTTCAGGACGGGTTAGGAGTCAAGTTTCGGGACATGGGTCAAGGTCAGGATTGGGTTTTGGGATTGGGGTTGGGTCGAGTTTCTTGACGTGGGTCGGAGTAGGGTCCGCAACTCGAAACCCAACCCCGATCCCCAACCCCGATCCCCATCTCAAAACCAGACCTCAACTCGCATCTCGAATTCTGACATTTACTCTCGTCCCGAAACCCAACACCGACCACAACCCTTATCCCAAAACTCGACTCTGATCCCCCGTCCTGAAACTCGACCCCGACCCTGTCTCGAAACCCAACCCGACCACCGACCATGAAATCCGACCCTAACCCCCATCTTGAAACCTGACCCCAACCCCTGTCTCAAAACCCAGCCCTAACCCTCGTTCTGAAACCTAATCCTAACCCTAAAACCCAACTCCGACCTCCATCCCGAAACCCAAATCCAAACCCGCTCTCAAAGCCCGACCCTGACCCCTATCTCAAAACCCGATTCGACCCTGAACTCCGACCCTAACTCCCATCCCGAAACCCGACCTCAAAACACGTCCTAGAATCCCGAATCTGACCCATGTCCCTAAACCCAACCCCGAACCCCATCCCGAAACTCGATCTGGTCACCAACACCTAACCACGATCCAACCCCCGTCCTGAAACCCGACCTATGTACTGAAATCCATTATATTTTGTTTTTTAATATAATCATTTAGATTAAATTACACAATACAACCTAATACATATGTTTTTTCTGGTATAAGATATCACAGTCCGTATTGTATTAATTTTTGATTTCGTATTAAATTATACAATACAAAGATATTGTCAAATATTATTTTATTTTAAATAATACAATATGGAGTGCTAATATGGAGTGCTAATATGGTGTACCAAACATGCCAAGAATAATTAAATAAAATTCTAAAAAATATAGCTAATTAAGATGCATAAAAATGGTGTGATTGCAGGCATAGCCTATCAATAATACTACACTTATTTCAACCTAAAGATGTAGAGTTTGAATCCCTACACTCTCAATTCAAAAATAAAATAAAATAAAACAAATTTTATAAAATAACTTAATGAAATAGCATTATCATGTTACATGAGATTAGTCCAACAAACATCGAAGAAAACACCAATTAAGAGAGAAATGGCTCAGTTTCGTACTCAAACCACTTGAAAAAAAGGAGTAGAACAAAAATGATTGAGGTTGAAGAATATGAAGGATTGAGACGATGACATGATTAAACGAGTAACTGATATATTTGGTTAGTCGTTGAAATGAAAATGAAATGAAATAGTAATTGCTTCGACAAAAATACACCTCCATTTAATTAATAAATGTTTTAGGATAGTGAAAGGCTATTTAAAGTATGTAATAGAACATTATGATAACTAACTTGGTAAGTAAAATATTTAGTAAAGTTTAGTTTTTTTAATGGAATAACCATTTATTGGTTCCTCTTCATAATGGCTATTCAATTATTGTGTTGGAATAGTAATTTCATAAGAATAGTTATTTTTAAATCTTCTGTCCAACCAAATATAGGATCAATTAGATTTTAAAAATTGCCATTCCGTTCAAATAACCATTCCATCAAACTAAATGATACCTCAAGTTTTATTGTTATCCTTTAACCACAATTATAAGAATTTGTTGGGTATTGCGGATAATTTGCTGTTTGTTTATACATATATACAAATATATATACATATATTATTAAAAGAAGTTAGACAAGAACACTTCGTCAGACTTCAAATTGATATTGATTTAGCACAGCTGTTAAAATACACACTTCTAGTAAAAAGATCGGGAAGTTCAATTTTTGCCAACGTAGAATATAAGAATCTTCTAGATTATTATTATTATTATTTTAATTCTCAGTGCAAGTCTACTGATCACTTTATTGCTAATTGCATATCACTTTATTGTTAATTGTAGATATAATCAATATGTGGAAGTAACTAAATCAAAGAATGACATAACAATAGCACCCAAGGTCCAGGTTCATTGTTCGAGAGAAGTTCAACAAGGCAAAGATCCTCTCCGTTTATATATAAATATATATACGTATATATGAAAGTCCTTTTTTTTTTAATAAATATAAACGGCCTTTATTTTGTTTTATTATTTTTATTTAGTTGAAGAAAAGATGGGAAAAAGATGTTGACAGAAACCGGGAACCTATGAAAGTGTAAAACGGGGGTAAGATTACAACCAAAATTCTTGACGACTTAGAAGTGTAACAAGGGTCAAGATTTGAATTAAATGGAACTGCTAATTTAAAGGAAAGAATTACCCAAAGAGCATAAGCTATAACATGGTCTTCTCTCTTTTGTTTTGCTTAAAAGCAAGCCAAATTTTTTTTTCTTTTTTAGGGGGGGGGGGGGGGGGTTTGGGTTTGGGTGACTGTTGCACAACACCTCAAATGTCATAATCAAAATAGCTGAAAAATTGACTAAGAAACACAGTCAATATTTGCTAAAAATCAAGTTTCGACAACTAAAAAAACCACTTTCTTTATTTTTTTTTTATTTTCTTTATCTAAAATTATCGTGCCAAACCCCACCTTATCCCTCTCTCTCTCTTATTAAAATAAGCTTTTTGCAAATCACAATCCATATACTTGAAATGCAAGCATGATAGGGAAGTTTCTTGGCAATTTAACCAGGACTTTGGAATAGTGACTTGCCACCAAAAGTAAGAAGGTTAAGTTTTTAGTATGGTTAGGTAGAACGTGGGCTTGGGTAGTTTAAAACTTGCCTCCTAAAGCCACACACCACCACGCCACCCCACCCCCCCAAAAAAAAAAAAAAAAAAAAAAAAAAAAAAACCTGCCTCGTAATCTTCTAAAGGTAAAAGGATGTAAAGGTAGAATTGAGTTCTTTAGGCCCCGTTTGCTTGGAAGGAGTGAGGGAGAGTGTCAATTAACTGTTTGATTGGAAGAAAAGAGGAGAAAGAGAGTCTCTTTTCAAGTGTATTATATTGCATATTTGTATCAATAAAAGGATGCAAGCTCTCCGTTGCTATTGAATGTAAAAGGACTATTTTAAGTCTAAAAAATATTTATAAAAAGATAATTAGATAAATAATTATTATCCATCATTTTAATTTTTCCTCTATCATATCAAACAACATGAATGACTTATATGAGGTTGATATCACTAATCCATCCAATCCACTTATTTCTTTCACTTTTCTCTCCTACCAAACACAATGTGTTGAACTCTCCCTAGAGTGCTCCTAAAAGACTGATATCTTAGACGTCAGGCTTAGCATCTACTGAAAGGAGGGAGCGTGGGTAACTCATTTACGTGAGAGAAATGAGGGAAGGAGGGAGGCGTCCTTTCTCGTAGGTTGTTTGGTATGAAATCCTTACTATAATCTATTTAGTTTATGAGATATCAAAATTGGGGTGCTTATAAGGATTTGGAGTTCATTCCCTAATCCCTTCCTTCCTCCTTTCTATCCTACCAAACAATCATTAATGTCAAAATCCTTTCATTAATCCCTCCATCCCTCTTCTTCCTTCCACTTTTCTCTCCTACCAATCACACTCTAAGGGTATATTTGGTTGGAAGGAGAAAATAGAAAAGAGGGAGTGATAGATTACCTAAGTGAGAGAAATAGGCAATAGAGGAAAGGTCATTTTCTCTTATGGTGTTTAATATGAAATTCCTTCAATAATTTCTCAATTTAAAAAATCAAAATTGAGATATTTTGAAGGATTTAGAGTCCCTCATCTAATTTTTTTTTTTTTCATTCTCTCTCTCATAACAAAAAATTATGAATGTCAAAATTCTTTAACTAATCCCTCCATCCATGTTCTTTCTTCTGCTTTTCTCTCGTACTAAATACACTCTAACGATAGCAGCTCCAACTAATTTGTATTTTATTGATGTTTCTCTTGTCTGTTTTGCCATCCAACGTTCAGGAAAAACAATGGATCAAGCATGAATGGGGTGAGTCCTTACAACCCCAAATCATAATGGGCTTTCGCAAAATTCACCACTGCTCATTAGGATTCAGTTTGGTCGTCAATGAATTTAGAGATAATTAGCAGAAATGTCAATTTTTTCAACACCTTCTTGTATTTTTGTCAACTTTAAATAAATTATTCCAAATTTTGTCATTTTAGATTTTTTTTTTTATAAAAAAAATATCTTAAATTATAAAGGGAATTTTCCATTTTACCCCTTCACATATTTTTGGTGCTTGTTTCTGTTCTTCTCTTTTTTATTTTATTTTATTTTTTTATGTCTCTTTCCTCATCAAATCCAAAGACTCTTGGATCCAGATCCGGTCTCTCCTACCGTGAGTAATCGTTGTCTCCAACTTCTGCAACCGTCACCTCCTTTCGCTAGGAAGAAGCCATCGTCGTTGGAGTTATGTGACTACGGTGGAGATCTGTTGAGTTTGGGCCTTGTGGTTCTTGGATCTTCTCCGTTAATCACCATCGTGCCGCCAAGTAAATGAGATCTCCTGCAATCGCGATCTCCAGTGGCGCTTTGGCAAGTCCGGCGCGAAATTCATCTCCGATCTGTATCGTGAAGTACCTGATCAGCTATGTCGGAGCGAGTGGCTGTGGCTCAAAGTCCGCCGACGAGGTCACCAAGATTTCGGATTTGCGATCCGTGACGACGATCGTCGCGGGTGAGAAATCATGACCGTTCGATTGTTTGTGATGGTTAATGGAGTTTTGTTGAAGTGTGGTGGTGTTTGGTTAATGGAGATCATCACTGGTTGTCGACTTTCTGCACAGTAACAAATATAATGATCGCTTGCTGAAGAAGCTGAAAATTACGTTTCTGTCGGTCAATATTCTTCTCAACAGTGCTGATGACAAGCAGATCAGAAACCTGGCTGTAAAGCAGTGGCTTAATGAGCTCATAGAAGCAACCTATGATGTAGAGGACTTGATGGGTGAGATCGAGACCGAAGGTTTGAGATACAAGCTGGTAGGTGGAGGCAGAAGCAGCATAAGTCATGAGGTACTGAAATTCTCCCCTCAACTATTAGCCATATGATTGACAAATGTGAAATTATTTATTTTCTAGTAAATTGGTTTTCTGAAATTATTTATATTTTCTTTATTAGTTTGGTAAATTGATAGATTGGTTCGTTCTAGTTTGGAATTGTTTTAAGACATTAGTTTGTGAATCTGCGATTGGTTTTTATGTGGGAATTATTGGGAGATTGGTTTTATTGGTAAGGATATTTTTATTTATTATTATTTTATTTAATTATTTAATTAAATGTTATAAAATGATAAAGTTATTAATTTACTCTTGGGTAGTGGATAAAATTATAAGAATGTGTCAAATTTATTACATTATTACAAATCCCCGTGAATTTATGTAATTACGTTTTGGGCCAACAGATAAAGACACCAACATCATGCGTAACAGTGTGCGGACTAAAAATGGCCCATTTTGTTGCATTTCAACTAGTGCAGTTTGAAAAGAAAAATGGTTCATTTCAATTTCAGATCTCGAGAAACATATACCCCTTATCTAAGCTTATCCAATGTTTTACTATTATTACATGTTTACTTACATGTAATCGGAGTGATCATGAATTGGAGTAGATATGATTCGGAGTGGGATAGATTCGGAGTCAGAATATGCTGTTTACTTGGGTTCCAGGAATTGGAGTCGGAATCACTGTCAATCCCATTTCATGCATTTACTTAGAACAGGGATCAGAGTCAGTTGCTGTAAATTTACTTATATACCCTTTCAGTTAATTTTGTGTTTTCAATGTAAATAAGTAGATTATATATTAATTATTTTAATACTAAAATGATTATTTTTGTGCTACTAATTATAGAACTATTTTCTTGAAATATATGTTTATTTTTTAAAAACATAATGTTGAGATAAGTAATTTATATGCTAATAGTAATTATATTATGAAGATTATTTTTTAAATAAAAAAGTCAAATTTTGAGATAAATAGTTTATTCTAGTAAATATTTAAATTTTTTTGAAATATAAATTTGCTTAAAAAAAACTTAATGTTGAAATATATTTCTAAAATTAAAATTTTATTTGTAGTTGATTTATTATGGCTCACTTTTTTTTAATTTTGTTAGAGTATTAAAATTTTTAAAAAGTAGCATTAAAAAATTTAAAAACAAATATAAGATATGATATAATCATCTTTTAAACAAAATAAGTTTCAAATCATAAATATACCAAATAAGTTCCAAATTGGGGACAAAGTAGTAATTTAACTTTAATATCAGGAATGAGAGTGCTAATCCGATGGGGGGGCTTGGGATTGTCAATCCCCTTATTCAATCCCAAATTAATGGGATTGTCAATCCCCTTATTCAATCCCAAATTAATGTGGGCCCCACACAATTTCACTCCCATTCCAGGATTAAAATAAGTAAGGGGGTGTTTGTTGTGTAAGTTTGAGATAAGTAATTTATATGCTAATAGTAATTATATTATGAAGATTATTTTTTAAATAAAAAAGTCAAATTTTGAGATAAATAGCTTATTCTAGTAAATATTTAAATTTTTTTGAAATATAAATTTGCTTAAAAAAAACTTAATGTTGAAATATATTTCTAAAATTAAAATTTTATTTGTAGTTGATTTATTATGGCTCATTTTTTTTTAATTTTGTTAGAGTATTAAAATTTTTAAAAAGTAGCATTAAAAAATTTAAAAACAAATATAAGATATGATATAATCATCTTTTAAACAAAATAAGTTTCAAATCATAAATATACCAAATAAGTTCCAAATTGGGGACAAAGTAGTAATTTAACTTTAATATCAGGAATGAGAGTGCTAATCCGGTGGGTGGGCTTGGGATTGCCAATCCCCTTATTCAATCCCAAATTAATGGGATTGACAATCCCCTTATTCAATCCCAAATTAATGTGGGCCCCACACAATTTCACTCACATTCCATGATTAAAATAAGTAAGGGGGTGTTTGGTGTGTAAGTTTGAGTTAAGATTTGTAAGTTTAAATAGTAAATTTTTTTGAATTTTTTTAAATTTTCAGAAAAGACAAACAACTTTTTGGGGAAAAAGGTAAAAAACATGATGAAAAAAGTACAGTTTAGTTTAAACTAAACTCATGACCAAACAAGGCCTAAGTAAACATGAGATTGATTCATATTTCTCATTCCGTTCCCTATTCCTGTAAAGTAAATAAGCCATTAATCTCTATAGGATAGAAACGTTAAAAAAAAAAAAAAAAATTAGACGGAATAAAACACGCAAGACTCATGTAATAAATGGGAAGGGAATATGATAAATGAATGTTGGGTAATTGATTGAGTTGGTAAATTAAAATATGTCTATGTTATCCAACTAATTCAAAATTGTGATTTTTACATGTTAGATTAGTTGAGTAACATGAATCTAGTTCAATATTTATTTATATAATCAACCACCTCAATATTTATTGTTACAATTACACTTCACTCATGCTTAATTCCAATTCAACTTAATTTTTCCTTCTTTTTTTTTTTTAATCTGCATTAGACTCGTTTTTTTCTCTTTTCCGATCAGCAATCTAAAAAAATTCTAAGAGTTGGAATTTTAGGTGGAAACCTACCAAAAATTCTATGTGCAAAATATACCCCCCAGTTTTCTAGACTAGTCTAATTCTAAGAGTTGGAATTTTAGGTGGAAACCTACCAAAAACAAATGCGATTTTCTGACTTGCAGTTGGCTAATACAACCACAAACTATTATCGCAACTCACAAACAAGCAAACTACTTCAGTCCACCCCTAACTTTTTGTGCTATAAATCTACGGACTTTCTTTAGATTCCTCCATACACAAAGTTTAGTACCATCTAGAAAAGTACTATAGTGCAAAGCAAAACAACTACAGCCAAGAAGACATGCCTGATCCTCCACCACCAGGTCATCACGGCCCCCATCACCATCCGCCACCACCGGGGCCTGAGCACGGTCCCCCCAATCCTCCTCCGCCCGGTCCCCCTGCACCGCCGCCACCAGGTCCGCACGCACCGCCACCACCAGGTCCCCATGAGCCACCGCACCGGCCAGGCCCTCCCGAACCACCTAAGCCCCATCATCCTCATCACCACCACCCGTGAATCCCCCTTGATCACATTATGCAGCCTCAAGAGCATATAAAAGATATGTGTGCATGTACAGTTTATATGTATCGATCATTATTACTATTGTGCTCTATAGTTTGTATGCATCTGAGAATACTGGCTAGTTTGCACTTCTGTTTGTGCACTCCTTATTTCAATCTTACTGCTGTTATGTATGTTGTACTTATCCTAAATATATAAAAGAGTGCATAAAGCTCTCCTGTTCTTATTTAGTCGTCAAAAACGCAAATAGTGGTTGCGTTTCGGTGCTTTTACTCTTCTTTTTTCTTTTTTTGTTTTTTTGTTTTTTCAATTGCATATCTCATTTGCTGCTCCTTCTTTATGAGCCACGTGCCCAGTTTATCTTTCTTAGGCTTCTAACAAATTACGTGAAAAAGAAAGCCCATCGTTGTCAGGTGTAATTTTTTTTGGCCCCGGTTGAATATAGTCAAGTGTAATTACACTACTGCCATTGTTTTAGTTCAAAGACCTTTTCAGCCTTAATAATATCTGGAGGTGAATGTTTAGGACGCCATTTAGCGATGGTGTTTCAACGATTAGATTTTAAAATTTTAACTTAATATTAAATTTTTCTCTATTATATTTTTAAAAAATTTAACTTTAAAAATTCATAACTTTCTCATTTTAAATCGGAATGAAATTATTTTTATATCAAAATGCTTATAACGATGAGACGAACAAAATAAGATCTATTTTGTATATATTTTTTTCCAAACACATTTCAATTTTTGCATAATTTTTCATATCACATAATATTTTCAAAAGCTTTCTTTCCAAACACATATTTCTAACCCAACTTTCAAAACATAACCTCAAGATGTCATCCTAAACAGGTCCAATGTCAATAACTACTAACAATAAAGATTCGCAAAATACTAAAATCTATACTTGCATAAAAGAAAAACTAAAATCTCTCAAAACTTCTTATACTCCCACCTCAATTTTGTTTTAATAATCGAGAAAAAAATTTCTGAAAAAAAAAATTTAAATTAAAAAAAAAAAAGCAAATAGCACTATGTATATGTTTACTTATTTTTTTTATTTTTTATTTTTTTTTGGTAAAAATCGTTTTAATTTAACAAGAACAAATTCTTAATAACACAAAAATTCAAGATTCACAATAAATTCAATAATCACAAAATAAGATGAATGTACATAAAGTAATTGACAAAATAGAACCTAATTAATAATTTGTTTGCTGAAAAAGAATTTGATAGAGGAAAAATTAAAGTTTAATTATAAAAGTGAAATTAGAGTTTAAAATTAAAGTGAAATTCGAGTTACAAAAGATACAAGTGTATGCATGTTTTTCCAAAAATTATATATTTTTTTATGTTTAATGTGGTATATATGTTAAGGTGTAGAATGGATTTTAACATAATTTTATTTTAGGAAAAATTATCAAAAAGATAAAGTATAATTTAGTAGGGATGTTTATAAATTTAATGTGTAAAAAAAATTAGTTTTAGATAATTGAGTAACCAACCAACCAGCAAAAAGTAAAAAACATATATATATATATATATATATATATATATATATATATAAAGCTTATGTGACTAAGGAAGGCAACTTAATTAGAGTGTGTTGAAGAACTAAGAAAACATAATATATATATATATTTATATATATATATGACAATAATAGTAATAATAACAATAATAATAACCCTTAAAAAAAATAATAATAATAATTCAAAGATAAAAGTATATAACCACCATGCGTTTAACTTTTATTCCATCAAATCATAAACAAAAGTCAGCCTCTATGGTGTCTCGCATTAGTATTCGATATGGTTTGGCAGCTGAGAAATTTTCAAATTTGTTTTAACATTATCTAACAACAAAAGTCTCATTTTTTTTTATGTCGAATCATTTTAATTTTAAGTCAATATGATGTACAAAGAAATGAAAGATGTAGGTAGCAGAAGTGATAGAGCAAGTGATACGATGATATTATTAGCATTTCTTTTCAAAATGCTTTGGGTATCAAATAGGATGAAAAATTTATAATTACACAAAGAGCAATGATTCTAAATATGTTCAGAAAATCAATGTGACTATATGCCAACTTCTAAAGCTAGCACTAGTACAAATTGTGGATTCCACGACGGTTTTTTTACCGTCGTGTAAAGTTTACACGACGGTTGATAAACCGTCGTGTAATCCGGTGTCGTGGTAGATAACACGACGGTTCCATTACCGTCGTGGTTATCTCAACATTACACCACGGTATCATGTTATCTTAATTACATTACACGACGGTTCGGCATAGAACCGTCGTGTAATGCTGACATTACACGACGGTTCTCCACCGAACCGTCGTGTAATGATGACATTACACGACGGTTCTCCACCGAACCGTCGTGTAATACGGACATTACACGACGGTTCCTATCCGAACCGTGGTGTAATGCGGACATTACACGACGGTTTTCCAACGAACCGTGGTGTAATGCGGACATTACACGACGGTTCCTATCCGAACCGTGGTGTAATGCGGACATTACACGACGGTTCTCCAACGAACCGTCGTGTAATGCGGACATTACACGACGGTTCCTATCCGAACCGTGGTGTAATGCGGACATTAAACGACGGTTCCTATCCGAACCGTCGTGTAATGTGAACATTAAACGACGGTTCTTGGCCGAACCGTCGTGTAATGCGGACATTACACGACGGTTCCTATCCGAACCGTGGTGTAATGCATACATTACACCACGGTTCCTATCCGAATCGTCGTGTAATGCGGACATTACTCGACGGTTCGTGGCCGAACCGTCGTGTAATGCGGACATTACACGACGGTTCTTGTTCGAACCGTCGTGTAATGCGGACATTACACGACGGTTCCTATCCGAACCGTCGTGTAATGCGGACATTACTCGACGGTTCGTGGCCGAACCGTCGTGTAATGCGGACATTACACGACGGTTCTTATCCGAACCGTCGTGTAATGCTGACTTTACACGACGGTTCTTGAACCGTCGTGTAATCTTATATTATTTTAAAAAAATTGGATTTTTTAGTGATTCCTTTGCTATCCTGTCCGATATCCAATTGATCAAATTACAAATACATACCAATATTTTACATTACAAGTTCACGTATCGTAATTAATGAATCGCATTACATGGCTAGCCCATTCTCCCCTAATTAAATCCAAATCCTCAGAAGTAAAAAAATCTTTACTTTCAAGGACGTCAATTCCATTCAACACTATGTCTCTCATAAAACCTAAAATAAAATAACCACATTCAACACTTCCCTCTTGAAGAGGACAAGGACGGTTCGAGATTTTGGTTTTACAATCTTGTCTCCTTGTAATCCCTTCTCCTGCCATAATCTTCCAATCCAATAGGGCCCTAGCAAATTGGTTAAATTCAAACTAATTAATTAAGATACATATAATAATTAAGATTTAAAAAAAATTAACATATTAAAATTGACTTACATGTTCATTAGCCCCGTAAAATCATCCCGTTTCTTTTCTCGAAGAGGATCAAAATAAAGGACGAGGTCCTCCCATGGGTCAATGACTCCCAAAACCCAATGTCTCCCTCTGTTATGTGGCACCAAAAAAAGCCGGCCTTTTGGTGCGTCGCGCAAAAAGTTGATAAGATTGTCAGCTCGGTCTCTCATGCCAGCATCTTCAGTATCTGTTCTCACCGGTGAGATCAAGGTTGGAGAGACAAATGCAAACTTGTCACCTTGCCCGTTAATCCTACATAGTTCCTCCAAATATCTGCACATAAGCGTATGAAAAGTGTTAATGTACCTGACATATAGAAGAATTTCTAGATTAAACAAATTTTAGAGATAGAATGTCGTACCTCATGTAGACTAGTATACAATTTGCACTGATTTCTTGTAAATTAATGAACTCATAAATATCTTCAAAGCTCAGAAAGACAGGCATCTCAAAAGTCATTATCGTGTATGGTATTGGGACCTCAATCTGATTACCTTGACGCATGGAACTATGGGCATAATAAGCCAAAGGCCTCATCGCCATGTTCATGTTATTAAAGTCGAACAAAGGTTGTTGTTGCACACCTTGTTGTATCTCTGTCCGAGAGTCGATGGTTTTACTTCCAAGCTTTCTTTGGCGTTTTTTTTTTTCCAGATGCTGGGTCAGGAACGTGACTAGGCCCTCGACTCGCCTTGTTCAATATCGTCTCGAGCTCGACTAATGTTTTAGGCCAAGCAACAAACCCATTAATAGCATCCTCCACAGTTGTTGCCTCGTACGTCGGTATAGGTAATTGTGCTTTTTTTAATTTTGGCACATTGATTGACACTCGCACGTTCCCTTCCCCAAGTGGAATCCCATGCACCGTATCGGTGGGAAGGCTCTCCAACCATGCTCTTCCAAACGCGACAAGCACCTGTCCACCCTGTACTTCATCGAAGATATAGAGCTTACACTCCTGACTGTCGACCGGCATGGTTGGCGGCTCAGCAACTCCATGTTGTTTTTCTTGGGCAGAGCAACTAGCCTTAAAGCTGTTGTGTTGTTCCACAGTTGGCACATTGTTGGGATCAACCGACGTCGGCACATCTTTGTTCGCACATAGACCACGCACCATCGCCTTTAATTCTTCTATTTCACGTCTCATTGACTGAAAGGCCTCATTGTCTTTCTTCGAACTTCGACTTATGTTAAAGTACTGAGACGGCTTTACGAACTTTGATTGGCCACGGACACGGCCTTTGTGTTCGGGTCTAGATAATGCCTGCGACAATACATCATTAGTGCCAACTGACTCGAAAGTGCCTTGGCTCGCCTGTGTGTTGTACTCCATCTACAAGATTTATTAACAGAAATCATTTAAGCAAAAGTGTTGTAAGTGCGTATAGTAGCCATGAAGAAAATATTGTTAGTTAGTAAACTTACTATCATCTCGCTAACTTTTTGACATGTTGGATCTTTCAACTCTCCATCAAGTCCCATCTGTTGCTCAAGCCACAAACTATCTCTTCTTTCCCATTTCCCAGTCTTCTTAAACTGCATGTAATTGAATATTGTTAGTATAAATGAGGGCATAATGTTCTATAAATTAAATGACATATGATTTACTTCGAACAAGTAATGTATTGACATACCTTTTCCTGGTCGAGCTTCCTATATCCGTCTCGACCTCCTCTTGATGCGTATTCGTTGTTTGTCCTTATTTCGCTTCCACGATCCGATAGTTGTTGGAATTGTGAGGATGTTCTATACTGAACGTATTTCACCCAATCCTCTTCTTCTATATTAGGGTAGTTCTCAATAACTTTTTGCGGCCGTGTCCAAACACTTTCTTCTGTTAAATATCCCTCGACAAACGTCTTGTACAAATCATGCCGGAAATTCCGTGCAGCTTCACCACATGATTTTATACATGCAGTCCGAAAGCTTTCATCAACGGTGAAAGAAGTAACAGTTTCTTTCCAAATAATATCTTTCAATCCGTCTAAATCACGAGATCTCCAATCTTGTATCCATATTGGAATGTGCTCCCGAGCTAGCACACCAATCCAACTCATCAATTCGTCACCGTGCTTTCCTTCCGGTTGTCCTTTCTCGTCAAACGTGACGGGAATTCGTTCACCCCTCTTCCTTGCCATATGGATGCGTTTCATTATAGTTGCCCTTCGCGTGCCTTCAACATTCGGGTCCGACGAGATTTTCCTTCGTGCTCGTCCCTTTTTGGAATGTTCCATTGTATTCGTTCACCTATTATTGTTAAAAAAAAAAGCATAAATAAAATTATGTCATACCAATATAATAGAAGCAATTTACCTTTAACTACTAAGCACACGATACATTAATTTTTTAAAACAACCGCAAAGTCATTAAGCTTATGTAGTTGGAATTTCGTCCAAAAAAAAGCAACCACAAACTGATTTATTTAAAATAGCCACAAGCGCTAAGACGCACGAAGAGGGAGTCTGGCAGCCCCCACCCCACGGACGCCCAGGCGCCCAGGCGCGCACGGTGCCCAGGCACGCCCAGTCGCCCAGGCGCCACGGTACCCAGGCGCCCAGGCGGCCCCACCCCACGGACGCCCAGGCGCCCAGGCGCGCACGGTGCCCAGGCACGCCCAGTCGCCCAGGCGCCACAGTACCCAGGCGCCCAGGCGGCCCGACCCCATGGACGCCTAGGCGCGCCCAGGCTCCCAGGCGCTCAGTCGCCCAGGCACCCAGTCGCCCAGGCGCCACGGTGCCCAGGCGCCCCGACCCCACGGGCGCCTAGGCGCCCAGGCGCCCCCACCCCACGGACGCCATGGGCAGCCCAACCCACAGCCACAAGGCGCGACCCACCACCCCACGGTCATAGGCTGTTTTGAGCCATTATTTTTGTATTTTCATGCTATAGGATGTCATGTAAAGTTTGTATTAGTTATGCTACAAAATTTCTCAAACTTTATTATGTTTTTCAAAAAGAGAATATCGTTATGGCATTCCGTCGAGCATGTTGTGTGCGAGGAAAAAACATGCTCATAAATGTGTGTAAAGTGCCAAATTTAACGATCCTCAAACCAATTTCTTCTCTAAAATGAGAAATATCAAAAACAAAATCACTAATTTTCAACAATAGATCTTTAGTGACAAACAAATATACAAAGAAGCAAATGGGTTTTAGTTACAATACGAAGTCACCTTGCTTGTGCTTGAAGAAGAATACACGACCACACCAAGATGGAGGCGGCGGCGGCAATGACGGCACGGCAACTTTGAACGGATGTTAAAATAGTGCTGACGGCGGGTTGGTGAAGGATATGGGCACTTAAGAAATTTAGAGAATGTAAAGAAGACCAAAGAAATTCGCGCTCAAATATGAGGAGATATGAAAAGGCTATTGTTTATAAGTAATGGGTTTCGCGCGGATTTCGATACATAAAATTTGAAAATTTTCAAATTTTTTTAACGATTACACGACGGGTCGGATTTAACCCGTCGTGTAAGCGAAAAAATTAATTGAGAAAACAACGACGGTTCCACTGAGACCATCGTCGTTTCATATAAACGACGACGGTTCTAAGTGGAACCGTCGTCGTTTCCTGCTGGAATAGAGGAAACGACGACGGTTCCACCCTAGAACCGTCGTCGTTTCCTGGAACAGGGGAAACGACGACGGTTCCAGGGTGGAACCGTCGTCGTTTCACCCGTTCCAGCAATAGAGGAAACGACGACGGTTCCAACAAAGAACCGTCGTCGTTTCTTCTATTCCTGGGAAACGACGACGGTTCCAGGGTGGAACCGTCGTCGTTTCCTCTATTACTGAAGGAAACGACGACGGTTCCTTGTTGGAACCGTCGTCGTTTCTATTCCTGGACAGAACGAAACGACGACGGTTCCACCCTGGAACAGTCGTCGTTTCCCCTGTTCCAGGAAACGACGACGGTTCCACCCTGGAACCGTCGTCGTTTCCTGGAACAGAGGAAACGACGACGGTTCCAGGGTGGAACCGTCGTCGTTTCCTCTATTACTGGGGGAAACGACGACGGTTCTTTGTTGGAACCGTCGTCGTTTCTATTCCTGAACAGAACGAAACGACGACGGTTCCACCCTTGAACCGTCGTCGTTTCCTGCTGGAATAGAGGAAACGACGACGGTTCCAGGGTGGAACCGTCGTCGTTTCACCTGTTCCAGGAAACGACGACGGTTCCAACAAAGAACCGTCGTCGTTTCTTCTATTCTGGTAAACGACGACGGTCCAGTGTGGAACCGTCGTCGTTTCCTCTATTACTGAAGGAAACGACGACGGTTCCTTGTTGGAACCGTCGTCGTTTCTATTCCTTTAACAGAACGAAACGACGACGGTTCCAGGTGGAACCGTCGTCGTTTAATGCAGGAATTATGTAAACGACGACGGTTCCACCTGTAACCGTCGTCGTTTCATTATTTGTAGAAACGACGACGGTCTTTTTTGGACCGTCGTCGTTTCTTCCTGAAACTGGGGAAACGACGACGGTTCCCATGGGGCTGTCGTTGTTACTCATGAGACAACGACAGCCTCTGGGGAACCGTCGTCGAATCCTCCTTCAGTTTTCATGCTTTGACGACGGTTTAATTCCGACCCGTCGTGTAATCCTTTTTAACTCTGTTTGGGATCACAACCAATTAATTAATACACGGCCTAATAACCCTGTGTACGTTGTTTACAAAAATTACTAGTACTGTATTATTTATCTTCATGCAAAACAAATTTTGAAAATATATATAGCAACGAACTTGTAAAGAAAATAAATTATACATCTTGAATTATAAAGAAAACAAAATAACTAATTTACAGAATTAATGGCATAATGTTCAAGTTTTTTTCTTTTTTCGCTTTGCCTTCTCAACACGTGTCCATTCAATATCTGGTCGAACCAAATGGGAAACATCATCATCGAATTCGTCGATATCCTCTACCGGTGGCAAGCCCATTGTGAAAGATGGAATGTCGGAGCAATCTTCCTCATCTTCTTGTTGACCATGGATCAATTTTGGCTTCATCGGCACTACTAAGGACAACTCTACATTGCTGGGGTCCGTTGTGTAAAATACTTGAATTGCTTGTGATGCCATAATGAATGGATCATTTTTGTACCCCAATCGTCTAAAATCCACCACTGTTATCCCATCACTGTCAATCCTAACGTAATTATTGTCGGCCCATTTGCACTTAAATAATGCGACGTGTAAACCACAGTAATCGAGTTCCCAAATATCTTCAATGAAGCCGAAGTAGTTCATTGTTCCATAAACTGGATTCTTGTCCTTTGCGGATGAAACGTGCATGGACTTAGCTTGAATACTGACACCACTATTTTGAACAGGATGCTTCTCATCTCTTTCGCGAGTGTAGAATGTAAAACCATTGACGAAGTATGATGTATACCGTGTAACAATCGTCGACGGACCTCTGGCGAGGTTCATTAACTCATTCGAAAATCCGACCTTCTGAAAGAGTACATGTCTTCGTAGCCACTGACGAAAAGTCCGATTGTGTTCCTCTTGTAGCAACCTCTCATTTTTTCCTCTTCTTGGATTTCTATATCTTAATTCCTGTAGATGAACCTCAATAAAAGGCTCAACTTCAACCCTATTATGTAAAGTATAGAGACAAGCTTTCTCCCATTCACATCGATCTACCTGCGATGGAGTGCCGATGGATAGTCCTTTCTGGTCAATGGATGTAGTTTTTGGCAACCCAATCGCTTCCGCGGTGGACAAATATTCGGAGCAAAATTCGACCGATTCCTCCGCAATGTAGCTTTCTACTATACATCCTTCCGGCCGATTTCGGTTCTTCACATAACCCTTCAATACCTTCATGTACCTTTCAAAAGGATACATCCATCTCAAGTACACCGGTCCACATAGCTTCACTTCTCGGACTAAGTGAACCGTTAGATGAATCATTATGTCAAAAAACGAGGGTGGAAAGTACTTCTCAAGCAAGCACAAAGTTTGAACCAACTCTGATTGTAGCGAGTCTAGTGTCAATGGATCAATTACCTTGAAGCATATCGAGTTGAAAAATGAGCATAACTTGGTAATTGCTAATCTCACATCCTTCGTTAAAACTCCTCGCAAGGCCAAAGGTAAAAGCTGTTGCATCAATATATGACAATCATGTGTTTTCATTCCAATTAACCGCATATCCTTCATAGACACCAACCTTTTGAAGTTAGAAGAATACCCGTTGGGGACTTTCACAGAAGCGAGCCACTCACAGAGCTTTCTTTTTTCCAATCTTGATAATGTGTACTTTGCCGGAGGTAAATAAGTTGCATTCCCTTTTTTTGTAGGGATCAAGTTAGGTCTAATCTTCAATTCCTTAAGATCAAGCCGTGCTTTTTCACCATCTTTGCTCTTATTAGGAATGTCTAGCAACGTGCCCACTATTGATTCACAGACGTTTTTCTCAATATGCATCACATCCAAGCAATGGCGAACAAAAAGTGTCCTCCAATATGGAAGTTCGTAGAAGATTGACCGCTTTTTCCAAGGTCCATCAACCACGGAAGTATTATTGCTCCGTTTTCTTTTCCCGAGCACCACGTTCAGATCCTTAACCATCTCATAAACGTCTTCGCCCGTCAAAACCCGGGGAGGGGTTCTTTCTTCCGTGTTACCATCAAACGCCTTTTTCTGCTTGCGGTATCGATGATTTTGTGGTAAGAATCTCCTATGACCAAGGTAGACAGTTTTCTTACCATTCTTCAATCGGATGGAAGATGTTTCTTTCATACAAACAGGACAACCAATAGCACTCTTGACTGAATAACCAGATAGATTTCCATAAGCAGGAAAGTCATTAATTGTCCACATCAACATTGCACGGAGTGTGAATGTCTCTTGACGGTAAGCATCTCTAACTTCGATCCCATTTTCCCATAAGTTCTTTAGATCATCGATTAGTGGTGCTAAGTACACATCAATGTCATTCCCTGGTTGTTGAGGACCAGATATCAATAAGGTCAACATTAAGAACTTTCGCTTCATGCTCAACTTCGGAGGGAGATTGTAGTTGACAAGTATGACGGGCCAAGTACTATGCCTACTACTCATATTACCATGTGGGTTCATTCCGTCCGCTGACAAACCAAGACGTAGATTCCGCGGTTCCGCACAAAATTCAGGATGCTCGGCATCAAAGGTCTTCCATTGTGGTGCATCGGCTGGATGTCTAAGCATGCCATCTTCAACACGTTTATCATGGTGCCAAGTCAAATTCTTGGAATGCTCAGCATTACGGAATAAACGTCGTAGCCGCGGTGCCGGAGGAATGTACCATAACACCTTTGCCGGCACACCTTTGCTGCAATTCGTTGGATTCTTGCCCTTCTTCCATCTTGACTCCTGACAAACCGGACATTCATCCAAATCCTCGTACGCATTGCGGTAAAGGGCGCAATCATTTGGACATGCATGAATTTTTTCATATTCCATGCCCAAAGTGCTCAACGTCTTCTTAGCTTCGTACATACTAGCGGGTATTTTATTATCAACCGGTAGAACCTCTCTCAGAAATTCTAAAAGAGCCGTGAAACTAGAATTTGTGCACCCTCCCGATGCCTTCATGTTCCATAATTTGACCAATGCGGACAATTTCGTATATTTACTACACCCCTCATACAAGGGCATCTCAACATCATTCATCATTGCTTCAAATAACTCCGGACGATGCACAAACTGTTCTTCCAAATCATTAACCATATCAAACAAATTATCTCCTACATCTTCATCAACAATATGTTCTTTCGCTTTGTTGTTCGATGATGGATTAAAACACATTTCACCGTGTAAATACCACGTTTGGTACGAACAAATAATCCCACGCGCAAGCAAGTGTCTTCTAACTTCATCAACTGGATGAGATCTATGATTTCCACAATCCACACAAGGACATCGAATCTTATCATTCTTCATGTGAGTTTCCGCAAATGACAAAAATTCTTCAATCCCATCTCGATATTTTCTAGCCAATCTATTAGCCCACATCCATTTTCGATCCATTTCCAAGAACCCGACCTAAATCGATATTAAATTTATCATACAAATTATTCAATAATCAAGTTTTTTGCATTTATAAACACAACGTATATTCAACAACTAATCATACCGAAAAAGATAACAAGAGAATATATATATACCATTTTTGACATCTACAATAAATAGTCCATAAAAATCAAATAAATAAAAATAAAAGCAAGTAATAATCACAATATATACTTACAAATGCTCAATATATGTGAGTGTTGGTTTCGCAATGGAGGAGACGTGGTTTCGCAGGTGTCTGTGATGTTTTCCGCGGCTGCGCGATAGATCTGTAATGAGATGAAACGAGGGTAAAAAAGTTAGGAATACACGACGGTTTCCCAAAGAACCGTCGTGTAAAGTCAGACTTTAAACGACGGTTCCAAAAACCGTCGTGTAAAGTGGCTCCGAAAGGTACTTTACACGACGGTTATTCAGAACCGTAGTGTAAAGTTCGCTCCGCGTGGCACTTTACACGACGGTTCTTTGGAACCGTCGTTTAAAGTCCGACTTTACACGACGGTTCTTTGGAACCGTAGTGTAAAGTTGCTCCGCAAGGCACTTTAAACGACGGTTCTTTGAAACCGTAGTGTAAAGTCCGACTTTACACGACGGTTCCTTGGAACCGTAGTGTAAAGTTGCTCCGCGAGGCACTTTACACGACGGTTCTTTTGGAACCGTAGTGTAAAGTCGGACTTTACACGACGGTTCTTTGAAACCGTAGTGTAAAATAGCTCCGCGACGCACTTTACACGACGGTTCTTTAGAACCGTCGTGTAAAGTCGGACATTACACGACGGTTCCTTGGAACCGTAGTGTAAAGTTGCTCCGCGAGGCACTTTACACGACGGTTCTTTTGGAACCGTAGTGTAAAGTCCGACATTACACGACGGTTCTTTGGAACCGTCGTGTAAAGTGCTCCGCGAGACACTTTACACGACGGTTCCAAAAGAACCGTCGTGTAATGTCCACTTTACACGACGGTTTTAGAGAACCGTCGTGTAATCTCCGTCGTTTAATGTACTTTTTGTAGTAGTGTAGAGAGCATTACAAGAAGGATTCATTAGAATGTCATTCCTCTTTTCTTTAATCTATCATAGTCTCTTATCCTCGTATTCGAATACCTTTTTTTTTTTTTTTTTTTATTGTTCCTTTTTCATTGTTTCTCCATTAGAAGCTCAACTTTCATCATTATCTATCACACACACTCACACACACGTACACATATCATGTAATATTAACTTTCTCATCAAAAAATTTGATCTTATTGACTGTGACCAAGTTTGATGGCTGATTTCGTGCATTTTTTTTTTCCATGATTAAATTTGTGCTTTCACTTGGACTATTATTAATGTATCTTCTAATATCTTTAAATAAAATTTTTTCTTTCATTTTCCTTTTTGACATATTAGTGTTCATATTCTACATTACGAGAATTTTCAATTACAACTCAATACGTGTATCGTACGTACCTCAACTAGTTATCATAAGGAACTACATAAATAAAAACTAGATATTTAGGACCTATTTGGTCATGTTCTCAGTTTTTAGTTTTCAGAATTGTGTTTCTAAAAATGAGAACAAAAACAATTCTCACATGTTCTCAAAAACGTATGGTGTTTGGCAATTGTTTTGAGAAAAAAGATTTATAAAATGAAAACAAGATATACATGTTTGGATTGAGATTTTTAAAAATATTATTAATATTATTAAATTTTTTTTTATAAAAAAAATTAAACTTCTATAGTTTATCGGGGTCAGGGTTGGGGTTGGGTATCGGAATGAAGGTTGGGTATCGGAATGAAGGTTGGGGTCGGGTTTCGGGATAGGACTTCGAGTTGGGTTTTGGTACCGGGGGTCAGGGTTGGATTCCTAGATGGGGGTCGGTTTTGGGTTCTGAGACCAGATTGGGGTCGAGTTTCAGAACTGGAGTCAAGTTTGGGTTTCAGGATCGAGGTCGGTGTCGGAGTTGGGTTTCGGTATCGGGGGTCGAGGTCGGCTTTCTGAACGCAGAATGGGGGGTTTTAAGTTCGGGTTTCGGGACCATGGTCGGGGTCAAATTTTGGTACCGGGGTCGGTTCAAGTTTCGGAACTACGGTCAAGGTTGAGTTTCGGGACTGTGGTTGAGGTTGGGTTTCAGGACTGCAGTCGGGGTTGGGTTGGGTTTTTGGACATGGGTGGGTCGGGTTTTTGGACTGGGGTCGGCGTTGGCGTCGGCGTCGGGTTTCAATATTGGGATCAAGTTTTGGGACAGGGTCAGGGTCGGGTTTCGATGCCGGGGTCGAGTTTCAGGACGGGGTCGGGGTCGAGTTTCGGGATAGGATTTGGGGTTGGGTGTTAGTATTGGGGGTCGGGTTCGGGTTTTAGGACTGGGTCGAGGTCGAGGTTGGATTTTGGTACCAGTGGTCGGGGATGGGTTCAAGTTCGGGCTTCAGAACAAAGTCTAGGTCGGATTTCGGGACCAAGGTGGGTTGGATTTCGGGACCAGGGTCGAGTTTTGGGATAGGGGACAGGGGTCAGGTTCAGGGTCAATTTTTGGTGCCAAGATCGAGGTCGGGTTTTGGTACCGAAACTTGACCCCAACCCTAGGTACCAAAACCCAACCCTAACCCCCGTCCTAAAACCCAACCCAAACCCGACCTTAACCCTTACCCCCGGCACGGAAACCCGACCCCGACTCTTGTCTAGAAACCCGACCTCAACCCCCGTATCGAAACCCAACCCCGACTCATAACCCGACTCTCACCCGATGTCAAAACCCAGCCCCAACTCTTGTCCCGAAACCCGACATCGACTCCCGTCCCGAAACCCGACCCTGACCTCGACACCGTAACCCGAATCCGACCCCTGTCCCAAAACCTTACCCTGACCCACATCCAGAAACCCAAATTTGACCCTTGTCCTAAAACCCGACCCCGACCCCCGGTACCGAAACCCAACTCCGACTCCTGTTCCAAAACCCAACATCAACCCCTATCCTGAAACCTAACCCCGATCCCTATCCTGAAACCCGAACTCGACCCTCATCTCGTAACTCGACCCTGACCCCGGTATTGAAACCCAACCACCAGTCCAGAAACCCGAACCCAAACCAGACCCCGACCCCTACTACTATCCTGAAACCCGACCTCGACCTCGACATGGAAACCTGACTCTGACCCTAGTCCAGAAACCCGAACCTAACCTCGGTCCCGAAACTCGACCAAGACCTTGACCTCGGTACCAAAACCCGACCTCGATCGCATCCCGAAATCGGACCTCGACCCCAGTATCGAAACCCAACACTGAACCCAACCCTGACCCTCGGTGCCAAAACCCAACCCCGATTCTTGTTTTGAAACTCGACCCTGACCCCTGTCTTGAAACTCGACCTCGACTCCCCCGGCACATAAACTTGACCTTGACCCCATTCCAAAACCCAACCCCAACCTCGACCCCTGTCTTAAAACCTGACTCCGACCTCGACCTCGAATCCCTACCCCGGCTCCAACCCTTGTCTAGAAACTTGGTTTCTACCTTGTCCATGTATCCAATCATGGATCCCAATCTCGAATCTCGTCCCCAATCCTGAATGTCGCCTCGACCTCGATCCCGATTCCTGACCTAGACCCTCACACCAAGTGGAGTTTTTTCTTTTTAAGTTTATATGCATCCTAGTAAAAGTTGTTTTCAGAAAACTTCGAAAATTGCAAAATGTTGTTTTGTGAATTTTATATTTTTTTGTAACTCTGGTGTTTTAAACTATTCCCAAAAAACAATAGCCAAACACCTTGTTTTGATTTTAGAGAACAAAAATAGTGTTTAAAAACAAAAAGATGTTTTTAAATTGCATGGCCAAACATGCCTTTAGCTTGCTTTTTGTTATCTCTGTCTTGATTAGCTTACTCTAGAAAGCATTTTGTGTAATTGTCTTCTATAGTATATGGACTTAATTTATGACAAGATAAGGGAGTTTACTTCAATGTTAAACCTAAAAAATTAAACATATCGAATTTAAAACCAGGCTATGCACCCATATTCTGAAGCGGAGCTAGACATATACATTTCATTAGGGGCTTAAACCAATTTATTTTTTTTAATAAATAAAAAAATCAAAGTATAAATATAAAGGGGTAAAATTTTAGTGGGGCGATATGAGAATTTTAAATTTTTAATAGAGAAAATCATAAAAATCATAAAATTTTTGAGATAGGATTAAATATAGTAGGGGCTATATTGAATTTTATTTTTTAACAGCCGCAAAGTATAAAAATCATAAAATTTTGGGGATTAGAACTAAAGAAAGAAAAATTTAGTGGGAGCCCCACTCAGCCCTCGTTAGATGCGCCACAGCTCGTAGCCATGTGGAAATCGGGTTTTAAGGATAACCTTATAAATAATTGGCACGAAGTCCCCAAACTCCTTAATTAGGTAATGATTTCGTCCCTTTTTTGTTTTTTGTTTTTTGTTTTTCAAGATTTTGATCAAACGACCCTCAAGTTGTCAAGACTTTAGTGGTTAAATCCTTACCGTCCAAATACTCAATTTTAGGACAGTTTTACACACGTGGCCTTCCAAGATATGATTTTTGCATTCAAAAAACTAAAATACCCCTCTAGGCAAATTAAATGTGACGACGAAGAAGAAACACAAGTGGCCAAGAAGAAGAATAAAAAAAAACCTTCAAAATATGGTGGAGAAGAAGAAGAAGTAGAAACAAAAACCTTCAAAATCTGTCGCTGGAGAGAATGCTCGGATGGAATCCCTAAAGTTCTTTATAAATATATTAGGCCGGAGAGCCCCATTACAGATTGGGGTGATAAAGATTTGGAGCGCTTCTGTTCAGCCAAAGGTGACCTTTAACTATTTGGAAAGCCATCCACCGCCGTTTTGCAATGGAAAAGTTTCTGTAGATCAGGAAAGGCTTTTCTCTTCCATCTTGTTGTAGATTTTGTTATGCTACTAGGGAGGATATTGACCACTTATTTCTTCTTTGCAATTTTTCCTAAGAAATTTGGACATAATTAGCGAGCATATATATTTCAGGTTCGCCAAGTTTAGTATTCAACTTCTACTAGTGTCAGCCCTCAAGTTCCATATGAATTACAAAAATTATTTTCTTTTTATATATCTGGGATGAATTTTTTTTTTCCCCTGGATTATTTGGAAGATTAGAAACAATGTAGCTTCTAAGAACAACCCCTCATTGTCCATCAGGCTCTTCTTTGTCTCCAGAACTGTATTTATGAAACGAATTCTTATTATTTGAGAACTGCGAAAAACTCGCTAACATCCTGGAATTGTTCAACCTTTCGATTAAGGTCAACAAAGATCCTTGTATTGTTGAAATACAATGGTGCGACTCTCTGTCAGGATGGATTAAGATAAATACTGTTGATGTTTCAAATCGTTCTCCAGGCTTGGCAGGTTGTGGTGATATCTTCAGAAGCTACAACGGTTTTTTTTTTTTTTTTTTTTTTTTTTTTTGCACTTTTTCAGACTGGGCTGATGGGTGTTATCACTATTGCTGATTTTGCTAGAAAATTCAATTGGGATCTCCTCTGATTTGGGTGCGATTCCACTTATGTTATGTTGAATTACTTCTTACTAGAATCAGAAGTGTCCCTTGGAAGTTTTTGGTGAGATGGGACTATACGCTATTAATTCTCTCAACAAGATTTCTTACCGGGCTTCACACATTTACATGGAAGGGAATCAAGTTACAAATGGGCTTGCTTCACATGCGGTTCATTTTGATAATGAGGCTTGTTGGTTCAACACTCCCGCTTTTTGTTCGTTTTTTGTCCATAGTTATTTGGCATGTTTTTCTAGCTATAGATTTTGTACTTAGCTGACTCTAAAATAAGTAAATATATTTTTTTTCCTCCTCTAGTTTTTTTTTTTCCTTTGACTACATGGTTTTCAACGAGACATATTTGAAAATTACTTTCAAGAAAAGAGTTTTGGCTCGGTCCTTAGAGATTGCCTCTGGCTAAGCTCCCATCCCCATTTTTTTTTTTTTTTTTTCTTTTCATTTCAACACTTTTTTATTTCTTTATATTTCTAACGAAAAGGGAACAAACAAATGATGATGGAGTTAAAAAGACGTTGATCTAGTCAAGATATCTTTGTGTATTTATTTATTTATGTCACCATCATTTACATAAATAACGAATATAAAAGATGTGTATGTATACATAACGAATACTCTTTTGTTATTTACTTTCTTATGCATCATTTTCTTGGTGTACCTATAATATTTGATTATTTTCTTTACTCTTTTTTTTTTTTTGGTCCTCTGATCTCTCTCTTCTTCGTCGTATATTTTTTGCGCCAACTCTCTCTCTCTCTCTGTCCCACCACCTTCTCTATCTCTCTCCATCTCTGCTCTTATTGCCATTTGCTACATAGCCAATTACTGCCTTGCTAATGCCACCGCCTCCTTGCCTTGAAGACACCTCCACAAAACACTAGTTTTGCTACTCTAGTGCCAAGCACAGTCCCATTACGAGATCTGTGATGCACATCACATGGTCGAACAAATCAACCTCCTCTGGCCAGGTATTCGTCTCCTTCCCCTTTGCCAATCTGATTGATTGGAAAATGGACACTACCCATTTAATTAAATATATATATATATATATATATAGTTTTTAATGGTTACTCTAATATTTACTAATCTATGGTTATTGTTGTTTTAGCTGTGTGATGTTAATCGGATGATTGTAACAAATTGAGCAGTTGATCAAAAAATTAATGGTAATTAATGAATATAAAAACTTAGAGAGCTCGTTAAATGAGATTTAGATAAGCAACTTGTTATTAACTTGCTGACATCATTTTTTAAAGTATTTTTTAAATAAGTTATAAAAGTAAAATACATAATTTAATTTGTATTTTTTTTTGTTCACAAACACATTACTGTAGAATTTTCTTTTTTAAATATATATATTTTCTTTTTTGCCCGCTTGATTTGGTTGCATTCTATTTGTTGCAACCAATAGATTTGGGAGATGTGTTTTTACATGTTTTGGACATTTTATGAACTCTATGTTGTTGTTGATGTGCACTTTTCCCGTCCATTTGACTATGATGTAAAAAGCCCATGAACATAATTGTAATTTTGTCTGACTGGTGAGTGACGATTCTGATATATATTGTCAATTTTTTAGTTGTTAAGGGGCTAACTTGTTGGTTTTAGTTGCCATGAACTTGTTGAACCCCTAACCTGTGGTTTATATGCCATTGTAGCTACAGGTCCAAGTACGGGAACGCAACAAGACGCATCGAGGAAGGGCGCTATGAATCAGCTGAGAAAAGTTTTGGCCGATGATATGTAGTGCAGATTTCCATGGTATAAATCTCCTTGAAATTAAAGTCATTTCTATCTGTTTAACGTGAATTAGGGGTAATGATTCATTTTCTTTTATTTTATTAGCACTTTTAGTTAGCAAGTATGTAATTAAAATTGTTGTATTTTATGACTATGTAAAAAAGATTGTAATTAATATGATGTATGATGTATGATGTTTATTATTATTATTATTTTCATTTTTCCCTTCACAACCTACAATGACATGTTATTTGAGAGGGCGAAAATAATAAAATGGGATAAAAACCTCCTAAATTGCGAGTATTATACACATAGGAACCAAATTAAGATGTAAAAAAAAAAAAAAAAAAACTAATTTCCAATACATAATACAATTCTACTCAAGTACATTTCGCAATGTAACTCAATTTTTACATCCAAACACTCAACTCAAGCTCAACTTTTTCAACTCCAATTTTTTACCAAATACTCAACTCTAGCTCTCAACTTAACTTAAAAATCTCAACTCTAACAGTAACATCAAATAGAAGCTAAGTATATGATCAAATAAATATGAAAAACTCTAATTTTATGAAATTGAATCACAAGTTTTAGATGAGCCAAGACAAAGTAAGCTAGAGGATTACTAGACATACACCAAGAGACTACATTAGCCCAACTTAATGACCATGGTTAATGAGATTGGACTACCTTAGCCCAATAATAAATGGAAGACAACCCACTTAGTGATAGACACTTAGGTGACTCCTTGTCACCAAGGTTATGAAGATTAATTAATTAATTAAGAAATTGATTTATAAACTAATAAATATATATAACAAAATATATTTATGTTAAGAAGGTTAATTGGTAATTATTTTAATTAATTATAAGAGTTAATAAATGATTATTAGTTATGTAAGTAAGAGTAATATGTTGAGTAACTACATAATTAAAATGTATGATTTATTAGAGATTAATTAATCATTAATTATTGATAAAGTTATTAATATAATTATGAATGATTAATTAGAGATTAATTAAACATTAATTATTAGTATAATCTAATTATTAATTATTAATATAAGAAATGAATGATTGATAATTATTATATGAGAAATGATATTTAAGTAACATAATTAATTATTAATAATAGAATTATTAATTAGTCAATTAAAATTATGTAATTTATTTATAATTATTAAGTACTAACTATTAATTAATTAATTAATCAATTAAATTAAATTAAATTAAATAATAATTAATAGAAATTTGTTTAATACTTAATAATTAATATGGATTAATTATTAAGGTTAATTATGATGCAAGTAAATTAAGCTTATTTTAATTTATAAAAAATAATAATAAAAAATATATAATCATGATTCACTCTAATATCTAGGTATTGTTAAATCAGGACAATTCACTAAACTTACGTAGTAGTAGGTATTACTTCAGAAGTTTAAGTACATAAGACAGATAAGTATAAACCGCACCTAAAACATGAACAAAATGTTTTCCTTAATAATGTTCTATGTTTGCTATGATTTGCCTTGATGATGTGATGAATATAAGCGTTATATGTATTGCTTTGATTAACCATTTGACGTGCATAATTTCTCTTGCACTAATATGATCAACATGCCTCATAGATATTTATGCCACAATGATAGATACATAGTGATATGTAAATCTACACATTGTCACAATTAATAAGAATGAGGCTAACGAAAATTAGGATTAAGTGTCATACCAACCTCCAATTAGTGAGAGGATATGATAAGAACGAAAGTTATGAGCTATGACCTTGGAGATTGTTGGAGGGTCTCTCCTCCAACTCCCCATTGATAGCACGCATATTAGTACGATATAGGGGCCCTTAAGTAGACAAGATATATATATATATATAATAAAGCATAATTGAACACATATAGATCACATGTATTTTGAACATTCATGTTGTATCGTGTGATGATATGATCTATGAAAATATTTTATGAGATGTAATTTATGCTTGCTGAGCAAAAGCTCATATGTGTATGTTTGTACTGTATGTAACACGGGTAACCAGCCCACCACCTAGATGTTTTTTGGACTTGTGAAGCAGTGTGAAGGCAGTAAAGGAAGGGAATGGAATACCACCACGAATTTAATTTCTGCATTTAGACTTCTTAAATTATTTTGTATCAATTATATTTATCACTATGTTTTCAATTTTTTGGTACTACTAAACCAATATGAGTACTTTACAAGAAAACGACTTTAGAGTCTTTCTTTTAACTCATATGACGTTATAGCTTTTTAAATATTATCTACGTATGAATTTGAATAGATATTTATTATCTAGAGATTTTCAATTTCCTCGATTAAAAATTTTAGTATTTTAACTCTTAAAGTACGAGTATGATTTGGTTTTTTCTTTTTAATTTATGTATTTTTAGAACCTAATATTTTAAGTTTCGTTGACTTATAAGTTTCGTTGACTTATATAAGTTTTGTTGACTTTAACAAACCTTATAAGTTTTGTTGACTTTTTAGAAAAAGACAAGATAAAAAACTTAAGTCCAAATCTAAGTTCCAAATAAGCTTTTAATTTTAACCTTAAAATACTCAAATTACCTTTAAAAGGAAAATCTGAAATTAAGTATTATTTACATTTTTATATCTTACAATTTGCTTTTACTAAAAAAATATTGTGCATTTCAAAGTTCTATATTTTTATGTTATTACGAGTTTGTAAACGTACTTTGCACATGTTTTTAGTTTGTAAACGTACGTTGCACATGTTATTGATAAAAACTATCAAATGTTTTTAGTTGAGCATATATGTACGAATTTAAGAGTTCAAAAAGTAGTTTTTTTAAATATTTTTTTTATTAAAAAAAATCTAATCTAGTAGTGTCAAGATAAAAGAGAGAGAGATAGCCATTTATTTTATATTTAGATAATATTTGTTTTGTTAGCAAAGTAACATTTTATTTGTTTTTGAATCATATGTGATTAAAAAATAATGATAACTTGACAAATATTTATAATACAATATATTAAAATCGATATATTAGACAACAGCACGGCTCCTAAGTGATTTAAAAAAAAAAAAAAAAAACTCATCTTCTTTCTTTTATGATTACCTTCCTCGCGCATGTATAAAACCAAATCCATTTAATTTCTAAAAAAGATTATTGATTAGATATGAAAAATAACATTAACTGTCCACAATATTGTCAAGGCTTGTTATATATTATACTATTTAAAACATTAAGGTTTGTGATATCATATAGAAAACAAAATAAGATTCGACATTTTTTTTAAAGAATGAGAAAACTTCAATCAAAAACAGTTTTGAACTTTGTAAAAACTGGCAGCTGAATCTCGGCTCCTTTGAAAATTCATAAACATTCACACAGGTTTCCAAACATCACGTTGCTAGTTTTAAAAGAAAGTTGACATCCAAAGCTTTCCAATTACTACAACAAAATGTGGATTCTACAACAGAACTTTCACGACCGTTTTTAAAAAATGATCATGGAAAGTACGTCAAAAACACGACACAAAACTAGGTTTCCGAAAACGTTCGTGGAAGCCGGAGCTTCCAAGACCGTTTTTAAAAACTGACGTGGAAGCTTTCAGCTTCCACGACCGTTCGTGAAATATGAATTTACATATTTTAAATTAAAATTTTTTTTTTCAAATTTTCGGTCGCGGGTTTTAGAGCATAAATTAGAAAAATTAAAAAATTAAAAAAAAACCTCATTCCCTCCCGAAACCTATTCTCTCTCACGCCTCTTTCACTCTTGCCTCCAATCTCTTCCTCAAAACCCATCTCCTCCTCCGTGACTCCTCCCTCCATTATCTCTCACGTCTCTCCCTCTCTACCTCGCCTCCAATCTCTACCACCCTCCCTCCATTCTTTCTCGCCCCTCACCTTCTATCTCTTGCATGCAATCTCCGCTGGCCGCGACTCCACCATTCATTCTCTCTCATGCCTCTCCTTCTCTCTCTTGCCTCCAATCTCCGCCGCGACTCCTCCCTCCAATCTCTTCCTTGAAACCCATCATCCGCCGCCTACCTTGCTACTGCGCCGCCCGCACCCACACCCGTGGAATTGGTAAGTCTCTCTCTCTTTTGCCATCTCTTGTGCCGCACATATTATGATCTTGAAGACCATTTGTTTGATTGTGTTTGTGATTTTGGGTGATTGTTTTCCGGAAAAAAAGTTTTGATAAATTGATTATATTTTTGCATATTACATGTTCGACAAAATGCCCGATTGTATGATATTTACGTGTTTGGGTAAGAATTAGTTTTAGATTGATTTAAAATGTTTGGGTAATGATTTGGTTTAGATTGTTTTCCTGAAAAAAGTGTTAATTTTGTGATTTATGCTTTTGCATATTATATGTTCGACAAAATGCCCGATTGTATGATATTTATGTGTTTGGGTGAGAATTAGTTTTAGATTGATTTATAATGTTTGTGTGAGCATTTGGTTTATATTTTTTTTTTTACGGAAAAAAAATGTTGATTTTGTGATTTATGCTTTTGCATTTTACATGTTCGACCTAATTAAGTTGTAAGTATATTTATATGTTCCAAATTGTGATTTGACGTTTTATTATTTTTGTTTTAATTGTTTTGAATTTTGTTTAAATTGTTAGGGCACTTAATGACTAGAAGATTTTGGTGGGCAAAGGAGTAAGAAAGGAACGCAAATATGAAACATTGATTGATACTGTTCGATGTCCTCTACAAGAAGGTCATGTTGAATGAGGATATTTTGTTTTGGCCTTTATGTGAGAAATAACCTTGACTCTCGATAGATTATCCTTACTTCAAACTAAGATTTTTATACTGACGTTGTATGAGTTTAGTAAGGCAAAAATGAGCTAATTTTGTAACATTGTTCATCTAATATAGTTAGAAGACAATCTATAAATTTTGTAATATAGTGTATGTTTTGATAATTATTGTTGTACATTATGACACAAAATTAATTGAAGATTAGCTATTATTTTAATATGTGATGTGCAATGGATAACGCACGGGATTTGCCACCTATGGGAAATCGCATGAGTTGTGATTTTGTTTTTTCATTGTAATCTTTCCACAACTATTTTTAGCAAAAACGGTCGTGGAATCTTACTTTCCACAAACTTTTTTGCTAAACACGATCATGGAATCTTCCCGCGAAGTACTTTCCATGACCGTTTTTGCTAAACACGGTCGTGGTATATGGCTATTTCACGATGGTTTTGTTTAAAAACCGTTGTGTTATATTAATATTCCACGACGGTTTTTACTGAAAACCATCATGGAATAACCCTCTCTACCCCGTATTTGGCGTCAATTTTGTCTATTTCACGACTGTTAAAAATCCATCGTGTAATCCATTTGGATTCCATGACCCTGGATACCACGATGGTTAAAATCCGTTGTGGTATCCTCTTTTTGTATTAGTGAATCATACCAATTTTGTTAGAAACGGAGTTTGTTTGGACCCTTAAAAACAAATTTGAAAATTGATTATACAACATAGAAATTTCCGACAATTGTCAAATCTGAAAAATTTTACAAAAACATTTCATCGAAAATATAAAATCATCACTAAAACATACATGACTCACATATACACAAAAAAATATAGCCTTGAGTCATGTTTCTGATGTTCACAAAATTAATAGTGGTATAACAAAAGCATAAATGAAGTATGAGTTATGTCAAATTTAAAGTTTACACTGAAAAATCTACATTTCCACTGATATTTATATTGGAAGTACCGATATGAAAACAAGGATGTCGTATTTTTTCCACAGAATATCTGTGAAATTTTCATAAATATCAAATTTTTATGAAAATATCGATTTCCGTGAAAAGTGTAGTAATAAATGACAAAATATCGTGGAAATTTCTAGAAATTTCCACATAAATAGTGACAAAATGTCTGTAAAATATCTATTGTAGCATTATTTTTAATCTGTCAATATAGTAAATTCATGATTATTTTTTTTAATTCACGCATAGTTGTTTTTTAATATATGAAGATAGTAGAGATTGAGGGACATATGACACGTCCAAAATTATATAAATTAAATACTCAAATGTTATATTTTGGTATCGACGTTGTTTACACCACTAAGATATTGCGAATACTTTCGAATATTGTAAACACTCTTTTAATATTAATGTTTTCTTAACATGTATGAAACAATAAATGTAATGTACCTGTATCATGTTGTGTTAAAATGATTTTACTTAATTGGTGAACGTCAACTTATCAGTTACAATATTATGCTTCATTCTTACCAAATTTGTCACATACTTAGTTTTTAATTGAGAGTTTCATTTAATTTTTATACTATTAACTATTTTAGAGTTTCATAAAGTTTTATTTAAAATTTAAAAAATAAATAAATTTTCATATTTTACAGTCCACCGATATCGATATTTCCGTTGATTTATCCATAAAATTTAAGCACCGATATTTTCACAAATATCGATATTTTCATCCTTGACTTTACATAAGTAGAAATTTAAATATCCAATGGTAAGTTTGTTGTCTTCAATTTTACCCTGACGTTATGACATAATACTCGTTTGAGGAAAAGATTTCATGCATATTTAAGTCCTAAGACAAAACATTTAATTTTAAAAAAATTTAAAAAATATATATTGAAAACTTTTTTTTCTAACTAATTTTCTTTGGATAAAATATTTTTTAGGGTATCTTAAAATCATATATATTAACAATTAATAAAAAAAAACCAACAACAACAACAATAGTAAGGATATCTTTTTAAAGGAATGATATTAATGAGAGGTACTTATTTTTTAAAACACAAAAATAAATAACTAATTTAATTTGTAGGGAGTTATTTGATAAATAGCACTTTTAAGCATCTCATATTCTTGCTACCGAAGAGTAAAGCAATAACCACCACATTTTTTGTAAGAAAATATCAATTTCTTCATCCAATTCTCTGCACACATATGTACTTTTAAGATGTTCACCATGCTTGTGTGCATGAGAGAAATATATAAATAAAAATATTTGGGTTGGTGTATTTGTGCCTTCGAGAGAGAAACAAGTAATTATACATATTGATTAATGCATACTGATTATTTGAGAGAGGGATTGTACAGATAAATAACAATACTAATAATTTCACAACCAAATATATGATTCTCTCACAGTTATTTTGAATTTATTGAAAATTGAACAGCACACGAACACACTTATAAGTATTGTAAAAATGTTGAAGAGTTGTCTTAAACTGTTGCAACTAAAAGATGAATAGATTGTGAATGGTAAGAACCTTTCACAAAATAAACATCATTTTTTGTGAGGAGTTACAATAATAATACATGATACATTATAATAGAGCATTTAAGTGATTAGTTGTAACCATTTAAACTATTTTAAATTGAGCATGCTTTCTCTCTCATTAAAGAAAAAAAAAGATAATGTCATGAATTAAGTTTAATCCTTTAAGGAAAATTTTTTTTTAAAAAAAACTGATTGAAAGACACTGTTTGAAAGAAGGGATAAAAAAAATAACCCGTAAAGAGAGAGGGAGGGGGGGGGGGGGGGGGGGGGGGGGGGCGTGGGGGGGGCAAGACAGAAAGAAAGAAAAGAAGGTAAAATAAAATAAAAATAAACTGAAAAAAAAAAAAAAAAAAAAAAAACCAACAAAAGAAAAGCACCCAAGAGGCGTTTACTGGAGGCTTATATAAGCAACTTTAGGAATAATCTATAATCCAATCGAAAAAGAAAAAACGCAATCAATATTGTGAAAATAAAATTCAAAAAAAAAAACGACAAACCAAGGCAATCGTTTTGAAGACCTCGATCAACAGCGTAAAGGAAAAAACTCTCTTGTAGTATTGTACATTTAGTACATAAATCAATATATTTTATCGATTAACACATAGTTTTAGCATTTAAAACTCTCAAAATATCCTTGAAATTAAAATAAAAAATAATTGAAGGAACTCTAATTAATGGGACTAGGGCGCGGTCGAAATGGGCGCGCGGTGGCAGCGTGGGAAAGGGTTGGGCGGTTATGATAGTGCGGTTTGAAAATTAACTTTTTGTTGAGAAATTAAAAGTTTTGTCGTTTTATACTTTTTTCTTTTTAAGGATATTTTGAGTATTTTAGGTCAAAATTTTATTGAAAAAAAAAAGTTTGTTTATTTATTAAATATGCCACAATGATATAAAATATATGACTTTGAATGCATGGTATATTTATGAAAAAAAATAAAATACATGAAATAAAAAAACCTATAAGAAAACCTACAGGTCTGTACCTCAGACATATAATCTAAGGAGTATAAGAAATACTCTCTTTTTTTCTTTTCTTTTTTTTTTTTTTTTTGGAAAAATAAGAAATATTTTCTACTACTTTAGAATAAGTTAATCGTCGGAGACGAGATGTTTCGCGAGCATGCCGTACTTATAATAGGGGTTGAAATGAAAGCTTTCAAAAATTGGGGACATGTTGAACTAAGAACATAGTTTAGAGGGCATTTAAAAAAAAAAAAAATCACTTGGTGCGGTCAACTGAATATAAAGAAGCTGTACTGACTTCAACTACGGAAGAAGCAAACCGTGGGAAAATTTCAGTTTGGGTCGTTGTCTGACGAAGAAAATTGGACATCGAATTTGACTTTCAAAAAAATCAATCTGCAACATCTCTTAAGATTTGCCCTAAAATCCCCATTTTTATTCTTTATTTATTCATTTATGTATGCAATTACTTCAAACAGAAGCAAAAATTCCTAATTTCCCAACAGCCCCTTTGATCCAGAGCTCAGCAACTTTTCTAGGGTTAGGGTTTTGCAAATTTCTGTTATTCAAACAAACAGTGAATTCACAGACAAAAAAAAGTTATAATCTTTGTTTTATTTTATCTTCGCAATGCAATCCAGAGCTCAAAATCTAGCTCCAGGCCTAAATTTTTTCCCGAGCCTAAAACCGCCAAACAAAACCCTAACTTTCCACCAAATTTCTGCTCTGATCCTCACTTTCCTCGCCTATGCCTCCTTTCACGCTTCTAGAAAACCTCCCAGCATTGTCAAGAGTGTGCTCGGACCCAAGATCGGCTCTAATTCATCCGCCATTGAGCCCGATTCGAGCTTGAGTGGATCGAAAATGAGCTCGATCGATACCGGGTGGGCACCGTTCAATGGTCCCGAGGGAACCCACCGGCTAGGCGAGCTCGATCTTGCCTTTCTCTCGGCGTATTCGATCGGAATGTTCTTCGCCGGCCACATTGGCGACCGGATCGATTTGAGGTCGTTTCTTGTGTTTGGAATGATGGGCAGTGGCATTATGACTATAGTGTTTGGTTTAGGATATTGGTTTAGTGTTCATGTTTTGTGGTTCTTTGTGGCTGTCCAAGTTGTTTGTGGGATTGTTCAATCAATTGGGTGGCCTTGTGTGGTGGCAGTTGTGGGGAACTGGTTTGGGAAATCGAAGCGGGGCTTGATCATGGGGGTGTGGAATTCACACACCTCGGTCGGTAACATTATCGGCTCTGTCGTGGCATCGGGGGTGTTGGAATTCGGGTGGGGTTGGTCGTTTTTGGTGCCCGGAATGTTGGTGATTTTAGTTGGGGTTCTGGTGTTTTTGTTCCTTGTTGTGAGTCCTGATGATCTGGGATTTGAGTCTCCTGGTGAGGAGATCGAGATGGGTGCGGAAGTGGGAAATGGCAATGTGGGCAATTCTGAGGAGAAAGTGGTAGCGGAGTCGGAGGAGGCTGGGCTTCTTGAGACTCGGAATGGTTGTGATTCTCATGAGGATGAGAATAATTCCGAGGCTTTGGCAGCAATTGGATTCCTGGAGGCCTGGAGACTACCTGGTGTGGCACCGTTCGCTTTCTGTCTCTTCTTCTCCAAGTTGGTGGCTTATACTTTTCTTTACTGGCTACCCTTCTACATAAGGCACACAGGTACTTGACTTGACGGCACGAGCATATGAAACTTCATGTATAAATACAATGATACAACTAATTCTATCCAAGTGTCCAATTGGGAAATAAAATACTTGTGTCATCAAATACTATAAATCATTAATCGATCAAAGTCAGTAATTTTTTTTTTTTTTTTATAAGTTTCATACACACTCGAAATTCTGTTATGAACATGGCAAATTGGTGGGCAATTCATTAGCATGATTGAATTTGTGTAAAGAGGAATATTTGCCAAAATGACAACCTCAAAAATTGAAATTAGCTAAATAACCTTCTTTCATTTTAACATAGGAACAACCACGGTTGTTCCTGGTTGTTCGAAATCATTTTACTAAAAAAAAAAATTTGGAAGACTATTTAACAAACTAAAGAAAGTGCTTGAGTCATTTTGCTAGTTGACTCATATAAAAGTGCAAAGTAACCAAAGCCAGATAATTTTCTTGATACTGCGTTTTATACGCACTGAAGATTTTGCTATCTACAAATGCTGAATGGATCAATTCATCTGTGTCATGGAAAACTAGGAAATGCTAAATAATCAGAGCCAGCTAAATTGCGTGGGTACCAAGTTTTATATTCATGAAAGGTTTTGTTTGTCATTGCAGCTGTTGCGGGTGTGCATTTATCACACAAGACTGCAGGGATCCTCTCAACGATATTCGATATAGGAGGAGTATTTGGAGGGATATTGGCAGGGTTAGTCTCTGATGTAATTGAAGCCCGCGCTGTGACTTCAATTGTATTTTTGTTACTATCGATTCCAGCTCTTATTTTCTACCGGGTTTATGGAAGCCTCAATATGTTTGCAAATATACTTTTGATGTTCCTTTCTGGGTTGCTTGTAAATGGCCCATATGCACTCATTACCACAGCTGTTGCTGCTGATCTTGGTACTCAGTCCGTGATCCAAGGAAACTCTCGCGCATTAGCTACTGTGACTGCGATCATAGACGGTACTGGTTCTGTCGGGGCAGCGCTCGGACCACTTTTGGCTGGTTACATTTCCACTAGGGGATGGAACAGTGTTTTTCTTATGCTGATTCTTTCGGTTTTCTTTGCAAGTTTATTCTTGATTCATGTTGCTAGAACTGAGATTAAAGGGAAGATGAGCGAGGGGAAATGGTTTTCGAATAGCGTAGGCAGTCATTGATTGCGATAGGCATTTTTTATGGCTTCATTTAAACATAGGAACTTACTTTTTGTAAGAATGTATCTCATTCTTTATTCACATAATGTCAGGCTTCATATACGTGTACAAAAACTCTTATTGTATAAAATAAATATAAAATTGATCAACATTTTGTCCTTTTCTTTGTTTCCAAATTCTCTGCATTCTTGTTATGTCTTTGCGTATGCTTACTTTTCTAAGGAAAAGAAGTAATTTATATTGTCCTGCTTGTCAAATTTTCCATAGAATTCAAACTATAGTCCCTGTTTGGATCTCTTTTATACTCATTGTTGAAACATTTTTTCTACCGTGTTATGTTTTGACCAAAATTGAATTTTGAGTTTGAAAAGTGGGAGAGACTCGAGGGAAAAGTAACTCTTTTAATTCTCGAAAAAAATGGAGACTTTTGTTATGTCTTGCATATGGTTACATTTCTTAGGAAAAGAATTTATATTGTCTCACATGTCAAATCTTCCGTAGAAGTTTTAAGCCTACTATTCAAATTTATAATTTTTTTAGATAGTGTTTTCTTTCACAAAAATTTAAATTTTCAATTTAAACAGTGATTTTAAAACGGAAATTCAAATGGATTATAATTTCTTTTCATTTCTGAAAAACTGATGCTCCATCAACAATAAAAAACGTAGTAAGAATGTATTGGAACTCACTTTTGGCTTTGCTGATTTAGTTGTAGAATTGCAGTTTCATGGCCTGTTCAACTAAAATGGTGTAAGAACTAAGAACCTTAACCAACTGAGAAACAAAGTAACCAGAAAAACAGTTGTTACCAAATCCAGTAAAAGGGATTAGCAAATAAAAGTATATACAGGACAGCATTTGTATTGAAAAACTGATATTACAATGCTAAAACAGTGTATTTTCAGATTAGCCTGCCGCAAATCGGCAGATATAGAACACAGTTGCTCTCATCATCTCACGACCTCTATTATTGCTGACACAACCGAGCGGCAAAGAAGAAAGAAAAGGAACTACAAATGTTGTCTTAAAATTCGATAATCCAATGTATGTGTTGTTTCCTTCCATCCTTCCATTAACCCCCCAATGAAGTATCAAAATTAAACGACGAAGCCATAAAGACAGTTTCTTTTTGTAGATGAATATGTACCCAAACAGAATTCTGATGAATGAGGTGAGTTCTATTGTTGACTGATAACGCACTCTGCTGGTTGGAAGAAAATTCTATCCTTCCAGTAGGCATTTGAGATTGTGAAGCCCCTCGGCAGATATGCTTCTTCTGACTCTAGGCCTTTCTACCACTACATGCGGAGGCGGCTCCAAGTGAAAACTCACCATTACAACTGTCAAATTGTCGGTTGCCCCCCGGTTAAGTGCCTCCTCCACTATTTGCTTGCAACAGAGTTTCACATCATTGTGCTCCTGAAGTCTCCGCCGAGCAAAATCTACAGCATTTTGGCTGCTGAAGACATCCCATATACCATCACTACCAATGATCAAAAACTCGTCTTCTCTAGTAAGTGTTATCAATTTGAGCTCTGGTTCAGCACTCAGTGGTCCGCTCTTGTCACCCATCTCCTTCATCCCTTTGAGGTGCCAGTTGCCTAGTGCACGTGTCACGCCTAACTGGCTGTTCAAATAATACTCCTCATCAACATATCCTCCCAAAGACTCAACCCGTGTCCTTTCTTTCTTGCAGCTGGGCTTATGATCGTTTGACATTTCTGTAGCACGTCCATATCGGGACAATACTGCCCGACAATCCCCAGCATTTGCCACAAGCAATGACCTGTTCAAAATAACAACAAATCTTCACGAGAGGGGAACAACAATAAAAGGATCATTGTAGCCGAAAACAAGTTGCCCGTTTCCTCAAGATTATGGAGAAAAGATGTACTCACCTCCCAAATATCATTGCAGTTAGTGCAGTTGTTCCAGAAGAGAGGGAAGATTCAAGAGAGCATGTTCTTGCAAATGCAGCATCAGTCTCCATAAACGACCTCGTCATGACCTTCTCAAGCTCTAAAGGGAAGTCTGCATCCTCGACAATAACTCTTGGCAAATGGTCACGAACGAATTGTGCTGCACCCTTACCTCCATGTCCATCAAATACCTATCAGACAAACCACTTGCCATTAATACCAGTCAACGTTACATGAAAATTATCCAGGGCTCATCTTTATATTATTTGGGGACAAATCATCACAAATAGGGCCATTCTGTCAAAGGGCCACATTGAAATTCAATGGTCAATAGAGCTTCTCCGACATGAAAGTGGAAGTACAACATTTATGTCCACAGGACCATAGACGGCTGATTGATCAACCTTGAGAACGAACATAGATCTCATCTTAACATCAATGTTAAAATAGCTTAGGTGATTGAAACAATGAGAAATTTTCCAAGATTACGTCTTCGTTTCTCCAATAACACGCAACATATTAAGATTTAGGAATTACAAGAGAAGGAACAAAACAAATTATAGTGCTACGAAAATTGAATGACAAACAATTCTCTATCTTTTCATAAAAACATTAGTCCCACATATTAGAAGGTTTAGGATCCATTTGGATCATAGATTTGAATAGTAAGTTCGACTGGTAAACTCAAATTTCTCCGAGAGAAAACACTAAAGAAAAAAGTTTGAATTCCCAATTTGTTAATTTATGTCATATAGTTGAATCTCTCATTGATTATCTCACAACAAAGTGATGAACCATGAAACCAATTCAATATGCAAAAATCAACATAAGAAGTAAAAGAGTTCAAACCCCATAAAAGGAAACAGCTTCCTTGTTGAGTAGATTAAAGCCAAACTTCTCAGCCAAGTCAGTAATGCATATGTGAGTATCCTCCATATGGGGACGACCCCCGATGTCAGACCACTCTCCAGACCTAAGGGCAGGGACAAAGTTTAACTGGCTTTGTCTATCTGCAACCACTCTATCCTCACATATGCTCTCCAGCTGCAGAAAAATCAACAAAAAACATATGAACATGTGGAGGAAAATTATCAAAAAAAGAACACGCAAAATCAAAACAGTAACAGTGGTCGAAGGAATAGACTAACGGTAATACCACACCTAACTCCACCTAAAGGTGGAGAGTTCGAATTCCTCCATCCCCAAGTTCAAAAAAATAAGAAACAAAATATAAATTTAAAAAAATCAATGCAGTAACGGAAAGGAAAATAGAAGTATGAAACAAAGAAACAAAACTCCATTGAAGGCCCAAAAAAAAACATAGCATAGTGAAAGAAAGCCAAGTCTATACAAGGAAAGAGCTACATGAGAAGATAGCAGAATTTTGGAGAAGATTCTAGATTCTAGGTAAAATCTAGTTGACTCTTGGTGGGTTTTAATATTACTTCCATAGTTTATTATTATGTCACCAAGATTCCTTTTCTTGAACCAAGATTAGCATTCCTTAATATTATACAATATCGTAAAATCATTCATCATAAAGTTATCAACAGTTCTTTTTACTCTTTTTTTTCCCCATGAATAACAGTTCTCTGTAGTTGAATGAAACAATTCGTTGTAAAGGGAAATTTGCACTAAATATCATTCAATCAGAATACAACAAAATCTTAGGAAAATTTCAATCAATTAAATCAAATCCTATACAGATATTTATAACAATGAAAATAGAAAATAAAAACTGTATATTCAGATGCTTAAAGAACTGCAAACAACGGATGACTCAATCCTTACAATCATTACTTTAAGTCAAAATGACAATATAGGCATCACCTTGAAAGTCACGAATTATAGAAATTCCAACTTTTTTTCCTCTCTCAGGGAAAATAAAGAAAAGAAAAGAAAAATGTTTATTTTCCATGGAACTAAAAATCACAAAGCTAAATCAGAGAAAAATCTTTCAAGTAACTAAAAAGGTGATTTCAGCAAATAGAGAACTGATATAACAAAAGAAACAACTCAAAACTGCATTTCAGCCAAATGGGTATCAAAAAAACCGAAAATTGAAACATAGCCAACAAAGCGAAAATGAAAAAATATATTCATACACACACATAATATCTATATATTTCTATATATTGGATTCTTACGGGAAGCGAATTTGCAAGGATGTTCCTGTGACTAGAACTGAGCAGAGGAGATTGGTCGTCCCAATTCTGGATTTGGGAATTCCTCGTTTCACGTTGCAAAGGCCTCTGCTTGTCGTTGTCGTTTTTGTCGTTGTTGTTGCTGTTATCACCGTCGTTTCCCATTTCTTCCCCAACCTGCTCTGGTTCCTTCACACACATACTGAAGATGATGAAGATGAGTAGACTCTTTTGTGTTTTCCTCTTTTTTTTTTTTTTTTTTTTTTGTTTCTCAGTTTTCTTAATGTTTTCTCTCAGCAACTTGGTTGTGTAAGAAACAGCCCTGAAAGTAAACAGTGGCAGAGAAAGAAAATAGAGTGGGGAGAAGATTCTCAGAATATGTTTGGACGAGAATTGGGATGCTCTGTTTTTTGTTTTCTTTTTGTTTTGTTTTGTTTTTTTTTTTTAACTAATAAGAGTTTAGACTCTGTTACAGAGAGAAATTTCAGAGAGAGAGAATATGCTTAATAATATATATATATATATATATATATATATTAATGAAAGCGTGGCTGAAAATTTAGTTGGTGGGGTTTGTTTTATGTATTTTTTTTATTATTTAATAAAATGTATTTCCTTATGTTGGTCATACTCGTACATTCTGTTTGGTAGTAGATTCCAAATTATTGGTCCACTTTTTACAAAAAATGGCATCTCTGTTTTGTAAAAAGTATTTAGACATCCGATTATTCTATACCTACTCGTAAATCAATACAAATTTTTTCAATTTGAAAAGAAAAAAATACAAATATTAATACAAATGATCCAGTATAACATCATATAAAAGTCTAAATTGAAGTTGAATCCATCAATAAAATCTGATGAAATTCATAAAGAACGACATACACCAAGACCAATAACAAGAAAATTTATCGGCACACTAATATTTGAGCATAAATAAAGCTCGTTTGAACCGACTCTACAATCAATGAAGAGCTAGTAACATGTAATACTAAGATCATCACCAATTCTGTATAACTAAAAGTTCAGCAGAATTAAAACGCTGTCAGAACATATGTCTGACGGACTACAAACAAAATCGATATGTGAGAAGACAACTTATAATATTAGAGACTCAATAAACACAAGACATAGGACACAAAAACTACAAGGCGGAAACAATACCGTCATTATTCCACATTGCCATTTATCACAAAAGGAAACGAGACCCTAACAACCCGAAAGAATCATTGAAGACAAGTCTAACCACACAGAGCCACCTCGAGCCAAAAACATAGCAAACGGAGTGCCACAAAGACGGTGAAAACCACACTAAAACCACCACCACCACCACCGATACCAAGCAACCATTCACAAATGCCACCCGCTCCCAATTATGCCTAACGAGTAAATTATTATCTATCGGAACTTTTAGTAAGGTTACTTATTCTTTTTTTTTTTTTTTTTTTCAGTAAGTTAGTTGCTGAGGTCTTTTATTATTAAAGAACGGTGACAGGATAATTTATCACTTTTGGAAATTTCCATTTTGGTAAAGAAGCTTCATACAGATAGCAATTTTTGTTATTGTCTAGAGTCGCCTTTGCTTATTTCTTTATTAATTTAAGAACTTATTTTGCTACAACGTGTAGAAAAGATATCTAAAAAGTTACAAATAATTTTCTCTTTTATCAAATGATCTGAAAATATTATTTTAATACTTTTAATGTAATAATATTTTAAAATGATTAATGTTTACTATACCAAACCCACAAATTCGAAGAAGAAGAAGAGACTAAAATCACAAAAATAGGAATAAAGAAAATTCCACGAAATTAAGGCATCCTGACAACATGTAGTGTTTTTAAATAATTATATGCTTAATAGAGAGTTTTTACTTTTTTTAAAAAAAATAATTTTGTATTAGGAGTGAGAAAAAAAAAAGTGCGACCTCCCCATTTCCCATCAATGGGGTAAAATTTTTTGATCGTCCGATCAATTTTGGATGGTTAAGATCGAAAAAATACATTAAAAAAAAACAATTAAACTTACTACACCCGAAATTTAATTTAATTTAATTTAATTTAACAATTAATTAATTAATTAATTAAAATTTTTTTTTTTTTTTGGCAAAACTCTTCAAAACAATATTAAAAAGAAATTTTATTCCTTCTGGTAACCCCCATCCACGACCACCCGCCACCTTTCCTTTCCTCTATCGACAGCACCCACCAACCCAAAAAATTCAATTCCTTCTGGCAACCCCATCCATGACCACCCGCCACCTTTCCTTTCCTCCATCCACATCACCCATCACCCACATCGAGGTCTCGCGGGCCTTGTGAGCCACTCACCGTCGAATCATGAGCTCGCCGGCCTCGTGATTGGGTTGCCCCCCCCCCCCCCCCCCCCCCCCCCCCCCCTCCAACACGCCACGCCCCGACTGGGTTCGCTCCCCCCCCCCTCCCCCACGCCGCGCCCCGATTAGGTTTCACTGCTGCTACCCCTCCTAGGCGATCTGCCGAGACCCACGGCCACGATGTTCGTCGTTCGACGTTCTTTTGTGTGTTTTTTTTTTGGTTAATTTTCAATTATAATAATGTGTAAGTGTTTTATTTTTGATTTGGTGTATTTTTTTTACCTACACCGTCCAAATATAATCAAAGGGTTGAAAATTTCTTCCCCATTGATGGGATAAAAAAAAATAGGTCTCATGGTAGAAAGCTAAAAAAAAAAAATCATTAAATTCATTTTTTTAGTCAATTTGATTTATAAATATTCATCTGAAAGTGGTTGTAGGCCTAGCAGTAATACCGCACATGACTCCACCTAAAGGTGTAGAGTTCGAATCTCCCTCACTATAAGTTAAAAAAAAAAATTTAAAAGTTTACAACATACAACATAAAATTATTTTAGTAATTAATTAAATCTTTAAAACATTAGTTTAACAAGTAAAATAGTATTAATTATTGATAGCATAAAATAAGAAGTGTTAAAGAAAATAAAAATTAATTTACAAAGTTGGACATTTGGTGCGATTTTATTTTTATTTTTATTTATTTTTATCAATATCATTATTATTATTGTTATTATTATTATTATTATGGCAAAGTTTGCTGTGATGAAACCTATGTGATTAAAATGATTGACATTGGACAAATCGCACAAAAAGATGACTTAAATGTTGGGTAACCTGTTCACGTGGAAAATTTAATACAAAGGCAACCACAAACACACACACACACATATAGATACAGAATTGTTATCATAATATCTTTCAAATTTAGTCAATAAAGCCAACAGATGGAGGGTCATTCTCTCTTATGCTTACCTCCTGTCAATTTGTGTTCACAAGTTTTTTCACTCACAACTGTTCTAAGCAAATACGTGTCTGTCTTATTCTTTTTTATTCACAAGACACAGAAACAAAACAACATCTTTTTTTCTTTTTTCTTTTTAGCAAAAAAAAAAAAAAAAAAAAAAAACACCTCTTCACTTTATCCTATTAATGGAGTAAAAATATTTTACAATGACTAATTTTAAACGATTGAGATCGAAGAGATCCACCAAAATATAATAAAACATATCACACCTGATTCTATTTTTTTTTTTTTTAACAAAACATTTAAAAACAATAAAAACAATCTCCTTTCCTTTCCGGCTACCCCTCCTCCCTCCGGCGACCCCTCCACGACCATTCTGCCACCTTTCCTTTCCTCTGTCGACGGCGCCCACCAACCCATCGCCCACATCAGGAGCTCGCCGGCCTCTCGTGTCACCCACCAGATCATCACTCTCCACCGGAGCCCGACCCTACTCGTAGACCTTGCTGCTCTTCTGGCCGACGGGTTGCTCGTCACGTCAGATCTGGCACCCTCGCCAGCATTCCGCGTCATCACTGGCGACCCCCGACTGATCCGAGACCGTTCCGTTTCCGTTCCTCTGGCTCCATTGTAGATACTCGGAGGCCGGAACTAGATCGCAACGGTGGCCGGGATGGATTCGTGACGGAGGCCGGTTCGCGACGGAGGCTGGGACAAGTATCACGACGGTTGCAGAGATGAAATCGCGACAGAGGCTTGGACGAGAATCGCGATGGTTGCCTGGACGAATTCACGAATGGATCTGGACAACCAGCAAATCCCACCCCCTTAGCCGGATCTATGCGACCCACACACGATGGACTACATCTCACGGCGGCCGCCACCTCCTTCCTCGCCTCCTTCTCCCCCGACGACGGCAGCCATCTCGCGGTGGAGAGAGAATTTTTTTGGTTAATAATGTTTGTAATCAGATGGGGTTGGATGCATGATAGTTTTGTGTGCACATGATATCTATACCATTAAAATAACATCTAACGGTCAAAAAATTTTACCCATTGATGGGGTAAAAAGAGTCTCATTGAAGAATTGGCAAAAAAAAAAAAAAAAAAAATATTAATAAATAAATAAATAAAAGAGCCACTCCTTAAAATCAGACAAAACAGATTCTGGGAACAGGACCAGACAGACTTTGCATAAAACCAAAATTTTTAAGATCTTTATGCTTGAGAAACATTCTAGACATTTTCGGAAAAAAAATTTGATGTGATGTTCGAAAAGTCATAATAAATTGTCAGTATTACAAGATATATGTTACTAGAGATATATTTCTTTTCTTATTTTTGTATTTTAAAGATAATTACAAACATAATTTAATAATAATTTCATATTAGATTTAATTATGTTAACATATATAAAAGAGTAAATATTATTATTATTTTTTTTTTTATACTTGTTAACTCATGGTTCTTGTCCTTTGCCATTTTTTTTCCCTTGTTTTTTTTCCCCTCTTTTCTATCTAATGGTTACATTTGTTTTTTTTCTTTTCTTTTTATATTTTTTATACACAATATTTTCGAAAAGTCATAATAAATTGTTAGTATTACAAGATATATGTTACTAAAGATATATTTCTTTTATTATTTTTGTATTTTAAAGATAATTATAAACATAATTTAATAATAATTTCATATTAGATTTAATTATGTTAACATATATATAAGAGTAAATGTTATTATTATTATTATTTTTTATACTTGTTAACTCATGGTTCTTGTCCTTTGCCATTTTTTTTCCCTTGTTTTTTTTCCCCTCTTTTCTATCTAATGGTTACATTTGTTTTTTTCTTTTCTTTTTATATTTTTTATACACAATATTTTATTTCTCTCATTTACTTCAAAATTGTTTTTTCTTTTCCTTTTATCTAGAAAAGAAAAAATTATACGACATCATGTTGTAGGCGGTCTTAATAAAATTAGCATGTGTATATATAATTATCTTTATTAAGAATTTTATATTTATTTTTACATTAAAAAAATATCTTGATCTAAAAAGTTTTGATAGTTTTAGAAACTTATCCTCATTATGCAATTGAAATTTGGATGAATCTATTTTTCTGTTTTTGTTTTTGTTTTTGTTGTTTTTTGTTTTTTGTTTTGTTTTTCAGTCTATGATAGGCAAATTGTCGAAACAAATTAAACTATGTATTTTCTTTTTCTCTTTTTATGTTCTTCTTTAACTTTAAATATTGTAAAAGAGCAATTAAACTCTAACAAGTCCATGATCCTTTGCTTTTCTCCCTTATGTTTAATTTGGTACAATAGAGATTAAACTCAAATGATTCTCTAGTCCTCCATGTACTTCTATGCCCTTCATTGACGATTGTCGTCCTTGTGCCTCTGCACCCTCCCGTCCTTGTGCCTCTGCACCCTCCCTTGATGATTATTATCCATGCGCCTCTGTGCTTTCCCTCGGCGATTGTCATCATGCACCTTTGTGCCCTCTTTCGGTTATTGTTGTCCCTATACTTCCACACTCTTCCTTGACAATTGTGATCCCTTCGTTGAGCCCCTATGTCCCATCTTAACGATTATTGTCCTTTATTTGTCCTCGTACATCATGCCCTGGACACTTATCGTCCCTTCTTTGTACCCTTTTCAATTTACATCCCTATTTTATCTTTATTTCACTGAAAATAAAAGAAAAGCAAATATTAATATTAATATTGATATAAATAATTACAAATAAAGTAATTAAACCCGTCTGCCCATCACACATACTGTTTTGTTTTATTATGATCAAGATTTGAATATCCTATGGGAGTTCTTTCTTGTAGGAAATATTGGAAAAAGTTAAGATTTTTGTAAATGATAATCTGTATTGAGAGTTTTGTATTTATCATCATACTGACAGATCTCTTATTTAAAGATATTTGATAGTCCGAACCAAATTACTAGGTAATTATAGGTTACATTTTTATGGAATTCATTTATAATGTTGCTTATTAGTGAATCTTCTTCTTCGTTTTTGGTAGTTTGTGGAAGTAGGCTATTTCTTCTTCTCTTTTATTTTCCCCTTTAAGTTTTAGTATTATAACCATCTAGTTAAAATAAGACATAGAGAGAGAGATTATCAAAGTGATTTTTTTTTTAATCAAAGTGATTATTTTTATTTTTATTTTTATTTTTATTTTTGTGGGAATTGTCAAATGAAAAGTTAAACTATAAGTAAAGTTTCTAATACAATATCAAGTAAGACCTAAATTTGGTGAATTGCCTCAACTCTAGTCGAAATCTGTAAGGATTAGTAAATATAGGAGCATCTTTAAACTTAATACTAGTCATTATATCATTAATAATATAAAATATTATTATAATAAACATAATAGGAAATGTTCAACCTTATAACTCTAATTACTATATTGGTGATAATTATGCCGAAAAGATTTGAAAGAGAAGGGATTCTAGAAAACATGATTGGTTGGGTGTGAAATCAAGACTTCTATAGGTAAGATGATGACGATGATGCAAGACACTGACAGTAGGCTTTTCTTTTTATTTTGCTTTTCACAGAAGGTAATGACTCAAATTGATATCTTTTGGAAAAAGAGAAAATAATAAAATAAAAATCTCCCTTCGCCTTCACAGGTCCAGTACTGTTTTGATTCAAAACAGACCCTTCCCCCCCCCCTTTTTCCATTGCTTTAGTGCCTGCCCTTTTCTCCATGCCAAAGGTTGAGCTTTTAGAGCCACTTTTCTTCCAATTATGGAGTTGAAAGAGAATTTGGACAAAGTAATATACATATATATATATATATATAATATATTGGATTCCTTTTTCTGAGTAAATTTGAGCAGCCTAATGTTATGTGTTTGATAGGGATGAAAAATGGAAGGAAGGAAGAAGGCAGAGGGATTTTAGGATCAAAATTCAAAAACTATTGTAGATGCTACGAATTTACTGTCAAATTTTAACTGAAGTTAGTAAATAATGATATAAACAATCATTGGGGGTCCTTGGACATCGCATATGAAAATCACAAAGTAATCATAAGTCCAAAATAAACAAGTCAGAAAAGGAAAGAAATGAGAATAACAACACCGATATTTATATAGGTTTTCCGAAAATGTGCTATGTTCTCTGAGTATGTGGCTTTTTTACTATATATGAATTTTTGAATACAAATGTTACAATTTTTGGGTATAGTCCGGCAGTATAATGGTAGGCAAAAATGAGAGAGAGATCCCCCCAAAGAAGGGAGGTCTTCCTTTATTTATAGAGGAAAAGCAGTGGGTCAGAGCCCGTGGATAATAGTGAGTGGTTTCTCACTAGGGTTGATTCGAAACACGTGTAAGAACGTGGGTCATGATGTCACGATTGTTCGTGGGCTTGACGGTTATGGAAATGGATCTGATATGACGCCAAAATTGATCGTGGGCTTGGCAGTTATGGGAATTAATCTTTATTTGTAGTGTTCGCCAAATATGAACGACGAACGATAAACCAGTAAATCATGAAGACCAAAAATCATGCGTCGTACGTAGCTTGCTTCATTGGGCCAAATATTCATCCGGTTCATGAACTGACGGGCCTGAAGGAAACAATACCAACTGATTGAGTGCGAACGATCATCGTTTACCCTTCAGCCAAGTTGAGATCATTCATTGTGCCCAGCCCAAATACTTGAAAATATCAAATAGATTGGTGTCGTCCGTTCGACGAGCAGTCTCGAAGACTTTGTGATGATGTTACGGGGAGACTAAGTTTGACCCCAACAGCTATGGTGTTTGGTTTGAATGATTTTAGGAGGTAAAGGAAAATTGAAAGGGTTCAAAATCTTGTGGGACTCACATTTTTTTATCTCTCCAAAATTTGAGAGAAAAGTGAATAGAAAACTATCAAAAGCTAAACTTATAAAATTACTAAACTAGTCTTATGTATTAATTAAAATCTTGAAGACAAAACAAAATATGGACAAAATAGTAATTGCATGAATAAAATATCTCTTTTCCCTTACTTTTATTTGCAATACCAAATGACAAAAAGTAATTTTAACTTCTTTCATTCATATAAAACCAAAAAATATATGGAAAAACCAGTCTTCTCTTTTTTATTTTCTCTCTTCCATATTTATTTTCCTTTTGTTTTCTTTCTTTCTCACTAAACATGGACTAAAGTAGTTTAAATTTTACCACCCAAGTACACATTTATTTCACTGTCAATAATTTTCATGTGGACCCGGGAGTTTTTCATTTCAGCTTGGGCAAGTTGGCAACATGATTGCTCAATTGAGAGTATGAGTTGAAAGTCTTTTGTTGCAAGTATTGGAAACTCCTTGAATCCTTTTCTCGAAAAAAAAAAATGTAGTATTGGAAACTCCTATGCTCTTTTACTAGAATTTTCCAACCTTTCCTTTTCTGCTTTCACGAGCACTTTCCAAGGCAAAAAGTCAAGAAGCCAAAAAGGTAAACCTTTTTATTTATTATTATTATTTTATTATTATTTTTGTCTGTGTTTGTTTTTCAAATGAACACGCTTTGCACAACTATTTGTAATGAGAAAGGAATCTTTTCTAGTTGCCGATTACGTGGCACGCCACAGATCAGTTGTGGTGATGACGTGGCACATTGTTGTCCATGGAAGCCATTGGAGGTGGTGGTGATACAATATTCCCTCACCGCTTGAGTCTCCAATTTATTTTATTTTATTTTATTTATGTGCCCTTCAATTTGTTATCTTCATTTTAAAGGCATTTTATGCACACAAAAAAAAAAAAAAAAAAAAAAGAATTTGGACGTTTTCGTTTTTTTTTTTTTTTTTTTTTTTTTTGGCTTTAAAAGAATAATTAAGAAAATATCCTAGGAGGTCTTGGACAAAAATTTTATAAAAAAAAATATCTTAGGAAGGAATAATAAGTCCATGGCTCTCAATTAAGCATGGAGAGTGATGGAGATGTGAAACTTCCTAAACCACCTTTTCCGTAGATTTTATACTATGATGGTTGATTACGGCATTGTCATATTTCGTATAAAAATATATGAGAAGTTCTAAAACGAGACTTTCCTACTTTACCTAGTTAATGGGATAAGAATTTTAGATTGTCAAATTAGTTTAAATGATGGAGATTAAAGGATACACAAAAGAAATCATAAAACCAACCACACATGATTGTTATTTATCAAAACATTTCAAAGAAATTTCATCAAAAAAAAAAAAAAAGAGACTCCGGCATCCCCCTCCTCCGTCTACCGGCGGGCCATCCACCGTTGTCGAACTACTTCGATTCAGCCATGGTAGCGGCGACATCTCGACGGAGCCACAGGATCTAAAGAACAACCCACGACAACGCCAAACCGGACGCCGGAAGAACTCGCGCCGCCGCCGAACAACTTCGATGCAGCCACGGTCGCGGGCGACGGATCTCTCTATGGAGCAGCCGGATCGGGCGCGAACAGCCCACGACCCACAACGATGCCGTCGCGCTTGCTTTCTCCGGCGACCTTCACCATCGCAACAGTTCAAAATCTAGATCTCGAACAGCGAAAGTCGGTGGAGGGGAGTCAAACAGCGATCTTGTCCGAATCGATCTCATCCCCTAGAGTCCGAGTCAAACTCGGAGCGCGGCCAGTGCACGAGTAGGCCCGGAAGGCGGTGGATAAGACGATGATGCGGCGGCGGGGAGACGCGTCGGTGTATGGGAAGATGCAGATTGGAACAAGGATTTTGTTTTTTGTTTTTTAATCACATGTGGACGAGTACATAATAAATTTTTGTACACATAACATCTAGACCACCAAAATCAAATTTAACGATCAAAAGTTTTTACACCATTTATGGGGTAAAATGACTTTATCATTGTAGAATTGGCCAAAAAATATATTTAGTTTAATGTAAGGGCCAGTTTTGGGTAACATCTTGAGATGAAGTTTGGAGATTGAGTTAGAAATGTGTTTTTGAATGGAAAATTTTTGAAAAAGTTATGTGATATAAAAAATATTATAAAAATTTAAAATGTGTTTGGAAAAAAATGTGCAATGGATCTTGTCTTGTTCGTCTCGTCGTTACGAGCATTTTAACGTAAAAATTATCTCATTCCAATTTAAAATAAGAAAGTTATATACTTTTAAAATTTTAGTTTTTTGAAAATAAAAGAGTGAAAATTTGATGTAGCGTTAGAAATTTAAAATACATATATAGTAAAATGACAACTGGAAATGTTACCACATCCCCTAAAATTCATTCCCCAATCCCTGTCAATAGTAGTAGATGTTGTTGTTGTTTCTTATTTTTATTTTTATTTTTATTTTTATTTTTAACAGAAAAGCAATATATAAATTATTCAAATTGTGCGGGACACAGTAACTAAACGTGTTATTCGTGCATGCCAATGCCAAGAGAAGAAAGTTGGGGGGGGGGGGGGGGGGGAGATCTGAATTGTCCTTGTAACAATGTTGGAAATTTTTCACTGTTGGAATTGAATAGGTATTATTGTTTTAGTTATTTGATAAATTTTTCATAATACATGATCAGAGTGATTTTGTGTGTCAGGTTGTAAATATTTAATAATCAATAATTAATAATTACAATAGTAGTACATACTAGTAAGATAATAATACAGTTCATATAGTACGTCTCAAAATGAAAAAAAAGGGAAAAAAAAAAAAAAACAGAGACACAATTATTGTAACAAATTGGCACTGACTTTGACACCTTGTTGTTTCATTGTCCTATCAAGAAAAAAAAGTTTGTTTCACATTTTTTTTCCCGGCGGGGGTGGGGGGGTGGGTGGCGTGGTGTTGTGGTGGGGTAATAATTTGGGCCCAAACTCAAACCTAGGTGGGGAGAGTAGTGTCAAGTTATTGGTAGGTACTTAAAAAAATTACTACTAATGAATGAACCAATAATTGTATGAACTTCAAGACTATTTTAGCTTTGTTAGACCATTTAGAATAATTGTCCTTTGCTCTTATTATTACAGGAAGACTTTTAGACTCATTCCTTTTCTACAAGTGGATTTGAACACTAAAAGCACTTTGAAGTTTGACCTGGCGGGAGTTTTACACCAATTATAGTGATCATAGAAAATTGACTGCAGAGTCTTGTAACATTGAGAGTGATGGAGAAACAAAAAATCTCCTAAAAATAAAAATATCCTACCCTTGATCTCCTCCACTACGTCTTGTTTTTTTACCATATTTTAGTCTCTGAAAAAAAAAAAAAAGTTAGGTTGTATCATGGTGAATGGTATGTTGTCTTCTTTGTAAAGACATAAAACTAGGTGATCACCCAATTTTTTTTATGTTCATTAAAAAAGTAGTAATACAAAAATAATATAAAAAAATAAACTGGGTTTTATCTTATGATGTGGGAAAATTTTTACTTATCGCAAAATGATCCAATAATAAAAACAATATATATATATATGTGTGTGTGTGTGTGTGTGTGTGAATGTGAGTCTTGTATAGTATACGTTCTACTATCAATTCTTATAAAGAGAATCTACATTTTTAGCTTATGGTGATGAATCACATATACATCTTTGTTTTTAATGAAAAGGGTTAAATGAAAATATCAAAATCATACTCTGGCGTAAAGTTAAAGGAGTAAAACAATGCCAAGAGCAAGATATCCCTAATAAGAGTTAGGGTGAGAATACATTATACCTTTTAAATGAACAATGATTAAACCATTTCTATTGTATTTGTCTATGTCAATTCTATATTTATTTATTTTTTAAAAAAGTTAGCTTACTTTATATTCCAATTCATAATTTTTTTCTACTTTTTTTCCTCATTATTATACTTTAAAATCTTGTAAAGTGAACTTTTAGTATTTAAATAAATTAAAAATGAAAAAAATTGTTATAATTATATTAAAAAAAATCAAGTTAACAATCAATAACAATCAAATATTAAATTTAGCATTGACTATATTTGTCACAAAGTTTAGCATGTGACAATTGTGGTATCAAAGATAACACTCTATTAGAGAGCATTTTCTTCCTTCAAATTTTAAAATTTGTCATTGATACAACAATTTAACATTGTATAAGAGATGCTCTTCTATACCTAATGTGGAGGCTAGGTATGCTAAATGTTAGTGTCAAGTTAATATTGTATTCTTGGATTCCAATTTCGTAGTAAATTTATAGATTCTCTTAGTAAGAATGCTAATTTAATCGCTTAAACGATGACTTTATAGTTATGAGTAGATGAACAGAAATAATGTTTATCTTTACATAGTTAGGATGTTAAATGATGACTTTACTAGCTAGTTATGAGGTGTATAATAAATAAGTCGATGAACAAAATTGAAGAAAATCTTTGAAAGGAAAATTCTTCATTTAAGTGTATACTTCTGTGGGAGGTATAATATTCATTGATATGATAATATATATATATATATATATATATATATATGTTTCCTCTTTTTATTCATTTGTTAGATGGCTAGTGTAGCAAAATAGAAGATTAGCTTAAGCATATAGCCAAAGAATAAATTAGCTACTTTTACTCACATGACCATAACAATACGTGCCTAGATCTCTCGGAGCAAAGAAACAAAAAGTAAAACTATGAGTATCACCTAATTTAAGATGGTCAGCCTTCAATTACAATCTACACTCAACTTTATGACAACTCATAATAATGTGAAAGCTACAAGGGAAGTCTCAAGCTCTACCACGTTGGTCAATGGCCAATGTCACTACGCAACAAAAAGAAAGTGATCTCTTTTGTATTCTAGTCTAATCTGAGTTCTCCATAGTAGAGCATAAAAAATGTAGAATTTAAATCGATATCCATAGTCAAAAAAAAAAAAAAAAAGTGTGCAAGTTTTGGTAAACCCATGAAAGACTATTGTCCCACCCTAATTGCTGTAGATACGCAAGTCAATAATGAATAGGTAAACAGGACGAAGACGTAAATAACTTATTTACAACCGTCAAAAAATAAATAACGTATTTGATAAAACTAATAAAATTTACTTGACTTTTTTCTTTATTATATATTTCCAGAGGTAAAAGAGCTAGGCAACCCAAGAAGTGTTCGCCCAATTGTATTTTTGCCTCCCAAAATATGTACCAATAGACAGTAACAAGCAACCATCTACTATCTTAATATCCAGCATGAAGCAATGGTGTTTGCTATTTTTCTTTTACTAGATACCAGAATGGCATAACATCGAGCAAGAACCACGCGTTGGAAATAATAAATAAGAACATGATCCTATTTAGATCGTATGTCAATTTTTGAAAAAGAAAATTCTCGTTAAAAATAAAAAATAAAAAATCAGTTCAACTTTAGAATAAGATGTCATTTAGATGTATAAAAAGTCTTAGTACGTTGAAAACAAAAAATTGGACGCAATTTGGCAATTGGGTGAGGAAGAATTTCATTTCAGTGTCCAATGTGATGAGAGAGAACTCTCGCTAGTACATGAAAGAGTTCTCAGTAATGCACGAATGAAAATACCGCTCGTGACTAGTACACTTTGAACAACAGACAAAAACGGCGCAACGACGAAGATCGTAGCGTATGAACAGAAAAGATATGCAACATCAGCAAAACTTCAGAGTGGATCTAAAAGCACCAGATCTGAGCATACCCAAGAACTACACAAGAAGCCTAACTTAGAAACTAATGTGGAAGTCCGTAGAGTGCAAGGTTTTAGTCCGGTTACAATGCCGTGATCAAAGTTCGAAACACTAGTGAAGCATTCTTCTGTTTCCGATTCAACATGCCTAAATCCTAAACGAATCATATCACAAGCAAACAATTGACGCAAAATGTGATAAATATGTACCTTCGAAACGGTAAGTCAATAGGATATACTAGGAAAAACAGACATTCTCCAGCATTAAGTAAATTTCAACTTAGACGACACAGCAAAAACGAAGCAAAAATTTTATAGCAAATCATAAAATTAGATAATAAATCCCTTTAAACCATGGGAATCCGTTCTCAAAACTTCCCCTAAGAGATAAAATAACCCATACTAAAAAAAAAAACAAAAAAAAACAAAACAAAAAGACCAGCATCTAACATCACTTCTCCCTGGGCATTCAAGTTAAGGCCTTAGATTCCCGTGAATGCCTTCTTCCCACCACCTGAAGAACCGGCGGGAATGACCTTCAGAACATTAAACCTCACGGTCTTCGACAACGGCCTGAAAATCAAGGTAAATAACGAAAATACAAATGAACAAAAGCGATGCAAGAAAAACAAGAAAGCCTGCCTATCAAACTGAATTTGGTACGGGAAACCTCGGGCCAGTGTATAGAAATATTACCTGCACTGGCCAATGATAACATGATCTCCTTCCTTCACACGGAAGCATGGTGAGATGTGAGCTGGAATATTTGAGTGCCTCTTCTCATACCTGAGGAAAGCAAATCGAAAAAAAGAAAAGAGATTAACCAAAATGCAATGAAGAAAAAGAAATCCATCATAATGTCATGATTCCTGCCTTTGGTATTTCTTGACAAAATGAAGGTAATTCCGGCGAACAATGATGGTTCTTATCATCTTTGCACTGTGGCAAGTACCAGCTAGAATACGGCCCCTAATAGAAAACCGTTCCAGTAAAGGGGCACTTCTTGTCAATATAAGTTCCTGCAATAAGTAAAATAGAAGGCCAAATCAGCAAATTACATACTTCAAACAAAAATTTTTTTTCTTTTTTTTGGTGGAAAGCCACACAAGTAATGTAGGATAGCCAGTGTTTAAACTTGCGCAATTAATTGCACGCTTTCAGGAACGCCTCACTGTCAGGTGACCAAAAATGGCTTGAGGCTTAGGCCTCACTGGGGAAAAAATTGCATATGCCTCTTCCGCTTGAGGGGATGAATTTTGAATTAGAAGTCATAACTAGTTTATTTTAGACTTCTTGCAGAACTTATTTCTTTTTTAACTGTTTATGATGTTAAGTTACGATTTATAACTACTACAACTTGTTTTTTCATATTTTTGGAATTCTTTTGTGGTTTTATGCTGAGATGTAAGCAAAAGAAAGACTTCTTAATGCCAAATTGTGCAATTTTAAAAGTTGAGGATAACTACAATGCCAAGCAAGTGCATTGAAAAAAAGGGAAAAGTCCAGTAGCACTACACTTGAGTTAGGGACTTGAGTTAGGGCAAAAACATGGCTGAAAAATCATCCAAAGAAAGCATTATGACTGAGAGTTTGGATTGATTCTGGTTTCAAGAATTGCTTTTATTGGTTTTTGTGCCAATCATAGGCTCGGTTCGAACCATGACTAACACAAAAATCAATAAAAACGATTTTGAAAACATGGTCAATCCAAGCCCATACATAGGGCCTGTTTGACAAAGCTTTTACTTTTGCTTCTAGCTAATAAAAGAAGAGAAACAAAAATTATGACTTTTCAATAAGTATTTGAAACCAAACTGCTTTTGAGATCAAAATGATTTCTAAAGTATTCTAATAAGTACTTAAAATATTAAATGAAGTTTATAATATCTAATTTAAATTTTGTTATAAATTTTAAAATCTACTCAGAAAACTATTTCCAGAATCTACATTTTTTAGTTTTAAGAGGAAGCATTACAGGAGACTGGAATGAAGCTCTAATGAGAGATCATCTAAACACTTCTAGAAGGCACTTTTCTCAACCTAAGAAGCCAAAAGTAGCTTCTAGAAAACTCTGCCAAACAGGCCCACAATTATTTGCAATTGCTTCTCGTGCCAATCACTTTTAGGTCATTTTAGCAAACATGATTGTATATGAAACATATTTAATGCATAATAGTATTTTCAACACAAACATCCATAGAAACAATATGCAGAAATAGACACAATAATAGTGAATTTGAAAATATATATATATATATATATATAGACACATATACACAAACAGAATATATATATAAACCTTGAATGGCATCTCTGGGTGTCTTGAAACCCAAACCAATGCTCTTCCAGAACCGATTCCCGCCTTTTCCAGGTCTCTTCCCCTTCGAAGTTTTCTTCGCACTGAAATTGATTAAAAAACACACCAACAAAAAAAACCCAAAAAAAAAAAAACACAGTAAAAAAACAACACGAAGAAGATGAAAAGAAAGTTAGGGTTCATCGAACCACCTCAAGAACACTTTCGGCTGCTTGAGAAACGCCTTCTCCGTCTGCAAAAACAGGTGAGAGTGGGGGGGTTAGTAGATTCAGAAAGAAGAGTTATAGAGAGAGAAAGTAGAGAGAGGAAGAGATGGATCTGAAAGCAACCTGCTCCGCCATGATTGGAGGTTCCGAACGAAGAGATTGCTGTGGCGTGCGACTGCTGCGATTGGGATTTTTGGCAGAGGAGGCGTAAAGGAAGAAACTCGGAAAGTGTCGAAAAACCCTAATCTAGAGAATAGATATTGATGGGAACGAATGGGCTCTATTTTGGATATTTTGGGCTCGATTGAATAGGGCCCACAAAATTTTTACATCCTTTTCAAGAATTTAGGGGGGTGTTTGGTGTCTTAGTCCAAACTAAGATTTTCAAACTTTTTTTTGTCCTTTTCCCAAAAAGTTTTTGTCTTTTTCTCAAAAAGTTTTTTGTCTTTTCTGAAAATTCAAAAAAATTTACTATTTAAACTTAAAAATTTCAACTCAAACTTACACACCAAACACCCCCTCAGAACATTTCGATGAATGAAAATTTATATTTGAGGATCAAACAAAACTTTTATCAAAAGTTCAGATATTATTATAGTAATACATCCATGTTTTAATAACAAAATAATATAAAAGGACAAAACTATTCCTAATGAAACTGATTAATTATTTCCAAATAAGAATTTTAAAGAAAACTTTTTGAAAATATTTTTGAACATTTCAAAAACATAAAGCCAAAAAAAAAAAGAGAAAAAAACAAACCTCCACTCAATAACAAATCATATCAACTAAAGCACGACTCCTTTTTTTTTTTCGTCAAAAAGGAAAATTATCATTTTTGCTGTTTGAACTTTTTGTGCTTTTGTATTTTTGTTTCTTAAATTTTGAAAACTGATAAAAATACTTTCTAAACTATAAAACGATATCATCTTTATCCCTTCCATCAGTTTAATAGATGAATTCTTGAAAGTACAACAACTAAAGTGTAAATTAATGAAGACAAACTTTATTTTGTCCCCAGAACTTTAATCCTTTGTAATTTTACCTCCCGAACTTTGAAAACTGATGCTTATACCCCTAAAACTTCAAACTACTAGCAAGAATGTACCTCAAACTTTAAACCGTTAGTAAAGACACACATTCTTTCATATTCGGACCATATAAGACTTGAAAAAACTTTATTTTGCCCCCCTAAGTACATTTGAAATTTTACCCTCCAACATTTAAAACTAATGCTTATACCTGTTTTACCTTTAAATTGTTAGCAAAAGCACACATATTTTGTCCATTTAAAGTTGATGTGTCACTAGTTTAAATAAGGGAAATGGTAACAAATATCATATTTAAAAGGTACTAATGAAAATTATAGCATGTTTTTAAATTATAGCATGTTTAAGGGGCGTTATTGCTAACAATTTAAAGTTTGAGTGGATATAAGCACTATTTTTCAAAGTTCAAGAGGGACAAAGTTACAAGAGTATTAAAGTTCAGGAGACAAAAATGAAGTTTGTCCTAATGAAATTACACTTTAATTGTTGTTATGTCAACTATTCCATCTATTAAACTGACGGAAAAGGGCAAAGGTGATAACATCTCGTAATTCAGGTAGCATTTCTACCAACTTTTAAGGTTTATGAGGAAAAGTTACAAGAGCACTAAAGTTCAAGGGACAAAAATGAAAATTAAAAAAATCCCTCAAGTCAACAACAAATCTAACACTTTCAGGCAATAATAATAAAATAAAAAATAAAATAAAAAAACAAAACAAAACAAAAAACAACAAATCTAACACTGCGCCGATTGAGAGGGTGTTTCAAAGGTGCGGTTGGTGGCAATAGTGCGGGCGAGAATGGGCATCAAACCTGACGATTTGGGTTTGGAGTTGTTGGCACAAGGGGGGCCACAAAAGGGTGTTTGCAAATTGCAATCAGACGGGCAATGACGAGGAAAGTTGAGCACCAAAAGGCACGGGCTAAGATTTGTACTTCTTCTCCGAAAAATTTTCGAGGCATGAAAGTGAAACACATTTTTCAAATTCAAATGATATTTTTGTAGTTTGTTAAAACAGAGACATATCAGGAGAGAAAAAAATTATAAAACTGTGCAGTATATTTTATACAATTATCCCTTTTAATAATCATATCATAGTATATTTTTTGACAAATAAACATTTGGCTAGAAATAATTGCTTTATTAAGGACCCGTTTGATATCACGCTTGGAGATGATGTTTCGGTTATTAACGATGATTTGAGTTTTAAAAATATGCATTTAGTGAAAACTAAATTGTTTGGAGTGAAAAAGTGCAAAAACCTAAACGTGTTCGGAAAAAATCAACACTATAAATCTTCTTTTGTTTCTCTCGACATTCAATTTTGACATAAAATGATGAAGTTATGGACTTTTAGAATTTGATTTGTTTGAATATGTTTGGAAAAAAATGAATAGTAAAACTGGAGGAAAATGATAAAAAAACTATTGGAAAACTATTTCCAAATATGATCTCCCAAACGGGACCTAAGAATGCGAACCAAGGTGCTTTCAGCACTGAAAAAATAAGCAAATTTGACACTGGACACCGAAAATAACTGCATGTTTGATTTCTAACCTCCGTCCAAGGAAATAATAATAATAATAATAATAATAAAAAGTAAAATTCTACTCCAATATACCACGAGGCTTACAACAAAATCCTCACCAAGTCTCTGCTGGAACCAGAGACCTTTTATAAATAGCACTGATAAAGCAATTCCGAAGCTTTTCATAATGCCACTTAGAAAATGGAATTGTGTTTCTGAAATAATAATAAATAACAACTTACTGAAACCCAGCAGTACAATCATATAAATAATACAGAAATGTCACAACCAAAGAAGAAAAACAAGTATATGTTGGTCTGAAAAGAGCATTCCGCTGATTGAAGAAATGCCAAACCGTCTTCTCCTGTTTGAGGCGAAAAAAACACAATATAATTACAATGACACTCACACATTAAGTATTTGCTGCTATGCACCCGCGCAAGAGCCATCCATCGTTGAGTGAAGCGTAGATGATTGATCATGATCAGACATTATTTACGATGCTGGAAGATTTCTTACACACCTCCCATGATTAATCACTCCACCTGCATCAAGAAAAGCCGTACGTCTGTTTTGCAATTCAAAAACATGTTTTCAAGCAGAATGTGCATATAAAGGTAAAGGATAAAGCAGCAATGAAGACAGTTAAAAAAAAAAAAAAAAAAATTGCTTGAGAGAACGCGGAAAAATTTCTGCTTGAGGCACCTTTCGACGTTTAGAACTTGGGGAGCCTGATTCACAATCACCCTGTCGCCGGGAAGTCCCGGCATTAGAACTCTCAGCTTGACGTGATATCCCAACATTGGAGTTTTCAGCCTGCAAACACACAAAGTATATCTTCTTTAGCATAAGACGAGAGTCTCGGGATCTTTTTTGAGATGGAAGAGGCATAAAGCCTCAAAAATTGTAAAACAGAAAAAACACCAACCTCAGAAGCATTAGCCTGTTCTGGAGGTGCGACATCCAACTCTGAACCGGATTGTTGCGATATTAAAGGCATGATTTGACGTAGAAGATCAGAAAAATATATTTCCTTCTTCACTAGCCCTCGGCTCTGCTTCAGATCCACTCTCAGCACCACCAGAAGTCCTTGCCTGATCTGGCTCCGAACCAGCAGCTGTTCCCTCCGAATTGCCATCTTCTACATGGATTTCACCTCCAGGAAAGAGGCTCCTTATAAACTGCATAACACTGCTTGGGATCTGTCTATCGGATTCAAGGTTGCTCTGCATTCCGCCAGCAGAAAGAATGTTGATGCTAACGCTACGTGCATTCACCGGTTCGTGCTGTCTTAAGTTTGGAGTTGGTAACGATCCTGCAAGAAAAACAACGGAGATCAATTTCAGGAAGCAACTTAGATCAATTGGGCGGAAAGCGAAATAGAACAACACAGAGTGCTAGAGAGCATCACATCATTTCCATGAGCAAGGCTTGGAAGAGCCACCAACAATTAAAATACCAGAAAATCACATTTGAAGAACTGACTAGACGCCGAGTATTCTATAGCAGAAACTAGAAAGCAGAAAAAACACTAAAGAATAATTTTAAATTATAAGAATAAGAAGAGTAAAAAGAAGAGCAGAAAAAAAAAGCACATGCAAATAAAGAATCGATGGAAAGCATCTTCTAATGAACAAACACGGCAATCCCCTTGAAGATAATGAAACTAGGAAGCAAATGAATACTTGGTTTGATAAAAAAAAGAAGAGATCAAAGATGAAGATTACAACTTTAATATAGGAAGCTAATGAAAACACTAAGAAGATAAAAAAAAATAGATAAGGGATTTATAAAACAACACAAAAAAAAGATTACCGTAGAAAGAAAAACGGCACCACTTACAAAACAAAATTAACAATCATATCTATTATCTAGCTTTCAATTTATGCTACCAAAACAGATGTTCATCACTACAAAGTTAAAAAGTTCTATCGAGCAATTATTTTCCATTACGGCACTGAACTGTACATTACCATCTCTTGCAGGATCTCCCGGAGGTCGTTGTTGTGCTGTGGAATCTAAAGTCTGATGCGCAGAATGCCGCTCACCAGATGCTTGTGTTCCTCGCTCAGCACTCACATGCCCAGAAGCAACATGTTGAAATCTTCCGAGAACAGGATAGTATAAACCCACCGAATTACCTGATGAATCCGAAGGTAGGCGACTGAAGGGACCTGGCACTGCTGCAACCATGGTCCTGAGTGGTACCACCCTCACACCTGACTCTCCAGGAAAAGCAGGACCATCTGAGGCCCGCTGAGTTCCTTGATTAACAGGATTTTCACTACCAGAATTGTTGGTGTCGCTGTATTTCTTTGCCCAGACGGTTGCTGGGTATTTCCATGTTCCTCATGATTAGCATTCGCAGTGGCTGTTGGTGAACCTACCGATTCGACCAAACAATTCCTAATCCATTAGATCAAAGCCAACGTAAACATAATGGCTGGTAATGACCAGAAAATGCTTTACAAGGTACCTCTTCGTATTTGTATATCAATACGCCTTGGAAGAAACCCAGTTCCAAGTCCGTTGACTAGACCAGAGCCTGGGTGCCACAGATCCCATCGGTATGGAACCAAAGCTTGTACCGACTTGAAAAGGAAGAGGCTGGAGATATGGTTGAATTATCAGAATTATTTCCATATCAAACATATGTTATGATAAAGATCTTAGACAAATCACCTGAACCATGATTGGATTAGGACCGGTCGGGGATATAAAAACTGCCGGTCCGGCATTTACCACAGCTTCTGACTGTATAGAATGATGAGTAACAGAAAGCCAGGTCAGCGAAGATCAAAATTGACAAGATTACATCAAGGAAGACATGACTCAGGAAAATCCCACCGGAGTTTGACCCAATCGGAGTGTCATAATTGTACGACCAAGTTCAAGTAAAAATGAACCCAGATTATGGATTAACGCTCCAGTTCTCATTGCACTAGCTTGAGAGCTAACCCTTGTGGAGGAATCTGTTACATTCACTTGATTCTCCAACTGTCTCACAAGTTGCTGTAAACATGTAACATGGAGAGTCATTGATGTTTTTCGGTTTAGCACAACATATAAAACAGATGCAACCTAATAAGTACTTTTAAAACTAGAATAACTCTGTCAAAAGGGGAGAGGGAGAGAGTGGAGAGAGAAACAATAAATTTATTTCTGAAAATCAGGTGACCAGCAAGTTACATAGCACTAGAAACTCAACCAAAAAATCCCATCCACTAATGGAAAAAAAGGAAAAAAAGAAAAAAGCAATAGTTAAGAACACACAAGCATAGTTTCTGCAGCCTGTTCAGTAAGCAGTTGTGACTCTTGCAGGAAAGCACAACTCTGCAGGGAAGCAGGCGTGGGGAATCCTTGTCTTGTTCCTGCTGCAGACTGAGAACTCCTTTCTTCGGACACTTGTGACGCCCCAGCTTGACCACTGTTTCCCCGGTCTCTGCCTGTCAGTACATGCCAACCACCAGTTGATACAATGAGCTCATAATTTTGAAGTAGTTAATTACATGATATGAATTATCAAAGTCAGAAATCTAACCGATGGCGTCAAATTCCGCGTCTCATATTGCCTGAGTATTGGGTCCAAAGTTGACAAGGAATCCGGAATTCCCTTCAAAAGACAAGGATAGCGGAATAGTTCGGGTCAAACAAAGCTAAGATCCGTAAATATAAGGGTCTAAATCCTGGAAAATGGGACGGGAATAAATCAAATAAAAATTTAAAATCACATTAGGCGGACAGAGCCCCCAAAGAAAATGCTGCCGAGTGTCCAATGGCACCGTGTGGTCTATCAGA